>CM050409.1:39640832-40240832 GCA_027580255.1 Therioaphis trifolii | reverse complement strand
AATTCATTAACATAATTAGGTCTAGAACAATTATAAGATTTTAATTCAGAAATCACTTAAATACTTAATATTAAATTACCAACTTTCATAAGTTGACAAATTCATTTTATGAAAATTTTAATTTAACTATGATAAATAAAAAAGCTGGTAAGTGAGATGATGGTGGTACAAGTTCGTCCATCGTCCCTTCGGTCCTCGGACAAGATATTGGTGATGAATGTATTAAGTTTTAAAGAAATGATGACTCATTTCTTTAGTATAAAACGATTCTGAGCAAAGTTTCAGTGTAATATAATACATTATTATTTAAATACTGTTTACGTATTTTACGGTTGTTTGTATAATTTTTGGTGAGCTATAATAATTTATTAAAGTGTGTATAAAAAAAAATCCTGACTCACGATTTTCGAATTTTTGTTAGGATAATTAGGTAGGTATATGAGTAAGGTCATATTAAATTTTCAGAACTTTTTGTCAAATATTTAAAATTATATTACATAAAAACTTTCAAACAATTTGGTAAATTAAAAGTTCTATATTTAAGTCAAAAGTGCTATAATTGTTCTGAAAATGTTGTCCAATATAAAAAAGTATGTATTTGATATTGGATAAAATTTTCAAGTTTCTAGCTTCAATACTTTTCGATTTATGACTAAATACCTAAAATCTAAACAGTGAAAATCTCGTTTACGGCGGATTTTTACCGATTTTACCGTTTTTACTCAGTTTTTCGATCGTTATTTTTGATTACTGGAAAAACTATGGAGATTTTGGAAAAATGACCTCTCTAAAGTACCATCTCAGTTCAATTTCGAATCTAAAAAGTTGCTGGACGAAACTTTTGGACAAGGATTTCTATACAAAAAAGTGTTTACAGAAAAAAAAAAAAAGAAAAAAAAAAAAAAAAAAAGAAAAAGAAAAAAAAAAAAGAAACATCATTGTAAAACCATAAGATCCTTCGCTTCACTCAGAATCTAAAAAGCTGGTAAGTGAGATGATGGTGGTACAAGTTCGTCCATCGTCCCTTCGGTCCTCGGACAAGATATTGGTGATGAATGTATTAAGTTTTAAAGAAATGATGACTCATTTCTTTAGTATAAAACGATTCTGAGCAAAGTTTCAGTGTAATATAATACATTATTATTTAAATACTGTTTACGTATTTTACGGTTATTTGTATAATTTTTGGTGAGTTTTTTTGTAATTAAACCCTCATAAAATATTCAATTAGATATAACTCATTTAAACTTCAATTGTTATAACAATTATAACTCATTAGAAATAAACTTAAAAGAAATCAGACAATATCGAAAAAAATCGTATAATAATTTATTAAAGTGTGTATAAAAAAAAATCCTGACTAACGATTTTTGAACTTTTGTTAGGATAATTAGGTAGGTATATGAGTAAGGTCATATTAAATTTTCAGAACTTTTTGTCAAATATTTAAAATTATATTACATAAAAACTTTCAAACAATTTGGTAAATTAAAAGTTCTATTTTTAAGTCAAAAGTGCATTAATTGTTCTGAAAATTTTGTCCAATATAAAAAAGTATGTATTTGATATTGGATAAAATTTTCAAGTTTCTAGCTGCAATACTTTTCGATTTATGACTAAATACCTAAAATCTGAACAGTGAAAATCTCGTTTACGGCGGATTTTTACCGATTTTACCGTTTTTCCTCAGTTTTTCGATCGAAATTCTTGATTACTGGAAAAACTATGGAGATTTTGGAAAAATGACCTCTCTAAAGTACCATCTCAGTTCAATTTCGAATCTAAAAAGTTGCTGGACGAAACTTTTGGACAAGGATTTCTATACGAAAAAGTGTTTACAGAAAAAAAAAAAAATAAAATAAAAAAAAAAAAAAAAAAAAAAAATAAACATCATTGTAAAACCATAAGATCCTTCGCTTCACTCAGAATCTAAAATAAACATCATTGTAAAACCATAAGATCCTTCGCTTCACTCAGAATCTAAAACAATACATTTGATAGGTACTTATAAAAAAAGCTTATAGCATTATTCTATTTTTTCCTTTTTTGATATTTCATATACATCTAAAATCTGTCAATGATACACCATACAAATATATTTCTGAAATATTATTAATAATTATTATTGTATTTGTACCTTTAAATATATCACTAAAAATTATTTTACTTACATTAATTCATTCAATTGGATGAAACTTCCATAATGATTTGTTGGGTTCCTGCACTTTGTATAGGTACTTGATTGACAGTTTATAAGTTTAATAGACCACTGGTTTTGGATAATTTGTCAATGTTTTAAATAGGTACTCTATAATTTCTTATGTTTTGCATTTTTTCAATAAATGATGAATAAAAAATACCAATTTGATTTCCGGTATGACATGAGGTTAACATTATTTACCAAGTTATATTCAAAATTTTCTTCAAAATGCACTGTACACTATATTTTGACTGTCACATTAATTAATTTTAAAAGTAAGTTTTCTCTGCAGTAGATCTCCGATTTCACACAACAAAATAAAATGGTGAGAGTACCAAAAAACGTATACATAGGGTAATTGTGATCTAAGTGACTTAAGTGATATTATAAATACCGATTTACTTAAAAAGTAAAAATCACACCCATGAAAACTCAAATTTATTTTGTTTAGATCATTTAGAAATTAAAAATTGCTTATTTACTAGCAAATTGAATAAGTTAAGGTTATTTTGATTATTTGTAGGTAATAGGTACGCAAGGTTATTAGATTATAGTTCTACATCTATAATATAATCTAATAACCTTGATAGGTACATATTATGTATAAATTGTAAATTATTACTTGGACTGATAATGATAAATATCAATTTCGAATGATAAAGTTGTAAGTGATAACAAAAATCTTGGAATAAAATAATTAAATGTCGATCAGCCATTAAATAATAGTGTTATACCATAATATGTATTAACACAATAATATTCTCAACTTTTTCACAAACTTTAAAAAATCATAGAAAATTAATGGATGAACTTTTATTAGAAATTCAAATACCAATATTTTTCTAAAAATTAGGTTTACAAAATGGCTATTTTGGAATTTTTTTTAAACTGTAGACAAAAATTTTAAATTACCAAATTTGAGTTTTAAAAGTAAAAAAAAATATTTTAAGACAATATTATTGTAGCGCAGGGCCATAGTATTTATTTGAAAAAAAAAAAAAAATTAAAAAAAATGAATAGAAAAAAAGTTATTGCATTTGTCAAATAGTCCAGACTCACTCTGTATGTATACATATATTTTACGTATTATATATTTTACTTATATCCCTACTACTTACTTCCATGCATACGACACAACTGTGTTAGCTGTTAGTGTTGTTACTTGTTTTTGCGGTATTGTGTATTATTTTACTTTTCGCATTATTATATGACAAAGGCGCAAACGATCAACGTTTTTGTTTTGTCTCACATCATTATTGATTATTAAATAATAAATATGAACAATAATAAGCAATATTTGCTTCAATATTCCAAAAGAGAAAAAAATGACTTCACATTATATAATTGTTTATTTATAATTCATATTGTGCAAACGTTTTACGATAAGAAGTAAAATTACAAACAGATGTCCATAACAATTATTATAAATCGAATACTAATATCTATGCGACCGACAATGATTATCGATTTTCTAACACACTTACTACATCAATTAATAATGACAAATCGTGTGAACAAAATTTGCTAAAAAATCGCAAAATTATATAAAATTCACATACATATTCATTGAGAATAATGTTGAAATATCAAGATGCATGCTACTTTAACAGTGTCAATTAAAATTTAATCAATATTTATAAATTATGCGTACTCAAAGTGATATTCAAATCATTTTATATTTGATAAATATCGAAAAATCAATTGTTTTTTAATACTGTGTGTTCCGAAGATTTACACAATACGTATTAAAGTTTCATTGAGAAAACGTTTAAAATTTTTACGGATTAAAATTAAATAACTGACATAATAACACTTGAAAGGAAAAAATAACATTTAAAATTGTATTAATTTTAGGTGGGTAACTATTATGATTGATTCAGTTTTTATAAAACAAAATAATGATAACATAAATACTGTATACATATTAGTTGATGAAAACTTTTAAAACGAATTTGGTCACTCAAAATTAAGATCTAAATTAAGTCTAATAACACAAAAGATTAATAATTATTACAAAAAATAAAACAAAAAGTTTACTAAAAAAGTAAAAATAATATCACGTAATGTATAAATTAATTTTCCAGTCGTATATCAATTGAAATATCAATTATTTTAGGCGTCTTTTCTTTTGCGGGTTCACGGCCTTCTTAGAAGTCCCGACCTTCTGGACTTGCAACACTGGTCTATACCATTCACGAAACATCATAATACGATCATCGTTTTCCATTTTAAAATATCCGAGAACACTTTCTATTTTTGATTGGTAAAATTTCTTCGTGTAAATATCACATAAATGATTAATTATTATCTCGAGTGGGGTAAAGTTAACATTATTGTTCGCACTATTCGATACAGGTAAGGTGTACACGTCGACACCTAAACTTTCTAACTCTTGACGGATAACTTCTTGATATTTTTGCAATACTGTTTTATCCGTGCCGTTGAACGACTTGAGAACTAAGACAAACATGTCGAGAATCGGTTTGACTGGCATCGCTATATACAACGGTAATGTCATAAAAATTTCAAATTTCGATTCTACTAGACCCTCTACCTCCTTTGACCATGACAAATTTTTTCCAAAACTTACGATTCCATCGATAATCTCATTCATTTTACAATAAACTACAGCAATGATGTATCTAACTAGGAATCTGAAGTAATCATAGTTCTCCTGAAGTTTATCGATCGAGTTTATCTTGTGATTCTGATGCACCTCTTGCAGCGTCTTTCCGACACCGTCGAAATATAATTTTAAATCGGGATATGGATTTATTGGATAGTTCACTATTGTATCCCCAAAATCATTTAATGTTTTGAAAAAATTAAAAAGTTGAGTATTGCGATATTCAGTAAGACTCTTAAAATGAGCAGTCTCTTTCGTTTGCTCTACAACAGAGCTCCGCGTATCAGATAGCTCAGGTTGTTTGAATAATTGCGAGCATGTTATGGCGTATCCGATTTTAAAGTTGTCATTGATAAATGACTGCACGGTTGTAAGATACTTTATATCATAATGTTTTTCATTGTTTTTTAATGATGTATTGTTGTTTATAGCGAAATGTAGAATCAAATACAATTTTCGCCAATTGTACTCCTTGACCTCGTTCACTTGTGATCTAATTATTTCGATGTCATCTAATAACGATAAAAACTTCTTGACTACGCTATCTACATCTCTACAGTAATCAATGATTTTAAACGTTTTAGTCTGATTGATTTGATTTTCGCAATTTTTTATTTCAGTGTTTATATTTGAAATTTTCTCTTCTGTCTTAGATATTTTATCATCGCATACAGATTTGTGGTTATGATCCAATGAAAATTGTGTGTATAACTTTTTCAAATCAATGACATATTCAGAGATGTTTGTAGGTACGAAATATAGTTTTTCCCAAAACGCGTTCGATACCAAAGGATGTAACTTGGTACAAATGACCGTTTTCGATAACGAATCCAAAAAGTCCACGAACTTTGTGTAATCGCTCTCAATCGAAATTTCGTATATTGAATCTTTCAGTGTCTTGGCGTGGTTTTGCATTCGTGATCTGTTTTCGTGATCTGACGTCTCATATTTGAAACAGACGGTCGACAAATCAGCTCTGATGATCGACATGTTATTTATCAAGTACAAAGGTTGACCATCCTGTTTGAATTTTTGTATGTACTTGTCTAACAGAGCGATCGCCTTCTTGTGGCACTCTTCGACAACGTCCGTGTCACTGGTCTTTTTGACGATACCGTTCAATATTTCCGACACATATGCGACGATGATTTTGGATATTAATTGAAGTATTATTCTTTCGAATCTCAAAATGGTTTCGATGTCGTTAACATTTTTCGCAATATATTTCTTGTAAACGGCACTTATGTCTTCTTCGGTCGTATTATCCCATCTAATCTGTACAGGTTGGTCCGAGACTTGCTGTTTTATGATACCTAATAACTTATCGAAGTAACGTGTATCGGTAGTCAAAACGAATAACTGAGTTTGATCATCCGTTTTCTCAGAAAACCTATGGTAGACAATGAGTTTTAACTCGTTGCATTTCGTTTGGAAATGCTTTTGAAGTTTGTCTTCAGATGGGGGTGGGATTGCAATTTCTTCGTTTATGTCATTTTCAAATTTGCTGAAACTGTCCATTCGTTGGCAGTTAGTCAATATAAAATATTTGAAAAAACTTTCAATTTGATTATTCGTCAAGGTCACCATATCCAAACGTAGCTTAAATTGATTGCCGCCATGATCTACGCCATGATTTGTATCGCCTTTTTCAACTAAATCCGTGATGTAAACATACCACGACAACATAATGGTCATTATTTGGTGGTTTTTGTACGGGAAATTATTGGTATACTTTTGCACGTGGACTATTGTTAACATCATAGCCGACAGATGTTCGAGGAGAGGTTTTAAATAATTATATCGGACGGTATCTATACCGATTTCTAAGAATTCCGTTTGTATGTTTTTTATGAATTTCACTAAAAAGTACAAGGATTCACTGTACTCACATGACACGACGACGCTCAACACACGAACGAACCCGTTGACATCTGGCAGACTCGAAATCGGCAATAAACTGATCGACGGGTATTGTACTTTCAAATTCTGGAAAAATTCGTTTATCGAAGTTTCGTGGCCGTCGACCATGACTTTTCTTGTCATTGTGTTTTTCATCTTTTGAATTTGTTCCAAAAAGTCGTTCAGGTCCTTTTCTCCATTACTGTTGTCTATATATCTGAGCCGAACCATACTTAAACACGTTAAACAGTAGATTATAAATATATTTAAACGCTTCATTTTGAATAGCGAATCACTAAGTGGACTGCGATTTAATGCGATTCTTACGTTCGTCGTACTATGTTGAAATTAATCGTTGAATAGCATTTGTTTTTTGATTTCGTTTCTTTAATATGTTGTTTACTCAATGACGTAAAGGCGGTATACCACCTGGCGCCATACTCGCGTAAAATAATTTGTATTATTCCCATTTTTCGAAAACAAACTTAAATATTGTATGTATTTTATACAAAACTTTGCTCGTTCAAACGTACTTATTGATATTGTTATTTGATAATAAAATAAATATAATCAGTGTGTGTGTGTGTGTGTGTGTGTGTGTGTGTGTGTGTGTGTGTGTGTGTGTGTGCGTGTGTGTGCGTGTGTGTTATATATCATATGTATATTATTGTATAAATGCAAGAAATCTCCAGTCTTAGCACTTATTTCCTCAGAATATTTGAATTCCCCAGAAAAATCTCCAAAACCAAATAATACACCAAAAATCCCCAGAAAGAGGAAATTTCCCCAGACCTGGCAACACTTTCGTCAGACGAAATGACCATAGACATAATAGAACAGACACCATAGACACCATAGACATTCTATTACACAGATATAGATAATAAACTAGATTGCTAACTAGTATACATTGACAAGCAAGCCGGGAGACGCCGATTTTCCGCCATGTTGCTTGTGGGCCATGGTATTTTATCAATTCTTATCGTTGTGATAATACTGCAGATAAAATAAATGTTATTATGATATTATGATTATATTGAACCGCATGGCGCATATTTCTATATAGTGTAGTAGATAGTAGGTAGTAGTATTAAAAAAATGTATTATAGAAGTCTGTGTTATAAACTCAGAAATATTTACAATTATTATTCAATATTCATATTTCATTATTATATTTTATTTACCCATAAAAAGAAACTTACTACTAAAAACAACATAATACATAGGTAATATTTATCTATTTCAATGTACATATTATGTATGGCTACAACTTACAAGTTATTAAACAAAATTGTTTTATGTAATTTTTGTCTTTTGTTGACTGAAGTTTTCATAAAAGAAGAACTTAAAATTTTGCTGTAAGAGTGTATACGAATATTTAAATACATACGGCTTACTAGGTTAATAATATTTATTCATGACTAAAATAAAAATAATATTTTATTTTGTTTTAGAAAATATTATGTTAGTGCTAATTTTTAGTCATTACGATTCTTATCACTTTCAACATTGGGTTTAGTAAACTTGGAATAAGCATGTTCCTGTTGAACTACGTCTACATTAATTTTTTCTTGGCCAATAAATAAAGTAGGGACTGCTGTTTCTTTAAGACGTTTTATATCTGGCCGTTCTACAAAGTCATTTTCAGTGAAATGAATATGACATATCCTGTGATATGTTGGTATAAAATTATGCCTTTTTATAGCAACTATCCACTTTTCTTTAAGGATGTTATTTCTTGGAAATCTATATATAAATGATTTGGTAAAATAGTTGTTAAGCTGTAAAATTGAATGTTTAGATGTCCATGTTAAAATTACTGATACATACTTGAAAAAAACTACTTTATCCCGACCAGAACGATTAGCACATCCAAGTACACAGCAAATTTGTGGCATTTTAAATTAAAATTCTTTTTTATACAAATAAAAAATTTATCAATGTAAAAACTTCTAATTTTGTCAAACAAAAGTCAAAACACTTAGTAAAATATCTTTAAATTTTAATTGCATAGGCTCTTTTCATTTTCGTTTTTATTAAGATTAAAGGGTGTTGGATATCATTTATTTTTATATATCCATGGAGTTGAAATACCCGCCAAATAATAAATTAAGTACCACGTTAATCATATTATGGTAACACCACAGATTCTGTGATAACACTTCATAGCCCACAACAAACATGGCGATTTTTGGCGTCAGCTAATATCACTAGTTAGCAATCTAGTTTATTATCTATATCTGTGTTCTATTATGTCTATGGAAATGACCTATCGTGACCCTGAATGGTCACCTAAGTAACCATTTCGACAGGTGACGTTCCGTTCCATCACTCATTTGGTACGACTACGTCACCCATTACTCGGGCTAAATGTTCCATCTTTGCGTATCATAGAGCAATCACTAATCAGTAATCCGATTTATCCGATATAATAATATGTATTATCAGTTGCCAGTTATCACAAAAATTTCTCATCCAAAAAATATTATTTATTAATTAATTAAAATATTTAGATACACAATTAATATATTTAGTTCAACAATCATAAAATATTATTTTCAAAGATCTCTCGGGAGGGGCGATCGCCCCTATCGCCCCCCCCCTCAAATACGCCACTGACTGGTGCCAAAATGTCTAATGGATCAAACAAACGAGCATTGGACGACAGTACTCCACGCTTTGTCGTAGCAGCGGTCATAGGCTGGTTGGTAAAACAAAAACCATCTCGGTTAGGAAGTCCATACCAGTACCCTAGTAATTTTAAACTGCTTGGCAACATATCATCAAACTCTTTGACTTCAATGTTACAATTTTCCGGAGGAACTTCACTATACACTGCTTGTACATTACTGGCCCATTTCTTCAAAACAAACGCAGTTCGCCCTGAAACATTGATAAGATCTCTCTGCAACTGCAAAACTTCGGACAAATCATTCGATCCCGTGCAAATGTCTTCAACATTTGTGTGGTGTCGAAGTGCCCGTTGGATTAATGGGAAACTACCAGCATTATCAGTGACATCAAGAACGACACGAATAGCGAGATATGGAGCACACGTCACTCCATATGTAACGGTGTTGAGTTGATAGACTTAAAGATCTTGATCAGGCGATTCGCGGCACAATATAATATGCTGAACATTTCGATGATTTTATGCAATATTTATTTGTCTGTACATTTTATTTATGTCGGTGGTAAAAGCATGTATGTGAGTTCGAAATAATGTTAACAGATCAACAATATCACTTTGTAACTTTGGTCCTGCAAACAGACATTCATTTAAAGAAACTCACCCAATGGGATAGGGCTGAGGCGTCAAATACCACACGCAATTTTGTAACTTCACTATCCCCTTCACTACGGCATGATTTGGTATGTAGTATGCACCTTTTGAAGTTGAAACACTCATGTGTCCGAGACGTTCATATGCACGCATGAATTCTATATTTGCTGATCGAAGAGGTGCGTCATTCATGAGCCACCGTTCGAGATTGATGAACTGTTTTTCAGCCATATGGCGAGATCCTTGAAACATACTGTTAATATTATAGTGACGAAATGGAAGAGGGACGGAGTATCTACCGGACGCGTCCTGGAACATTTGGTTGACTACTATAGCTTCACAACGACCACCATCAATTATATCTTCCTTAACAACGTCTAGTTCTCCGACTGTCCAAAATCGAGATAATCACTGCTCCAATGAACCAGTCGTTGTGAGTAACACACTTCCGGAAATGATTCTGGCTAACTGCTCCGATGAGGACGCACCCGAATACAGAACCAAAGACGGTAGGCAGATCTGGACTTACTATATACGACTCGCTCACCATCTATTACCACCGAGAACACGTCGGCTCCTAAGAGAATGTCAATAGGACCACATTGATCGGACGACGGGTCAGCCAACGCTAATTGAGAAAAAACTATCCTTCACTGATGTATCCAATTGAGTCCTAGGCATATCCTCGGTAATAGTTGGTAACACCCACGCTTTAACAGATAACACTGGGTCGACAGCATATCGTGGTTACATTGTGCATGACACTACCCCCGAAACGGTGGGCACAGGTGTTCCCGATAATCCGGACAACTGGATAGTCCAGTTTAAAGGTTTAAATCCGAGTCGATTAAAACGTGACGTCGTTATAGCGCTGACATGTGACGCACAGTCTATCAAAACACGCACTAACTTCTGATGTCCCCAATAATCAGTGACATGGGCCAACGCTGGTTCCAACAACACTCCTGGACTAGACTGTGAGCCTACTAACGACGAAACTGGATTAGACTTCAAAGCATCTCTTACCAGAACATCGTCACGGTGTAGTAATGTATGGTGTTTGGCTGAACAAATACTACATGTTTTGGTGATCAAACACTTTGGGGTCCAGTGAGAAGCTCCGAGACAATTAAAACATAATCTCCTTTCGCGCACTATTGTCAATCGCTCATTTAAGGACATTGATGCGAACTACTTTCTAACTCACATGGGGTTCACTACATACAGCGCAACTAGTTTGGTTGGATCCTGAATTATCCGTCGACGTCACCAATACCTTCCGCGTCCAGTCTCCTTTGACACTTTTGCAACGATCTTTATGATCTGAACGTTGAACTCGACTGAGGACTGGAGCAACGGGTAGCTGTGAATTGTCTAATACTTTAATGCGTTCTTTAACGAACGTTACTACGCTGTCAGTTGTAGGGAACTCTCCTAAATTCTGGGCCTCGAACATGAAAAACAACATGAAACCGCCCAAAGACGGAATGGCCATACATATACGAGAGAATCGCGAAGGTTCAATTAAACCGGGTAACGAAATCCTTTAGGTCGATAACAGTCTCATTGGGATATGCTGGAGCATTAACAATGCGGTCGATTAAAACGTTGGCTAAATGGCGAGGCTTGTTAAAGCGCTCGGTCAACGCGTTCCACGCTAAACGATAATAATTGGCCGCAGTCATCGAATACCATTTTATTACTTCGGCTGCCTCACCACTCAAAGCACCGAACAAGTAATAAAATTTATCCACTTCAGAAAGATGGAGCCGGGCTTCGATTACACTCAAAACTCTGTCACTAAAGCAAGGCCGTAATAGTAAGTCGCCATTGAAACTTGGGAGAAGAATTTCAGGTAAACGGCCGTTGAAAGACGATACATGTCTGTACGAATTATTTAACGGATCGCGATCCAATGGCAAGTGAGCATGTTCAGGTAATTCCACTTGATCATCGAACTTCTTAGGTGATTCTGTTGGCTGTTCGTTATGACTTGACACAGGATCATGATTAGCCTGCACATCATTGGATGCCATAAATGATGCCGGGCTAGGTGACAATTCAGATTTTAATAAATAAATATCGTGAAAAGAAGTTTTTCTACTTTAAAGTATATATTAAATCGATTGAGAAATTCTTTAAGCCAACCTAATTTAGAAGCATTTATGCTCATGTCGTGTGAAAAAGATATATTGGCTAAACTTAATAATGATGAAATTATTAATAACTTAGCTATAACTAGTGAAAATTAAAAAAAAAAAATTTCGTTTTAATTTTAAGACGTGTTTATAATAAATTGACTAATAAGGAAAAATTTGTCAAATAAGTTATATTATGTTCGATGTTATAATTTTTAAAAACCTGCAGAGTGTAAAAAATGTGTTCCATTTAATATACTTTTTTGTGTGCAATCAATAGGTATATAGATGTGGTCACTTTAATTCTAAATCCCGGTGACATTTTTAATCCCAGTCCACCCCTGAATATCGACGTATGAATCGCTGATCTCAAGCTCCAGTAAAGATGAGAACTCCCCAGAACTATCTTAATCTATTTAAGCATCTATTACGGCATTATTTTCGGTTTGAAACTCAGTCCACCATACGTCCACTCGATGACAATACTCGAGAAATTCGGGCACTAGTGACGCATCGATGTTCGCACGAGAGCCGAATTCGAGAACAGATTTCATACCTGCTATAGCGCCAGATCGCTTTGTCATCGCCCGACTGAGAGTATGAGCGAGATGCTCATTAACTCCGTTGGCCACGATGAAAGACGACTACCACGTACAATTTAATATACCGAAATTACGAAATTATTATTCTACCAAACCACGCTCTGCCACCAAATGTTTGATTGCCGAAAGGCTAACAATACAATATGTGGAAAGGTAGAATAGGATGATAATATTAAACAAATAAAAAATGGTAGATTATGAATCAGGGAGCCAACAAGGCACCACACTATAATGAAACGAAAACATACTCAAAAACAAGTATGTGCGGGCGCCCAACAATAATTAACGAAAATATCAATACTGCCGTATGAGCAATTATACACAAAAAATCAATAATTATAATAACTGTTAATACAAAACAAAAGAATGTCACCTGACTTCTACATCGTTAATAATCCCACGACGCAAGTCCATTTTCATAAATTGTTCAGGAGACAAAAAAAAAACGTTTACAAATTTGGTAAATTAACCAAACTTTAAAAACGTGGTGTTATTATTTGTGTAAAAATAAGACACACCAAATACAATAATTTCCTTTGGTGATAATACTTTTTCCAGGAAAATAATTGATAAAAACTAAAAATCGTTTATAAATACATTTTCAATAGTTACAATAACAAGTTACGTCCAATTATGGTTTTGGACACATCTGGTTATTGCAACCAACTAGAAAGCAAATAATCTGGTAGGTATCCATAACATAGTCATAATATTATATATTTTATTTATACAATTTTTATATTATATTATTAGGTATTAATTATGTTATAGTTAAATTTATTCAATAAAATGTATTTTTTTAAAAAAAACTATCTTTTTGTACCTGATTGTTGCACCGGATACAATATCTAAACTCTAATATTATAATTGTTAGGTGCAATAACCAGTTACGTCCAGACATATTTGGTTTTTGCACCCAATGAAAAATAAAATTGTATATAATATAATGTTTTTACGGATTCGTCCGGACAGACCTGGTTATTACGACTGAAAAAAAATTTAAAATGGTTTTATAACTATATCTCTCATAATAATGATCGGACGTATCTGATTGTTGCGTCTATCGATGCAGAATTTTTTTCTGTACATTTTTGTATTAAAAACGAGTTTTTGAAAAATCAGAACTTATCTGGTTATTGCACCGGTGCCTTCAATTAGTTACCGTGTCGTGATCATAGTGTTGTGCGCACGATGAGATGCCATTTAATACGGACATAGTTTTCGATAACGCGTAAAGTCACGCGCGCACCGTGGAAATAGCTGCGGAACGACTAGTGTGTGTACGTTCGAGAATGTACTCGAACATCTATTTTGGACTTTGGTGGCACCGAACACCGGAGACAATGGTTTATCATCGATTTCGAATTTCAAATAAAACCGTACTACACGTATCGACCGCCAATCGCAAGAGTAGCCCATCCTGAGCTCTTCACGTCCGTCACCAGTGTATAGTCCGAGAAGCGAAAAACACCCACATGGTGCGAAGTATGTCCGGCATTTTTGCAAATACATCTACTGAGTATACGCCCTATTTCTCCCGTATATCATCTAATACTGCGGTTCTCAACCATTTTGAGTTTGCGACCCCCTAAAATGTCACCAAGATGTCACCAACGACCCTTTTGTAATGTAAGTGTTAAACTATTGAATACACTGTTATTATTGCGTTTATTTGTGTATACATTTTACAAAAAAAGGTACATTGTTTACATTTGACTATTTTTTTAATTTGATGGCTCTTTTGCTGTTGCTGATATGAAATAATTTTCTCAATCCTTGGCTCAACATATTTGGATAGAATTATTCTCATTGTTAGAGATATATTATACGATATTATGTTTAGACATATTGACTTTTTATAATTTTATTGATACACACATCGTCATCAAGATCACTAACTATTTTATTTATGGCCATTTTTATTTGATTTTTACTAATTATATTCCTTATATCATTGGTATTATTGGAATGACTTTCACATAAACTTGTTATTAGACTCTTTACTTCATTATTGAAATTATTGAAAATAGTTATACCCATGTGATTAGGAGAATTTCTGGAACTAGTTAATAAAGTGAATGATGGTTTAATGTATTTTCCTGTTCTTCTGTCTATTATTTCTGTAGTATTGAGAGCAGTGGCGTATTTAGGATTTTGCTGCCCCGGGTAC
This sequence comes from Therioaphis trifolii, assembly GCA_027580255.1. Lineage (NCBI taxonomy): Eukaryota > Metazoa > Arthropoda > Insecta > Hemiptera > Aphididae > Therioaphis > Therioaphis trifolii. The sequence continues at coordinate 40,225,914 of CM050409.1, read as the reverse complement.
ACATTTTTTTAATGCCCTTTTCTTCACACCGTTTTTTTTATAGTAGCAATTTTTCTTACCCTAAAAAAACTTACAATACATATGATATTCTAATAGTATCAAAAGTATCATGCAGTATAAAAATCTATCGAGTGTCCTAGAAGATATCTTAAACCGTGGTTGGTAGTACAGTGTTTTTGAACAGCTGATAAGCTGACGACAAACAATAAATTAATTCACACGCGTTTATTATGAAATGTGAAGATTAATTAATAATTTCACAAAATAGCTGTTTTGTAGTGTTGATATAAATAACACGTTTTGTTGATATTGATTTCCCTTTAAAAAAAAAAAAAAAATAACAAACATTTTTATTATCATTTTTTTTACATCTATTTAAAAAAAAAAGTTCCCAGTTAAATTTGCTGCCCCCAAAAAAGTGCTGCCCGGGGCAATTGCCCTCCTTGGCCCCCCCCTAAATACGCCACTGATTGAGAGTATGGTTCAGTATGGATTTGACTAAGATTTGCCTAATGTATAGTTTATGGACAGATAATATATTAGTTGAATAATTCCTCTGATGGATATTTTAAAAGTATATCTGTTCTGTTGGTGCCACCCAGGGGGACGCTATAGCCGTTGTAATATGAAGCAAACAGAAAGACAAAATACAGTGTAACCAGTTTGAAAAAAAAACATTAGGTACAATATATCGTGGTTTTATATTACGGCACCCCCGTATGTGCGCCAATGATACCGTGCTGATAACAAAATTAAATTAAAATAACAATAAAATATTATTTGAAGTTTGACAACGATCATTGTTTTTTAACGTGTCTTAGTTATTTTATTATATTTTTATTGTTTATTTGGTTGTTTTATTTGTTCTAACCATAATGCCGAGTTGTTTTATTTGTTCCTACCAATCACATATTAAAAAATATTTTTTTTCCTTTATGTGGTCATACTGGTTTTTGTCCTTTTAATTGCTTCACTTTGTGTACTGTGCAAGTATAGGTTAGTTCATCTCTATATATTATTACTCTATGGTGCCACCCCAACATGTTATGCCGTATAATAAGATCGAATTACACAGTGCCATGTAAATTTGTCTTATAATTGTTTTATCAAGAAATCTAATTTTGTAAAATAATACTGTTAAGCTCCTCATTTTATTTTTGATATTATGAATATGCTCTGACCATTTTAGGTTAAAGTCCATTGTCACTCCTAAATATTTAAATGATAATACCATTTCCATTGGTTTGCAACTACAATTTGTAGTACTAGTTCCACATTTATGTATTGTAAATTTATATCCAACAGGTAACTGTGAACGTATAGAAACTATAGGCATGCAAACCGATTTATTTATGTTGAGTGATAACAGATTTTTTTCCATCCAGTCATAGATATGTCGTAAATCGATTTCGACAGTATGTTTCAATTTATCCCAATTATCTTCGTAATTAACTAGTGCTATGTCATCGGCGAACATAAATAATTGACCTTTTAATAAAGAGGCTGGGATACAGTTTATATATATTAAGAACAATATAGGGCCTAAAGATGTACCTTGAGTGACTCCATAATCTTTAACATAACAATGATCACTATAATGATGTCCAATAGTGGTTAGTTGTTGTCTGTTACTCAGATAACTGGTAAACCATTTTAATGCATTGCCATCGAATTTTAATTCTTTTAACTTGTTTATTAATAGTTGTCTACTGATTGAGTCAAACGATTTTTCTAAGTCCAAGAACGTGATTAAAATTTTTTTTTAGTATCTCTTTTGCTATGTAAATAATTGTTAATGTCGATTAGAGCGTCTTCTGTACCAAATTTTTTTCTGAACCCGTATTGTCCGGTAAATATTATTTTATCTCTCTCTAAGTATTCTAATAGTTGATTTTTAATTATTTTTTCAAGTATTTTAGCTAGAATTCCTACTATTGATATTGGTCTATAATTAATGAAATCATTTTTATCTCCTTTTTTATGAATTGGTACGATTCTAGCTACTTTAAGTTCATCAGGTACAGTGCCATTAGTCATGCTACAGTTAATTATGTGTACAATAGGTAAAATAACATTGTCTCCTATTTGTTTAAAAAATAGTGCTGTATATCCATCTACTCCAGGAGCCGAGTTGTTATTCAGAGTATTTAATATATTTTTTACTTCATAACTGCCTATGGGTTTGAACTTGAAGTTAGAGCTTATGTTTGGTTTATTGTTAGTATTAATTGCTACAGATTTAGATTGTATATTATTTGTACTATTGGGAAAATTTTTATCAACTAGTCTATTTCCCGTAGTAGCGAAATAAGAATTAACTATGTTTAGGAAGTCTTTAGGCGAGGATGTCGGATACACGTCCTGTAATATTTCATTAATTGGAAGCCCAGTAGATTTAATTTTCCTCCCCGATAGTTCATTAATGACTTTCCAGATTTCTCTTCCGTTACCTTTACATATTGCTATTTTATTGATGTAATATTGTTCTTTGGCCTTACGAATGAGTATTGTTAATTTATTTCTATAAGCTTTGTAATAGTTAATCATTTTATGATTTGAATTATTCTTTTTAATTTTCATATTAAGCTTATCTCTATTATTTATTGATGTAATAAGACCATTAGTAATCCAGGGTTTTATCTTACGAATTTTTTTATTTGATAGGGACTTTGATACAATACATTTATTAATTGTGTCTAATATATTGTTATTAAAAATATTTAATGCTGTATTAGTATCATTGGTTTCAAATAATCCAGTCCATTGAACACAGGATAATAAGCTAACTGCCTTATTGTAATCAATGTAAGATATAGAATTTAAACAATCATCTATATGTTTGTTATTTGATTGTGAGTTTGTTAAACTTCCTATAATTGTATAATGATCAGTTATACTAGTTTGAATTACTGCAGAAATGAGATTAACATTTCTACTAAATATGTGGTCAATACAAGAACTAGTGTCATAAGTCATAACCCACTCTAGTATGCGTACATATTTGAGAAGAAAAACCGTTAGACGATAGTATATTTAAGTATTTTTCTGTTATGAGCGAAGTATTTTTTTCTAATATGTTAATATTTATATCTCCAATCCATATACAATTTTTCTGTATAGGACCTGTAGTCATTATGGAAGTTAGTTCAGATAAGAAAATGTTTATATTAGTTTGAGGTGAACGATATAAAGCTAAAATTGTAATAGGCATATTGTTTATCTTTAAGTCTAACTTCATACAACTAGCCTCAGAGAATAATTGAAGTTGTTTAACAAATATATTATGTTTATTGTTTGTATATATTAGGACACCATCGTTTTGATTAAAATTATTTTCACTTTTATAACTCGAAAATCCGCTTAGGTTTTGGGGAGAAAACCCCGTACTATTCCAAGTTTCACTAAGGATAATTATATCTAAGCATTTTAATGAGTCATTTATAAAACACCAAAAATCGTCTATATTACGATTATAAGACCTTATGTTCATGTGTAAAACATTCAAATTGCTATTCTCTATATCCATCAAATACTCATACATATCTTTATTTATTATATTTCCGTCATTGTTTGTGATGTAAGAGTCTATAAAGTCTGAATTTGTTTCAACCATTTATGATAGATGTAGTAAAAAATAAGAAAAAATAAAATAAAATAAAAACTAAAAAATAGCGAGAATAATTTTTTCGCAAATTTTTCGGAATCGTGTTGATTTTAATAGCCACTGATATACATACACGACTCCGCAAATTTAATATATATATATACACGATTCCGCAAAATTTTAAATGCAACGTTGCCATACAAATTGTCGTATACTCCGTGGACTAATGTCTTACGTAGTAACAACTTAATTGGACATTATTTTTCGGCGTTTATCGTACATAGCCTTTCTTACCGATGTAATATCTGAACATTTAATATCCAATTGTGTTTTAAGTAATTCTGTTCTAATAATTTTTACTGGCCTGCATGAAATAGATTCTTCTGCCTTTCGTTTGCAGTTTTCTCTCAAAATTTGCCTATCTAATTTTGGTTGAGGATCTGCATCATGGTTATGGCTGCCAGAGACGTCGCAAACAAGTATCTTCTCAGGCGTAGAAAAAGTGATCGCCGTACAATTTTTATTAGTTGAACACCTCCATTTCAGAGCACCGTCTTTTTTTCGATAACCAACAAATCTGTGTTTATATAAATTTACTAAAGCCAACTCTTTCCCTCGCTCGGAACTAATTAACTCAATACGCGAACCGATCATTTTGTGTGAAAACGCGCGTGTATCGCCCGAGTACTACGCGTCGTTTTAACGCGCGTACCGGGTGCCACCGTTGTATGCGTACCGCGCGCCAAGTCACTTAAGTGTGGCTTGGCCCTTACAATAATAATATAGATTTTGTTTTCGGAATGGCAACGTGGCATTTAAAATTATGCGGAATCATGTATATATATATATATTACATTTGCGGAGTCGTGTATGTATATCAGTGGCTATTAAAATCAACACAATTCCGCAAATTTTGCGGAATCGTTGTCCACCGAGTTGGATTGTGTGCTCCAATTATAGGTAATGTGATACAGTGTATTTGCATAAGAAGGATAATTAAAAATTGCTGATAAGCAGAAAACCCACTATTACGTAAAATTGAGATTATTGAAATTAATAAAATGATATAATTCAAGTAGTTTATAAAAAAGTAAGATCTTCGAAACATTTTACTTGTATCTTTTTGCCCTGTTCATCTTTTTTGCAAAAAATCCTGCCATGACTTGTCCAAATGAAACGATAGCCCAGTTCCTTGCCTTTCATTCTCGATTGCCAAAAAAGTTTTCTATTGTAAGCCGTGAGACTTTCGTTTATATGGATTCGATGACTTTTGTATTCAATTTTACCTCGCTTTTTGAAAAATTCGTCACGTTTTCTCCTTGATGCAAATTCCACAATTATCAGTGGCTTATCCTGATTATGGTTCGTAGGCTTACGATAAGCATTTTCGATATCAAACAAATTAAGATCTATATGTAAAGCACTTGCAATGTCATGAACTACATTTTCGACATTTTCTTCCTTTTTCTTTTGGACACCACTTATTTCGATATAACAAGTTTTTCATTTTGCTCCAAAAAGTTTATTTTATACTCCAGGTTTAGAATTACTTTATCTTTTTCTAACAATGATTTTTCCAGTTCTATGACACGATTATTTACTGCTTGTAGTGAGTTATTTGTAGTCACCTGGTTACTTAGCACCTGATCCAATTTGTCGATAATAGATTTGTTATCTATTTCTTTTGTCTTGTGGGCAGTGTCTTTAATTGGGGTGTCGTCATGTCGTCCAGTTTTGACTTTTTTGATACACTCTTCACAATTGTATTTTTTACCCGTAGATTTAAGAAATTCAAGACTATCTTTGTCCATTTTTGAACATTTCATATGTGTTACAGTATAACATGTAACACATTGAACACTGTCTTCGTTACGCGAGATTGATATTTGACACTTAGAGCACAACGTCATATTGCAACGTAGTAAAACAATATTTGTTTAGTAATAAATACGCACACGTCTTTGCCCAACGACGGACAGCACAGAACTGAATGTCTTCAACAAATTCCGTTGCTTATAAGCAGGGTCCGGATTTGCTATTTATTATAGAATACAGATAAAAATAACAGTGTGTGCTATAAATTTCTTTTATACACCAGGGACTCTAGATGTAAAATTTGTTATAAATTTTATTTTGCTATTTTTTGCACATTTGATGTGTTCGAAGATTTTTTTTATATAATGCTTTATTTAGTAATTTTCATAAGTATCGTTTAAATCGAGCAAAAATGATTATTCATTTACGTGTTTTCATAAGAATAATTACCACATATTTGTTTCGTAATTAATTAATAAATAATATTATAGCTGTAGGTTTACAATATTAAACATGTTAGTCTATTTTTAAGAAGCTCGGAACTATCGAATATTATTCATTTTATGCCCTCTTATCTGTTTTATATAAATTATATCAATTGTATATATAATATACGTATACAGATAAAAATTATTATTGTTGATTTTCTAAAAATTATAATTTTGTCTATTTGGCTAAATTTTTTCTTTTATATTTTTTTCTCAACCTGCGTTTTCTAAATCACAAGCAAAGTGCATCCTGGATTGCGAATAAAATGTTGTGATGGATTTGGTAAGGAAATCTGAATGCTCATTGCAACCAATTAATTCAATACTATAATTATTGGCTTCCAAGTATTCTTATATTTTTAAATAAAATATATTTATGTAAATTTGTTGGAGGCTTCAGGCTGAAAATGATAATTTGATAATTGATGGATATTTATTTGTTATGTAAATTAAAAAGTTGATTATCTGTCTGTTTGTATTTAAATTAATCTAAAATATAATGATAAATATCATGTTATACAATTTCGTATTTAAATAACATATATTATATTAAAAAGTAAATATCTTCATACATACGCATTAAAGTTTCATTATCAATAGGCCTGTGGGGGCACAACGAGTAGTCCCATTACCTTTTATGTCACGCACTACGTCAGTGTAACCATATTGTAAATTTAATTATTACTGCATTTATTTGTCTTTGTGAATTTTTGTATTTAATTTATATTTGTATTGGTCAAAGCTCCCCCACCATCCGTAAGCTCGAACGTTCGAATTTCGACGGTTACGACGACCGCTCAAGTCGAACTGGCTCGCTCTCGTTCTCCACTCGCCGAACACGAACAACGTACGTTCGTCCCGATCGCTTGTACGCTCCCGTCGTGCCCGAGTCCATCGTTCTCAGTGGCGGCTATCCTATGGTCTATGTGTTGCTTAAGCAACACATACAAAATTTGGTAGATGGGTGGGTACCTGGGTTGGTGGTGAAATAGATGTTAGGTGTTAGAGTATTTATAATGAAGTATTACTTAATACTTATAAGTGTAATATAAGTAAAAACGAAACAGTACTAAAAAAAAGTGTGGTTTTAAGCAAACATTTAATTTAATTGTACTAAGGGTATTGCACAATGTATATTTTGTAATTAAAAAACGGCTGTTCTTGTTTTGATTCATAGTTATAAGTATAATTTATTAATTTTGTAACTAATTTATGAAATAGAGGATAATGTTTTTTTTTTTAACTATTACAAGTTATATTTTGATAATTGGTAATTATATTTTCTAATAAATATATGAAGGTGGGTGGGTCCTCAGAAATATTTTCAGCAACACATATTAATTTGAGGATAGCCGCCACTGATCGTTCTTGTCGAACCTCGTTTATTATACTGTTTTATATACCTTGTCGTATTGTCGTAATTATTATTATTTATTATACACGTAAACTTAACTTCAATGGTGTTATACTTATTTAACGAAGTCTATTAGCGATATTAACCTCACTATTGCTAAAGGCCCCCGGGCGAATCGTGGCGCATTCTGTCGAAAGACTTCTGAAACAACAAATTGCCGTTCATTTCAGCATCACTGTTGTAGAATGGAATCATTGGAAACATAGGGAAGTGGTATTATCTTACCTGGTCTACATCGTATGTCGTACTTACCTACGAGAAATTTTGTTTCAGACAGAATAATCGCTATATGTGTAGTTGTACAAACTGCAAAAATTAACATAATACGAATTTCGCTCAAGACATAACAGTTGTATACATAGATGCAAACGAAGTTTATACACATGTGCATGGGCTCCTAGATACGTACAATTTAACATGCGAGCAAAATAATTGTTTTTTTTTCTTAAATATAAGCCGAAAAAATATTCAACGTTATTTTCATATACATATATATTCATATATATGATATTATACCTACTAAGTATTAATAATAAATTATTGAATTTTCAAAATAGCTATACAATATTCAATTAAAATGCTTTTTAATAAATATAAATAAAAAACCCGATGAGATAACAGTAGTGAAAGTTCGTCCTTTCCTCATTCGGTCAACGGACAACATAAAGGTGACCGGTCTTTATTTAATCAAAAGACTCAACATATGTTTTTCTATCTATGTCCCATGTTGTATAATGATTGAACGGACCAATTATTTTGTATAAAAATTTAAAGTAGACAATTTATATGATGTAAGAAAATTCCGTGAAAACCGTATACAAAGTTAGTTAAACGTTTATGAGAAAATTCTGAGTAAAGATGATTAATATTTTTCACCTTTTTTTGGTGATTTTATCAGTAAGGTCAAATTTCACTTCATGTCATAATATCAAAAATTAAAATTTTTTTATTAGAAATTAATTTAGTAAGAACGAGATAATGTTTCAAAGCTCTATTTCTAGTCCGAAAATAGTCAATAACATTTGAAACATTTTTCAAGTTTTTAGAAATATGACGTATTATTTAATGCCATAAATATTGCTTCAATATTCCATAAGAGAAAAAAATGACTTCACATTATTTAATTGTTTATTTATTATTCATATTGTGCAAAGATTTGACAATTAGAGGTAAAATTACAAAAACTAATATAATAACACTTAAAAGGAAAAATGGCATTTAAACATGTTTTAATTTTAGGTGGTTAATTATAACTAGACCGCGGATTATATGCATTTGCATATCTGCATATGCATTTGCATATAATCGTATTTTTTTACCAAGTATGCATATTTTATTGATCACGATGTAAATGACATATAATTGTATTTTTAAACAAAAAACACTGATTAAATGACGTGTTAAAACGCATGCTATATAGACATAATATACGATAAGATATCGTTTAATCGTTTGCACGTGCCTCGAACAAAAATCAAAATCGATTCGTATTTATTTTTATGGTCACATTTCGGTCTCTCGTGAATCACCAAATCGTACACGTTAAGATATTAATATATTTTATACGATGCCTCCTATTAAAAATACTTGTATTCATGTTTGGATAAATGAATATCCAGGGACGTTTACTACTGACGGAATGGTTGTGTACCGTCAGATATGCGAGAAAAAAGTGCCGTATTCAAAGAAGTTTCAAATTGTCCAGAATATTATACGAACAGCAAATATACGAACTGCCCAATACAATAACGAGAAACATGGCTTCTAAGTTTAAATACTGTCCTGTGACGTCCTGTGATGTTGAACGGTAATTTTCTGCATTTAAACTTATTTTGGATGACAAGCACAATAGTTTAACAATGATATACAGTACAGTTCTAAATAAATTTACATAAATGCAATATAATAATTATTAATTATGAATTTTAATGATTTTTTTTTGTTAATAAATTTCATCATCATAATTTTTTCATATTGTTTTTAAATTTAATTCTTAGTGCATATTTTAACATAGTCTATGCATATTTCTGTATTTTATGCTGCATATTTGCATGCATATAATAGAGTATTTTCACTGCATATAATCCGCGGTCTAATTATAACAGTTATTTTAGTTTTTATAAAACAAAACTATGATAACATAACTACTGTGTACAAATTACCAAGCCTGGGCATTAACGAGTTAATAAGTTATAAGTTAAAAATTAAGTTATTTTAACTTATCAACTTTACTTAATTCCTTCAGAAATAATTAACTTAAATTGTTAACTTAACTCATTTTCTCCAAGGTTAACTTAAAATTAACGTATTTTTTCCACTTTTATCAATCAAGATAATTTCGAATTTCAAAACCAGAAAAACATTTTTGTTCCATCGATTATAAGCTCATAGAATCTAGAAAATAATCAAAAATAAAATAAAGGATTCCGAAGAATAACGCATGATCATTAAAAGATGAGAACATTTCGAGCACAATAATAGGGGTGCCGGGAAACAATATTCGAATCGTATAAATGACTATAAGTCTTTTAATAGCCAATAGGCAGTAAGTACATTAATAGCAATGAGTCCATGAATTATATTGTTATTGTTGTGAATAGTAACCGTCTATTTTATCTATAGTAATATATGTATTTTACGCATTATACATTTTTCTTACATCCCTACGGCTTACTTCCATGCAAACGGCACTACTGTGTTAGCTGTTAGTGTTGTTACTTGTTATTGCGTATTGTGTTCTGTATTATTTTACTTTTCGCATTATTATTTGACTACAAAGGCGCAAACGATCAACATTTTCGTTTTGTCACACAAATCATCATTATTGATTATTAAATACGGACAATAATTATCGAAGTACATTATATTAATTACAGAAATATTATAATATTATCATCAATATAAATGTATAAAATAACATGACAAAATAGGTATCCTATCATCACAGTTGTAATAATTTTGTTCAGTATACGCATCTCCTTCACTACCAGCCTATGTCGTAGTTCTCCATTTTTGATTGGTTGATTTTTTTCCGTGTTATCACCATAGAACATCTGTGATTATCACTTACCTTTTATTTTTTTAAACTGAACTATTTTGTTTTGTTTCATTATGAACCTAAAGTTTGTATGAACAATGTTAATAATTTAGAATAATTTGATTATAATTATTATTAGGTAATAGATATACTTTGGCATCATTAATTTATTCTGTGACAAGATTAACATTGATAAAATATTATATTTACGCGGCAAATGACAATGACAATGTCTACCAAAAAGAAGTGGAGAACTACGATGTATGTGAAAAAAAGAAATATTAGAGTGGGGCGTGCGTATCGAAAATCTGTGATGATACCTATCTATTTTGCCATGTAAAATAATACCTATTGAACAAATGAATTAATTAAGTTGGGACATTATAGTACTTATATGTATGTATATTGTCCATATACCTATCATTTATGTTTTTAGAACCCAGCTATATAGTTTACATTCAAAAATCTGACATTTGAGTATTTTAAAACCATCTTGACAAAGAAATTGTATGTAAATACTTTTTTTCTACATTTATGTATGAAAGCACGGCTGAGGTTGATTTATTTGTTTTCATGTTTATTAAGTTTTGTAAATTATGAGTAGATATCTCTTACTTTGAAACCTTACGAAATTTTTTTTCTTGTAATTAACTTAACCAAATTTGTTAACTTAATTGATGTGATTACCATATTAAAAACCTGTTAGGTAACTTAATTTAACTCAGTTAAAAAAATTTCATAACTTGCCCAGGCTTGCAAATTAGTAGAATGCAACTTTTAAAACGAATCTGGTGATTCGAATGTATGTTCTAAATAAAATCTAATAACACTAACGATTAATAAATCACTATAAACAATAAAACAAAAAGTTTTAAACTAGGTACTCGACGGTACTAGTATTCATTATTATCGTTTCAACTCTACTAAATGTGAGATTTAGTTATGATTCTTGATAAAAAAATTATTAATTTTAAGCAATAAATACGAGTAAATGTAATTTTATTATTTATGTGAAAATATAAGTAATGTTGAGGTAATGCATAATATAACAAATTTTATTTTTTTTTTAACTCGATGCTAGTTACTTATAAATTATCACAATTTGACACAACCCTTATCCGTACCGAATCGAGACGGGAAAAAAATAATATCACGTAATGTATAAAGTAATTTTCGCGTCGTGTCAATTGAAATATCAATTATAATGGGCGACGCTATTTTCCGATTCCATGTCCTCCTTAGAAGTACCGACCTCCTTAGAAGTCCCGACCTCCTGGCCTCGCATCACTGGTATATTCCATTCACGAAACATCATAATACGGTCATTTTTGTAGATTCCAAAGATATGGAGATCACTTTCTATTTTTGATCGGTATTTGTCCTTCGTGTAAATGTTCCATAAAGCATCAATTGTTGTCACGAGTGAGGTTAAGTGAACATAATCGTTCGCATTTTCCGATGCAGGTAAGGTGTTCAGGTCGACACCTAAAATTCCCAACTCTTGCTGGATAACTTCTCGATATTTTTTCAATTCTGTATCATCTTGGCCGTTGAATGACTTGAGAACCAAGACGAACATGTCGAGAATCGGTTTGACTGGCATTGCTATATACAAAGGTAACTCCATAAAAAGTTTAAATTTCGACTCTACATCGTCTATATTCTTTAACGGTGAAAAATGATTTTTAAAACTTACGATTCCATAGATAATCTCAAAAATTTTACAATAAACCACAGCAACGATGTATCTAACATGGAATCTGAAGTAATCATAGTTCTCCTGAAGTTTATCGATTGAGTTTTTCTTGTGATTCTGATGCACCTCTTGCATCGTCTTTCCGACACCGTCGAAATATAATTTTAAATCGGGATATGGTATTACTGGATCGTTCGCTATTGTACCCCCAATATCATTTAATGTTTCGAAAAAATTAATAATGTGTTCATTGCTAAATGGAATAATTTTCTTAGCATTTTTATTCATTTCGATTTGCATTGTAGAGGTCAGCATGTCAGATGACTTACGTTTTTGGATTAATTGGCATGTCACGGCGTATCCGACTTTAACGTGGTCACCGATAAATTGCGACACGGTATTAAGATAGTTATTATAAAAAGGCTTTTTATTGTTTTTGAATGGCATATAATTTTTTGTAGCTAAATATAGAATCAAATACAATTTTCGCCAATTGTAGTCATCGTTCCCGTTCACTTGTAAACTGATACTGCCGATGTTGTCTAATACCGTCTGAAATGCATTGAACAAGCGATTTAATTCGGAAAAGTAATCAATGATTTTAAACGTTTTAGTCTGATTGATTGGATTTTCGCAATATTTTATTATGCCACTTATACTTGAAATCGTCTTTACTGTCTCAGATATTTTATTATCGCACACATCTATGTGGTTATAATCCAATGAAAACTGTGTGTGTAACTTTTTGAAATCAATGACAAATTTATAGATGCTTGAAGGTACGAAATATAGTTTTTCCCAAAACGCGTTCGATATCGAAGGATGTAACTTGGTGCAAATGACTGTTTTCGATAACGATTCCAAAAAGTCCACGAATATGGTGTATTTGCCCTTAATCGAAATTTTGGTTGTTAAATATTTTGCTCTCTTGGCCTGGCTTCGTTTTCGTGATCTCTTTCCATAACTGCGTCTTTCCGAATCTGACGTTTCATATTTAAAACACACGGTCGACAAATCAGCTCTGATGATCGACATGTTATTTATCAAGTACAAAGGTTGACCATCCTGTTTGAATTTTTGTATGTACTTGTCTAACGGATCGATAATCGTTTTGTTGCACTCTTCGACAACGTCCGTGTCACCGGTCTTTTCGACGATACCGTTCAATATTTCCGACACATATGAGGCGATGATTTTGGATATTAATTGAAGTATTATTCTTTCGAATCTCAAAATGGTTTCGATGTCTTTAACATTTTTCGCAATATATTTCTCGTAAACGACACTTATGTCTTCTTCGGTCGTATAAACCCATCTAATCAGTACAGGTTGGTCCGAGACTTGCTGTTTTATGATACGTAATAACTTATCGAAGTTACGTGTATCGGTAGTCAAAACGAATAAATGGGTTCGATCATATGTTTTCTCATAAAACCTATGGTACACAATGTTTTTTAACTCGTCGCATTTCTTTTGGAAATGCTCTTGAAGTGTGTCTTGTAACCCCACTTCATAAGGGTCTGGGATTTCAATTTCTTCGTTTATGTCATTTTCAAATTTGCTGAAACTGTCCATTCGTTGGCAGTGAGTCAAAATAAAATATTTGAAAAAACTTTCAATCTGATTATTCGTTATGGTCACCATATCCAAACGTAGCTTAAAGTGATCGTTGTCATTACCGTTGCCTAGATTTGCATCGCCTTCTTCAACTAAATCCGTGATGTAAACATACCACGACAACAAAATGGTCAGGATTTGGTGGTTTTTGTACGGGAAATTATTGGTATACTTTTGCACGTGGACTATTGTTAACATCATAGCCGACAGATGTTCGAGGAGAGGTTTTAAATAATTATATCGGACTGATTCGTATCTCGCTTTACTAAACCAATGAATGACATCTATACCGATTTCTAAGAATTTCGTTTGTATGTTTTTTATGAATTTCACTAAAAAGTACAAGGATTCACTGTACTCACATGACACGACGACGCTCAACACATGAACGAACCCGTTGACATCTGGCAGACTCGAAATCGGCAATAAACTATTCGACGGGTATTGTACTTTCGAATTCTGGAAAAATTCGTCTATGGAAGTTTCGTGGCCGTCGACCTTGACTTTTCTGGTCATTGTGTTTTTATTCTGTTGAATATGTCCGAAAAATTCGTTCAGGTCCTTTTCTTCATCGCTGTTGTCTGTATATCCGAGTCGAACCATAGTTAAGCACGTTATATAGATTATAAATATATTTAAACACTTCATTGTGAATAGCGAATCACTAAGTTGACTGCGATTTATTGCGATTCCTACGTTCGTCGTTTTGTGTTGAAATGAAACCTTGAATAGAATTTTTTTTTGTTTTCGTTTCTTTAATATGTTGTTTACTCAATGACGCAAACGCGGTAAACCACCTGGCGCCATACACGCGTAAAATGATTTGTATATTATCCCAATTTTTCTAAAAAACTTAAATGTTTTATGTATTTTTTACAAAGTTTTGCTCGTTCAAACGAACATATTGATAATGTTATTTGATAATAAAATAAATATAATGTGTGTGTGTGTGTTTGTGTGTGTGTGTGTGTGTGTGTGTGTGTGTGTGTGTGTGTGTGTGTGTGTGTGTGTGTGTGTGTGTGTGTGTGTGTGTGTGTGTGTGTGTGTGTGTGTGTGTGTGTTAGGATTATAGATATTAGGATTAATGAAGAATAATTTTTTATCTAAAATATAATATTTTTAGAATACAATTTTAAATATGACTCTGTGATGTTATAAACATATTTGTTGATCACTTACATGATTGCAAGATCTTTTTTAAAAAATATGAAAAAACTAGAAGTCATCAGCCATATTTAATAGTTACCCCGTTCAATACCTGGGCCCGTGTACAGGAGGAGGTTTTCGGGTTAACTCTTCCCACTCCGGCACAGTTGGCTTAAAATTATACGACATGTAAATACGAGACTGTAACGATTGAATGTAGGATATTTTAGACGTCTGGGACGCAAATTCATTCATTTTTTTTTTTTTTTTTTTTTTTTTTTTTTATTCACACACTTAAAATATTTGCCCACTCCTCTCGAAATATAACATTTTTTCGCTGGCTTCTTTTATAAGACATTTTAGCTATATTTTCATTTTTATAGTAATCGATCGCGTCAATAGTTTGTTTTTTTAATCACCTAGACACCTCAAATACGGTGAATTTTTACGAATATTATCAAATTGACATTGCGTTTTCTTAATACTTTTTTAGTTATTTTCCGAGTAAAACTCGAAAACCCTATCGATTGTTTATCTTTTAGTTTTACTTTTAATCGTTTTCATTATTTTTTTTCTTCGAAACTTAATCTATAGTTGATATTTTGAAATAATTATTTTTGAGTTTTGCTCAGAATCGTTTTCCGGAAACAATGGTTTATCATTGATTTCAAATTTCAAATAAAACCGTACTACACGTATCGATCGCCAATCGTAAGAGTAGCCCATCCTAAGTTCTTTACGTTCATCACCAGTGTATATTCCGAGAAGCGAATGAACACATGGTGCGAAGTATGTTCGGAAATTTTACAAATATGTCTCGCGATTATACACCGTATTTTTCTCGTATAATATCATCTAATTCTAATACATATCGGCATTTAGGTAACAATTGTAAGTCGAAATAATATAACATACTGAAACACAATAGCACACATTGTCTTAACAGACGGCATTTTTGGTCATGGCTGCCAACAGCGAAAAAAAAATACCTATACATGATTATTAATATTATTATATTTTATCACGCGAGTAGTCGTTTGAAATTACTCTTACGAGTAACTCTAATACAGCGGTTCTCATCCTTTTTGAGTTCGCGACCCCCTTTAATGGCACCAAGATTTCAAACAACCCTTTTGTAATGTAAATATTAAAAAATTGAACAAACTGTTACCGTTGTATTGATTTGTGTATATATTTTACAAAAAAAGGTACATTGTTTACATTTGACTATTTTTTTAATTTGATGGCTCTTTTGCTGTTGTTGATATGAAATAATTTTCTCAATCCTTGGCTCAACATATTAAAATGGTAGGTACATTATGTACAATTGAGTATTTTTTTACTTCAATGCCTCTTTTGCTATTGTAGATTTGAAATTATTTTGTCAATCCTTGGCTAAACAGATGTATTCTCATTATTTATTTATCTCATTTATTCTCATTTTTGGTGATATGTCCGGCCGATTTCTCGATTTAATTTCAATTTTAATAATCGTAGAAAATCCTGCTTCACACTAGCATGTCGTTGAAAAACGAATGAACTTTTTTAAAGCTTCACCAACTGCAGATGTACGACGTACAAGTCGTACAAATGACGAAACACCGATAAAATACTCAGGACATCGCGTAATCTATTTATATTGTTATCTTATCTGTAATTAGCCTTGAATTGTATTGTAAATAAATAGTACGCTTTTATCGACTATCGGACTATCCAATAATACATATAATATATCATAATACTTACTATTAATTATTATAAGATTTTAAGTGAAAATGTAATTATAAATTATACATTTTTTCCCACATGAATAAGCGACCCTAAAATATTTGTTGGCGACTCCCTAGGGGTTCGCGAACCCCCCAGTTGAGAATCGCTGATCTAATACTAGTGTTGGCCAACGATATCGATAATTCGATACGATATCGATATCGTGGGTTTTTTCTTAATAATTTCGATATCGATATCTAAAAATAATTATCGAAAATATCGCGATATCGGTGTGATTAAACGGGGCTCGGAATTTTGCGGTTTTACGGATAATTGTTAATATTTAAGTTAGAAAAATACATAAAAAATTTTACATTTTTTTTTAAATTAAACGAATAAATATTAAAATAATTTTTTTTCATAATCATACTTTTAGATACATATTATTTATAATAAAAATAGTCGCATATTATACTGCATATTTGAGTTTTTTTAGTGCATATGTATGCACATATTTTATAGTTTTTTAGTGCATAAAGTTCCGAGCCCTGCTCATAATATATTAAAACAATATGTGTTCTATACTTTTAATGTTTTAATATGCTTCGATATCGATATCGGTATTTTTCCGATATCGCAATACGATATCGGGGAAAAAAATACGATATCGATATTGAAAATTATATCGTTGGCCAACACTATCTAATACATACGTCATACATGACGATATGTAAGGCAGCAATAAAATTGTAAATCAAATATAAATTTTAAAACTAAATAGCACATATTGTCTTAACAGACGGCGTTCACGGTCACGACTACCAACAGTGAAAAAGAATATACATAATCATATTATTAAATTCCATATTTTATCACGAGACTAGCCATTCGAAATTACTCTTAATAACGTACTTACCTGCGAACAATTTTGTTTCAGACGGAATAATCGGTATAGTTGTACAAACTGTAAAAATTAACACAATACGAATTTTGCTCTTGGCATAACAGCTGTATGTATAGATGCCAACGAAGTTCATACAAATGTGCATGGGCGCCTAGATAGGTAAAATTTAAAATGCGGGCAAAATATATAATATTCCATAAGAGAAAAAATGACATCACATTATATAATTGTTTCTGTATAATAAATATTGTGCGAAGACTTTACGATGTAAAGTAAAATTATTATTTCAAATCCAATACTAATATCTATGCGACCGGCAATTATTATCGATTCTCTGATACACTTACAACATAAATGAATAATGATAAATCGCGAGAACACAATTTTTATTAAAATCGTAAAATTCTATGAAAATCGCATACATATTTACTGTGCAGTGTGCATGATGTTGAAATATCAAGATGCATGCTACTTTAACTGTGTCAATTAAAATTTAATCAATGTATACAAATTAAACATACTCAAAGCTATATTTAAATCATTTTATATTTGATTAATATCGAAAAATCTCTTGTTTTTTAATGCTATGTGTTCCGAAGATTTACACAATTCGTATTTAAGTTTCATAGAGAAAGCATTGAAAATTATTACGGTTGAAATTTAAAAAACAAATATTATACAAATTTAAAACAAAAAATAACACATGAAAAGATTTTAATTTTATGTGGTAAATTATTATAGTTATTAAAGTATTTATAAATAAAAACAATGATAACATAAATTATGTGTGCAAATTAGTTGATGACAACTTTTGAAACGAATTTGGTCACTCAAAATTATGATCTAAAAAAAATCTAATAACATTAACGATTAATAATTAGTACAAACAATAAAACGAAATGTTTAATAACAAATTAAAAATAATATTTCGTATTGTGTAAATTAATTGTGCCGCGTCGTATCAATTGAAACACCAATTATTTTTTTACAAATTCATAGACGTTTGTAAGTACGAAATATAGTTTTTCCCAAAACGCGTTCGATACCAAAGGATGTAACTTGGTACAAATGACCGTTTTCGATAACGAATCCAAAAAGTCCACGAATTTGTTGTAATCGCCCTCTATCGGAATTTCGGGTATTGATTCTTTTAGTTTCTTGGCGTGGTTTTGCATTCGTGATCTGTTTTCGTGATCTGACGTCTCATATTTGAAACACACGGTCGACAAATCAGCTCTGATGATCGACATGTTATTTATCAAGTACAAAGGTTGACCATCCTGTTTGAATTTTTGTATGTACTTGTCTAACGGATCGATAATCGTTTTGTTGCACTCTTCGACAACGTCCGTGTCACCGGTCTTTTCGACGATACCGTTCAATATTTCCGACACATATGAGGCGATGATTTTGGATATTAATTGAAGTATTATTCTTTCGAATCTCAAAATGGTTTCGATGTCTTTAACATTTTTCGCAATATATTTCTCGTAAACGACACTTATGTCTTCTTCGGTCGTATAAACCCATCTAATCAGTACAGGTTGGTCCGAGACTTGCTGTTTTATGATACCTAATAACTTATCGAAGTTACGTGTATCGGTAGTCAAAACGAATAACTGAGTTTGATCATCCGTTTTCTTAGAAAACCTATCGTACACAATGTTTTTTAACTCGTCGCATTTCTTTTGGAAATGCTCTTGAAGTGTGTCTTGTAACCCCACTTCATAAGGGTCTGGGATTTCAATTTCTTCGTTTATGTCATTTTCAAATTTGCTGAAACTGTCCATTCGTTGGCAGTGAGTCAAAATAAAATATTTGAAAAAACTTTCAATCTGATTATTCGTTATGGTCACCATATCCAAACGTTGCTTAAAGTGATCGTCGTCATTATCGTTGCCTAGATTTGCATCGTCTTCTTCAACTAAATCCGTGATGTAAACATACCACGACAACAAAATGGTCAGGATTTCGTGGTTTTTGTACGGGAAATTATTTTCATACTTTTGCACGTGGACTATTGTTAACATCATAGCCGACAGATGTTGGAGGAGAGGTTTTAGTAATTGATCTCGGACATATTGGTATTGACCCAACCATTTTACGGCATTTATTTCTAAGAATTTCGTTTGTATGTTTTTTATGAATTTCACTAAAAAGTACAAGGATTCACTGTACTCACATGACACGACGACACTCAACAAACGTACGAACTTGTCGACGTCTTGTAGTTTCGAGATCTGCCATAACGTATTCGACTCGTATTGCACTCCCGAATTCAGGAAAAATTCGTCTATGGAAGTTTCGTGGCAGTCGACCGTGACTCTTCTGGTCATTGTGTTTTTCAGCTGTCGAATGTGTCCGAAAAAGTCGTCCAGGTCGTTTACTGCGGTGCTGATGCGTCTGCGGTCTGGACATGCGAGTCGAACCATACTTAAACACGATAAATAGTAGATTAAAAATATATTTAAACGCTTCATTTTGAATAGCGAATCACTAAGTGGACTGCGATTTAATGCGATTACTACGTTCGTCGTTCTGTGTTGAAACGAAACCTTGGCAAGTATTTGTTTTTTGTTTTTTTTTTCTTTAATATATTGTTTATTGAATGACGTACGTAAAGGCGGCATACCATCTGGCACCATACTCACGTAAAATGATTTGTATGTTCCTGATTTTTCTAATCTAACTTAAATGTTTTATGTATTTTATACAATGCTTTGCTCGTACAAAACGTACTTATTATTACCTATTATTTGATAATAAAATAAATATAATGTGTGTGTGTGTGTGTGTTTGTGTAACATGCTCGAAAACTACACCACATTTCGTATTTCTGCTTACTTTGGAATTTTACACAGAGAATAATGGTGGATAATTTTTTATCGAAAAGATAATATTTTAAGAATAAATTGAGTAAAACCTAAGTTTTGAAGACAGGAAATAAATACCGTTGTATGATCAACCTACTGGATAATCGGATACTATAGTGGTGTCACTAATTTTAGGTGGGGACAACTCGCCGACGATTTGGCATCGTCGTTTATTCGAATTGATTGAAATCCCGTAATATTAAACAAGTTATTCTCAAAGTATTATTTTTTACTTAAAAGTTGACTAATTGTTTTGAAACCCTCACAAAGCATGTACCGATATGCCATAAATGTGTTATGGAAATTCCAAGTACCTACGTACCAGCGTTACTTTCTGAGTTATGGCAAAGAACTAAAATCGATTTAGCGACAGTGTCGTTTATTTTACCATTTTTACTTGGTTTTTCTCACTCTGGAATATCTATTGAGAAAAGAAAAATATTTGAGTTTGAAAATACATCGTTTTTTGAAAATTTATTTCCCATGAAATTTTGCAATTTATCATTATGAAATTACATATTTCTTAAAATCTAATAATGATATTATATTTTCATACATTCATGTTATTACATACTAACCTAATAAAGCCGAAAAATCAAAAAAGAACTCAAGCAGATTTTGTATTTTAAGGTTTTGGCAAAATTCTTTTACGATTTTCACAGAATTAATCTTGATCAATTTTCTAATATTCTAATATGATTAATGATTAACGACAAACCTTGTGAAATTCATAATAAAATTAAAATCATTTATGATATTTTACTGTTCATAAAGTTAGCATTATAATGATGTCAACTAACATTTTTATGTACTCAAATCTATGGGTACAATTTTTTTTGTCTGACGAATTTTTCCGAAAAATGTATACGATTCTTTTTTTCAGTGCTATTGTTATAAACCTTGAAAGGTGTGTGATTTAAAAAAAAAAAATTATGTTGCTTACTTATTAAATATGAAGGTGGTAATATATGTTTTTTGGTCATTTCATAAAAAGAGTTGTACAAACCCGATCATTTTTAACTATCAAACTATTTTTCCATATAATACGCTTTGTCGATTGTACGAATATCGGCAGGGTTATTCGATAACAATATATTATAATATGATATATTGAATTCAGCGAATTGTTCTCCTACGTGCGAAACAAGAAAGTGACCGGAGCGGGAAAACGTTAAAGGCCGCAAATCCATCACTGATGCGAAATCAGAAGAAAGAAAAATACTTGATCCAATCGATGGTTATTTATGAGGGTGTTATAGATCGCATGTTTACTTGTCTTTGTATATCTGCAATAAGTGAGAGCACGGTTTTCTTATGACCCAGAAGTCACAGGAATTTCGGTTTTATCCTTTTTTTGAAATTCTCTCGTATGTCTTTTTACCAGTTCATATTTTATAAGAACTACATCGTTTTCTCTTAAATCTTCTTCTCTGTACATTTCACATCAGGCAATAATATGTTTTAGAGTTGAACTCTATTTCCGTTATACGAGTTATGCATAGTGTTGGGAAAAATCCGGATTTACCGAAATTCGAAAATCCGGATTTATGAAATTCGAAATTCGTAATCCGGATTCGGATAAAAATCCGGATTTTGGAATTCAAATTCGGATTTTACCCGAAATCCGGATTTCGGATTTTGAAACATTGAATTAAATTTTTTATGGATTCTAAAGCCTTGATAAATACAGATTTTTTTTTTTGTAATAAATTAATATATTTATAGGAAAACTTTTAAAGCAAAAATATAACAACAACAATCATCAATATTACGATGGCGTGTAGATATTACAACCTAAACAACTGTAGGTTGTTACAACACCAGTTGTACTTATCCTACAGAATAATTGAATAATTCAAGCTAGGGCTGTATCATATAAAGACATTTTTTATTTTTTTATAACTTAAACTTAATACTGTTCACAAAGTGAAGTGCAAAAATATGTATCTGTTTTACAATTTTAAAGTTCAAATAATTTTAGATTCTGAGTGGAACGATGAATGTTTTTTATTTAAAATAGAAAATGTTCGTTTTTTATATTAGAATTTATAACGAACAATTTTTATTTTCTACTTTATAATACAGAAATCCACAGTGTGAAACCCAAATATTCGGATTTTCAAATCCGAAAATTCGAAATTCGGATTTGAAATCCGAAAATTCGAAATTTGGCTTTGAAAATCCGAAATCCAGATTTTACAACTTAAAATCCGAAATCCGAAATCCGGATTTTTCGGATTTTCGGAGAATCCAGATTTAATTCACACCACTAGTTATGCATAGCATGTTTTTCCAATATAACATCAAGATAAACAATGAATGAAAATCTATTCATAGACAATGGCACACACTGCTGCCATCTTAACTTTGATAGTTAAAAGTATAAAAAAAAAAAGTATTTTTTAATAGTATAATGCAAATAACATTTTTGATTTATATTTCGGTGTATAACACTTACCAACGATTAACACGTTTTTTAAGTAGTGATATTTTGGACGGTAAATATTGATAAGCGTCCGTAGATTTTTGTCGGTTAAAAGAACCAACTCTTCAAAACGAAAAATGTTCTTTTGCTTGTTGGGACAAAAATATTGCTTGATCCATCACTGTATGGATAACACACTACGAACATAAATGATTCATGTCAAATCGCATGAAGTTATCATTTATTTTTTTAATTATATCAAACAAAAACGAAATATCAATTACACATTTATTGCGCGTCATTTTTAGCATATTATAATACATAATTCCATAAATATATTTAATACTTAGTAATTATAGATTCCAGCTTATCAAATATTATTGTAATCTCTTATTTATATACACGTATTTATTTAGTTCTTATGATTTTTTTGTTTTGAAGTGGACACCGATTACATTATTATGGCTACATTATAGAAAAAATTACTATTTTCTCGAAACGAAACCTAAATCACGTATAATGCATATACTTATATGGATACTACACTGTACCTACTTCTATCCTTTGGTAATATTGATATTTATGATAATACATTATTTTAGGTATGTAACACAGTAGTCTTACTAATCGTTTTCATTGTTTTCTGTTCAATAGCACACAAACGATTCGATAGGTACTCATATTTTATATTACAATATAAAAGAAAAAATTTACTATTAAACACCAATTTTTTTTTTTTTTAATTTGTATTTATTTTCATTAATTTTTTTGACGCTTCATAAATTCATAATACTTAGGGCACTTGTCCCATTTGCCCCCTCTCCTCTCTCGGGACGGCTATGACTCAAGAATGTTCAACTACGATTCGAACAAAACGTTTTGCGGTCGCGGGAGCGACTACGTGTGCAAAACTCATGTACACCGGGTGTGTCACACCCCTTTTGTGTAGTTTCATACCACTGTACGAGGATGCTGCACGTCATCAGGCCGTGAGATGCAGGTCGGTCGACTATAGAAATTGTCTGCGCGATCGGATTGTCACTGCAAACGGCGCGGTGATCTAACGGCTGATGATCTACAATCGCAGCCGGCTACCGCGTTTTAACCCACCGTTAGAGGCGCGATGTTTTGCGACGACAGTTGTCACGTGGGTTACAACTGTATCCCAATACAATTAGTTGTTCTAAACCATACAAAAAATTTTCGTTTTTGATTCTAAACAAAGCGAATTCGTTTTCAAAATGGTATTTATTCTTGTTAATTTTATGTCATAATAATTGTCACGGTATATTTTAAAGTAATATGCAACCAATAAGAGATACTTCGCATAGGCAAATCTTTATAAAGCTTTACTCCTATTTAAGAAATCAAAGATATACCTCTACTTGAACAATCTACACTCGGCCTCAGCATAATAGTGCGAACCGTTGCTAGAAAAAAAAAGGAAACGAAAAGAAATTATCGATTTTTGAAAGTAATTCGCTTCATCAAATTTATGGCCCGATTAGTAAAAACGTGACCGGATGAGGAAATCTATCAGATTACCATATATATATATATATATTGCTGGAATACACACGTGTCCAAGTCGAATTGAACGGAACACTTGAATATAAAAGGTCTGACTGAAAATTTAAAATGAATAAAGTCGATCTCATTCTATAACGTCTACGGAAAGTACACACTGAAGTCAGACTACGATCAGGTCATAAAACTCGGGTTCCACGTCATTTGGTCGCCGTGAAATGAGCGCGCGTCATAAGAGCGAAGTCATTTTTGTCGCGAGCAATTTAATCGCGCGCGTAAGCAAAAATTTGAGCGCATATTATAAGATCGCAAAGTAAAAAGAACCATAATTTCAAATTATTATAAAACGAACAAAAATTAGTGTAAATATCATATTATAATCACTGATCAGAAAAACAAAATTAATATAAAAATACAATCAATTATAATACAATGAAAAATAGTGTAAATCAACGTGTAAATACAATCTAGTCAACATTATCATATATTTTTATAGTCATAACTATACTAAATTTGTAGTTGAAAATTTGCAGCGATGCCCCTTAAATATTCGTCAAGGGGTTTAATTTCGAATTGCAATACCAAATTTTTAATCCGTATAGCTGAATCTTTATATTTTCTTTTTTTTAGGAAGTGAATGTCCAGCGATTGCTCGTTCGACTTTGAATCGATTTAAAATGTCTTCTTTTTTTAATGCATTAATAAATGTCCATATGGACGGGTGAACTGCATTCGACATAGAATTAAAACCGTTATGCCAACCTTCTATTGCATTGTATGTGCGTGGAATATCTTTTTGGATTATTTCATTACAATTCCAAATACTTATATCAAATAATGCAGGTCTTCTTTGACTCCTTTTGTTCGGTCTACCGATGTACGTATCTTCAAAATAATTTAGAAGTTAAGTCAATGAGTTTTGATTTTTTCGTAAAAATCTGTACTAATTAATGATTCAAAAGAATCAGTAACTTTATTTGCTGGCAAACAAGCTGAAGCCAATAATAATTTACGTAAGCACAATGAAAATTCTGAATCTTTTAACGCTATTTATGTACAGCGATTAAATTGCTGGCGACCAAATGACCTCGCTCTTATAACGCGCGCTCTTTTTACCGCGACCAAATGACGCGACACCTAAAACTCGACGGATAAAACGCTGGGGCACATATAGGCGGGGCGCAAATTGAGACGTAGGCGACGCAGCGCAGCGCAGCACAAGTCAGCGTAGGACCCAACTGCGTGACCCGTGTGAGCGAATATTATTACACAGTATTTCAACGCAGTTTCGTTTAGTCATTCGATGAAAATATTTGAGATCGACGTGATGGCTCACGAATTATTTAAGTTAGATTTAAGTTCGGAATCTGATTCTGATGAGGAATTGGATGAACTGGTTTTATATTCTTTAATTAAACGAAAAAAGTCGCGAAATAGTGATTTTATCGAAAAAAGAAAGAGTCACGGAAAATTTGTTTTGACAAAGGAATTATACCTAATCAATGACAATAAAATAAATATTTAATCTAATAAATTATTCTTAACATTTTCAAATTTCAATTCATTAGCAATATTTTCCCATATTATATTGTTTTTCAATTTTGCCTTCATGTAGTCAGGATGGCTAGTGTCAAATAAGACACTGTTTTGTCGAAATGCTTCAATCAGTTTTTCTTCAATAATATATTATAGCTTAATAAAAAAATTTGAATTCAAATTTTTCAAAGTCGAAGTTGAAAAACTGCGCTACACATTCGCAGGAAACTGTGTCATAAACACTGTGCGACGTAAGAGCAGTACTGCGCTGCCCTATAACCCTGCAACTTAATTTACGCCCGTCTGTTCAAACCAGTAGATCTCAAAAACTGTGCTGCGCTGCGCTGCGTCGCCTACGTCTCAATTTTCGCCCGGCCATAACATGTGACTGCCACGACTATCGAAGGGTTGACCACCGGGCCTCACGACGATTGTTTCAGGGTGGTCCGTCGCCGGTCTCCGTCTCTCTCTGTCTATCTCTCTTTTTCCTACCATGCACGGTAGTTTTACGTGTATTTTCAATGGTATATTATAATATATATTTATAAATACGATCGAACATGACCACAAAGCGCGCGTCAAACACCGACGTCCGACGTATACTAATAGTATGTGAATGGAACGCGCGTACGTACGACACGTACATTGAAGTGTACGTGTTGAATTAATGTCACATTGACACACTCACACACACACATGCTGCGGTCAGCTGTACGTTTAGTTTGTCAGAACGACGTCGGCGAATGAAATTCGGTCGTAGAGTCGGCTGTCAATACAAATATCTCAACACACACGTTATACCGTACGCCGTGCCATTGTATACCAAATGCTTCTCTGTTGCTCCGGGACACGTTCTGTTCTGTACACGCACCTGAATGCGTCGGTGGGCATATCGTGTCTTCCTGGGCCCCCGAGTGTCGAATTTTCGATTTTACACCATTTCTAATTTTCTTGTCGTTCATTCGATACCTAGGAAATATTACCGTAAGCATAAATTCAACGTTTACTAGCGACATTCTAAGGATCGAACACGAATTTGAATTCTTGGAGCTCGAACGACGTCAACCAGGCGTCCGGAGAATTCAAAAATCGTTTTACTTTCATTACGATATACACACCGCGGTGTCAATAATGTTGAAAGTTTGCCGTAGAAAGAGAATATTAGGTAGGTTACATGATCAGGGGCGTAATTAAGATTTTTCTTTTGGGTAGGCCCACAATAAACTTCTATTCACCGACAGAAATGGTGACTTTTTCAATTTTGATATCAGCCTTCTATAATTTCGAATTTTTCAACGATTATTCTTATCATTAATCAATAACTTAAAATGAACCAAAAAATAAGAAGATATAGTTTTAAAAGATGTGCAGTTCTTATTCATCTGAATACAAATTTGATTCTGAGTGAAATGGTTGTACAATGGTGTTTATTTTTATTAAATTTGTATTATTCATAATTTAAATTTATCCAAAATTTATATCCAGCAACTCTATGGATCAGACATTTTTTGTAAATGGTACTTTGAGAGTTTTTTATAAGTTCTCATCTCAATAGTTTTTCCAAGTGAGAGAAAAACACCCTAAAACGGAGCGAAAGTGGTGAAATTCCCTATAAATGACATTTTTATCAACTTAAGTAATTTCATCATTATAAGATAAAGATAAAATAATACTAATTAAATGTTTCAAAATCCAAAATCCGGAATTTGAATCCGAAATCCGGATATTGCTCCAAACCCGGATTTCGGATTTCGAATTCGATAAATCCGGATTTTTGAACTTCGGTAAATCCGGATTTTTCCCATCACCAGTAGTATGTATATACATGGTAGGTAGATTTCTTTGTGGTCTCAGCGTAATAGTGTTGTAAATACGTGTAAATAATATCTGTTGCCCACCAGAACTACCTACTAGCTACGCCTCTGGGTTACACGTTTAGACGTTCTCTGGCCGTGTCTTCGGACTACGGTATCAAAAATCATTGACACAGCTGTTATTTTTCCAAACCAACATCGGGATTTTCGTAAGTACAGAAGAGTTATTTAAAAAACAATAGAATATGTTTGAAACGCTAAAGAAAACCGGTAAAAACGTTCAGAAAGTCTCTAAAACAGATAGATGAAAATACTTTGTAGTTTTAGAGATAATGTTGTTCAGATAATGAATTAAAAAAAAAAATACGTTATGATAATAGTGACGGAAGTTTTTCATCGCCTCTACAGTCTTTAGACGAAACAGTACTGGCGGATGATTTAAGTTTTAGGGAAACAATGAATATTATTTATTTAACTAAACCGTTCTGAGAAAAGTTTCAGGGCGATATAATTTACCGTTTACGAATTACACATTTTTTAGTCTAATCGTAGGTAAGTTTTTTTTTCATCAATACCTTAACGAAAATTGTATTTTAATTGAATTTGTTTTACCGGCAAAATTAAAAAATGTTTTTCTATCTACATTACAAGTTTCATAAGGATTATATATACACCAATTAATTTTTAACTACTTATTTTAAACTTGGAAGTCGATACGAAAAATTCCATTATTTGATATACTAAATTTAAATTATAAAAAAAGTCTTGACTAACATTTTTTAAATATTTTTCAGTATCGTTAAATAAGTATAAAATACGAAGAAATTTATGCTACACTTTCAAATATTAATATCAATAGACAAAAATTTAATTATAAATAAACTTTTAAAAAAATGGAATATTTCGGTTTTCTCTATTAAGCTCAAAAAGTTCGATCGATATAGTCCTCGGCCTTGGAAAATAATGACATTAGCCTGTGATATGAAAAAAAACGTATTGAGAACGATTTCGTGTACTTAACAGTAAACGCTATTGCAAAGGACACTAGCTCGAGGTAATGAAAAAAAAGTGCTGCCGTACGAAAAAAAATGTACTATATACGTCTGGTCACCGAAAGTGTATATTACACCTACGGGACGCTGGACGATGGTAATTCGACTTGTCACTGAGTCAACGACGACGACCGGACTCGTCTCTCTCTCGCGAGTACTGACGTCGAACACGATTGTCACGCGGTCGGTCACTACCCTCACCCCGCAGGGTGTAATTTGGATTTTACGATCAGTGCCGTGGCTCGAGGGGTTCGCGTGCGACAGACCGTAACGTACACACACACACACACACACACACACACACACACACACACACACACACACACACACACACACACACACACACACACACCACAGCCGCACGTATACGCGTTACAAGTTGATTCGAAATTCGTATTACAGAAATTTCATCATAGAACTAATCAAAATAGAGAAAAACGTTTAGTTTTAAAATGTATTCATTCAGGTGAATCTTAAATGATAAGTAAATTAAAATTTTTTTTAACATCCCTTAAGGTTACAAACTAACCTTTAAGGAGTAATTTTGGTATTATCTTTTTGAAATGAACTAGAAACCTTTATTTTTTGTCGATACAATGTGAAGGTATTTATTTTTTATTTTTTTTTTAATAGTTACATAAATCGACGTAAAACTCTAGGAATTGTTGAACTATGTGTTGAATATATAATGATTGCACGCGCAACTACAATAACGTACATGTACCGCGCCGTGATCATAATATAATTTCTAAAAACTTAAAATGACTCTCAAACTCCAAGTTCTGCATCGATTGATATGTTTGAATAACTTAAACGTCCTAAAACTAATACATTTTTTTTTTTTTTGATTTTCCTCAAAGAAGAAACTTTTATAATATATTTATGTATATCGTATTCCATTTTGTATATTTATATGATAAAATTATTGTAACAGATATTTTGAATCACCCTGTATATCCAGTGGCGTATTTAGGGAGAGAGGGCAAGTAGGACGGTTGCCCCGGACAGCACTCTTTTGGAGGCAGCAAATTTAACTGGGAGCTTTTTTTTTTTTTTTTGTAATAGATTTATGATGATTTAAGTAGTTGGAAAAAAAATCTATTGAAATACGACAACCTAGATCATATTCATCGACTTCTAGCCGTAACTCTCAATGTCTTCCGGTGTGGATGAATTTTCACCTCCTTGGTGGAAAACGTTGTGAAAATCCGCTGTTTGTAATTCGACCGTATCTGGTTCAATCTCTTCATTTATCAAAAGTTTTTCCACGAGTTAATCAAAGTCGAAGGCTTCATATCTTCGACAGCAGATGCGAAATTATTTTTAAATATAAATTTATTAAAACTCGTTTTCGTGTTTGTTTTAATCAACAGAGAAAACTAGCGCAATTTTCATACGATCGGTTTATTTGCGTATTATTAACGGCTGTCCGGATCAAACGAAGTCTAGATTAATGAGGTCCGGAATAATGATGTTCTACTGTATTAATTATGTTTTTTCGTCTCCGCGTCGACGTCGTCGCCGCGGGGGTGCAGTGGTGTGCGATTTACCGACCGCGACATCGCAAATGTCATTGTGACACGGACTTGATAATCGGCGGCGTGCAGCAGTCGTGATGCGGTCGTGAACAGCCGTACGCAGGGATCGTCGCGAACGATATCACGTGGACGCGATGACTCACTCGTCTCTCGGCCTAAACGAGCGTCGTCGTTGAAATATTACACGCGAGATAACGCGTCGTTATCGTCGCGACGTGTACTACACTGCAGCAGCTTTCCCCGCGCACGTCGCTCGTCCCGGTGTTGAGGGGAGGGCGAGGGCGCAATTCAAATCCACGGCGGGTCGTGATTCTCGACCCTGTCCGCGCCTATTATATTCGTCGTCGGAAATTTATCACTGTAATCAGCATGGAAAACGAGCAAACGTCGGTGGTTTCAAGTTAAAAAAAAAAAAAAAAAAAAAACCCGTCTTTGACACTGAACATTTCTCACCGTATTCCAGTTCGAATCTTCGACTACTTCAACAGTGTAATCGTTGGTATTTCAAATATCGAAATATTTACACACGTAAAACAATAATATGCACATAAAAGTAAGTTTCAGAATATCTCTGCTAAGAAACAAACAGGTTATAATGACGGAAAATAAGTACAAACCATTTGCGACTTTGAACACATTATCTTTAGCTGCCCTACTCTTTTCTCTAACAGGCTTTTCTCACTATTTTCTTCTCTAGGCTACATTACACCCGATTCCAACCTCCTCCTCAAACCACGTTCAATCCCTATTATCGTTCTTATTATCAACTTCATCCTTACTGCTGGCTTCTTAATTAAAAAAGAGAAAAAAAATGTAAATATCTATTTCTTTTCTAATATCTGACTAAATAACTAACTCTATTCGTTATTCTATTGCTGTAATATTCCTAATAAAGGCAAATTAAAAAAAAAAAAAAAAAGATAGAAAATAAAACACAAAAATATATAATTTGTATATTATGTCTGTTACTTATAGGGTTTTACTGATAATGAGCCTACGAAAGCAGTGATAAACGCATCTGCAGCGCACGGCACTGCTCGTTTCACGTCTCGCATCACGCCGTATATAATATGCGTAGAGAAAATCCGGAAAATACCGAACAAATATTGACCGTAACGATTTAAATAGCGGAATATTATATTGATAAAATAATGACGGACGGTGACAAACACATTATCGGGACGCGATAACTGTATGGTATTTGTCGAAAACTCATCAATAACGGTCATAATCTGACGATAGAATCAAACGGTTGTGTGCAAAGTGCATGTTATAGTCGGCGCGCGATGGGAAACGCACAATATCATAATATACAGGGCACCAGTTTCACTGAAGCCACGAGAATCTCACGTCAACCATAAGGTTTGTGTGGTCACGTCATATTCGCGATACACTCCGTATAATATGGGAATTCACACATACACGCACGCACAAGCGTGACATATATTATAAAATATGAGGTATTTAAAAATAGAGTAAAATGCATTACACGTGAAAAGTTTCTTAGTTTAGGAACATTTTAAGCGATTAGTGAAGTTTATAATTTTTTAATTATTTTTTTAGGGTATTTTAGGAGGTTGGTTTTTGAAAATCAGACGAGAATCTAAATACATTATTTTCATCAACACAATACCGAGATATTTTTTTAGTAAATTTTAATGTTTAAAAACATAAGCTGACGCAAAACTGTAGATTTGAGAGCGATTTAATACTCTTGTGGCGTTATATACGTGTTGAATGCATTACGAGCGCACGGGTGACTGCGCTGTACCGTGGTTATAGGAAAATGTCTAAAAACTCAAAACCGCTTTCAAACTTAGGGTTTTTCATATATTATTCATGTTTTAAACCGATAGAATTTTTCTAAAAAAATATTCACTTTGTGT
Source organism: Therioaphis trifolii (assembly GCA_027580255.1). Lineage (NCBI taxonomy): Eukaryota > Metazoa > Arthropoda > Insecta > Hemiptera > Aphididae > Therioaphis > Therioaphis trifolii. The sequence continues at coordinate 40,193,832 of CM050409.1, read as the reverse complement.
TTGAAAAAAAAAAATTAAGGGCCAATTTGGTTTTCAAAGACGAACCCCCAAAAGAAAAGGTTGGTAAAAAACATAAAATGTACTATTCGTTTTAGAAATTAAAAAACGTTCATGATACACATTATTCTCGTTATTCAGAACGTTTGTGTGACGGAACTGCTACGGCACAACAATTTTGAATCACTCTGTATGTATCAACGCTGGACACCACAGTAATATTATATTGTAATCTGAATACTGTAAATTATTTGCAAACTCCATAGTATAATATATACGCTTAGCACAATACACGCCATTTCGGTCGATACCGGCCTTTTTTTTTTTTCGGACAAATACGTTGTAAATTATTATAAATCTTAGGCGGCGAGTAGAGCTGAGGAAACATCGCCAATCGTCGATCGGACCGGACCAACGACGCATCGTCGGTTTAGATCGAGATCCGAACTGTAGCGTCGAAAAACACCGTAACACCCCACACAAGTCGAGCCGACCGCCGTGAAAACGGACCAGGACATATTGTGCGAGTCGAGCCCCGACGTTTCGTCGCGCCGGCTCGCGTGTGACACGACACAGCCGTCGTCGCTAGCGAGCCAACCCACGTGGGTCAAGGGAAGTTGGCGGCCCCGAAGACGAAATAACATTCCTCTCGCCCGTCGGCCGTCATACACTTATCCGCACGCGTATTATTTTGTCCCGAATGTTTCACAGGCGTATTCACACTGTTGTCGTATGCCTCCGGGAACGGTATATAATACTATATATACGTGACCAGTGCCGGCGCTAGGTATTGCGGGGCCCTGGACATAGATAATAGCCTTTAGGTTCTCAGAGAGGGGTGAAATTGTAGCTTTTTTTTAAATCAGGATTTAAAAAAAAATACTGTTTTTCGTCGATTTTAAACATTTTAATAATATTAGGTTATTCTTATTCTTTTTTTTAACACAAAATTATTTACAAATAATAAAATAATAACTAATTAGGTACATACAACAACAATATATATATTTTTAATTGAAGTAAGAACATATTAATTTTATATTAAAATATTTTTTTTCTCGATTTACTCTCAGCAAAGGAATTGACCTACTTGACGGATATCGTCAAAATATTACGCTTTCGTTGTATCGATAACGATTTACTTTGTAGTTTGTACTATGGCTGAATTTAGATATTGTTTTCCAAATAACTGGTGATAGGCATAATATAGATTTATAATTGGTTGGTATAAAATTTCAATGTGTCTCACGGTATTCGTATTAAGATGATAATTAAAAATCACGGGGCCCTTTAACAAGCGCGGGGCCCTGGACAAATGTCCCATTTGTCCTCCCCTAGCGCCGGCACTGTACGTGACACGTGCACAATGCGGTTGGCCGCGACGAAAAGTTCCCTTTAAAAATATCTTAGTCGCAAAGTTCACCCTGCATTTTCTTGACTGTCGATTTTCGAAATTTTTCGGAGTGTCGTTAGTTGACCACAATATGCGGCTGGTCATATTCAATTTTCAAGTCTTCGTATTGAACGTTTTAAGTTTTATAAGACAAAACTTAAAAAAAAACCGAAAAAATAGTAACTCTAGGTTACTGGGTATCTCGGAGTTACCTAATCTAAACTTTAACTCCCACTTGGTGAAATCGGCCATTAATGTCGTACTTACCTACAAGAAATTTGGTTTCCGACGGAATAATCGGTATAATATGTGTAGTTGTATAAACTGTAAAAATTAACACAATACGAATTTGGCTCTTGACATAACAGCTGTATACATAGATGCCAACGTAGTTCGTACAAATGTGCATGAAGTCACCTAGATAGGTAAAAATTTAAAATTCGGGCAAAATAATTTTTTTTTCAAATGTTAGCCAAAAAAATATCCAACGTTATTTTCATATACTGTCGCGTTAAGTGCTTATATAATAATAAATAAGGGTGCCTTCACGACACCTTCACGGCTGGTCATATTCAATTTTCAAGTCTTCGTATTGAACGTTTTAAGTTTTATAAGACAAAACTTTAAAAAGAACAAGGCGCTTCCAAAGTTCCGTATTGAGTTCAAAAGTTATTAAACATTTTTGAAAGTCGTTTCGAGTGTGTAGCAAAAAATAATATATTGTAAACATTTTAAGTTTCTAGCAGCGACATTACTTTCAGAGTTATGGTTAAATGACTAAAACCGATTTAGTAAAAGTCTCGTGTATGGAAAACGTTTCAATTTCCACTCTGGGTTTTCGGTGGTTCTTCCTCAAACTTTAAAAAAAATGTTTGTAAAAAAGAAAAATGAGCCCCCAAACCCTTAGAATATAACGGAAATTGTGGTCTTAATGGCAAAACAAAACGTTTAAAGTATTGAAAACAAGCAAAAAATCTAGAAATCGATTTATTTTAAATCCTTCAATCGATTTAATTTTTATATTTTAAACGATTTTACACATCAGCATTAATGGCGTAGTTTTTCTTAAATTGTAAACGTTCCAAATTCGGCGATCCGAAATTTAAAAAATCTTCATACACCAATCGTGTTTTGATTCATTCGTTCTTCGAGTTGAGTCATTAAAAATCTTGGTGGTTGACATTTTTTAACCCGAAATCTTCCACAAATAATATTATTCATCGATTTTAAACCCGATTTCTTACTCACTCAGAGTAAAAACATTGACATCTCTTACAATGCATTTCCAACGTTTTTGACGACTTCAACCATTCTCGTTTTTTTCGTCTCTGAAATCTCGGTCAACTCGAGCACAATAATTTCTGCTGTCTACTCAAGAGTCGAATTAATGCCCACTGCGAAAAATAATTTCACGTATAATTTAAAACTGAAACACATCAAACGGAATATCATTAATTAAATTTACTGACTCTCAATTTCCATTATGTTATCGAAGAATTTGTATTCGATAAAAATTTGAATTTATATTCAGCGTGATCATGAGTCAATTCTGTACGTTAGTGCGAAATTGAGTTTTATGTGTGATTCAGTTTTCAATACTTACTCTTTCAGCATCCTGTAGTTATTTTCAACTTTTCTCGCCTGAAAGATTATTACAAGTATATGTGCATGGACATTAGTAATTTTAATATTGCTAAAACAGTAATGGGCCAAAAGCAATAAATTTGAATGACGTCACGATCTATAAACATTTATAATATAAATTATAATTGATGTTCGTACAATTGCCTATGATCTAGAATTTTGTATTATTATTCTTACACCTGGGTTGATTTCGGTTAGGTTATAATTATAACTAATTGTAAATGATTTAACATATTATATGAAACGTTTATGTTTAGTGAAAAAAGATGTTCGAAAGGATGAAACTCCTAACTAAAAGGATGATGTTGACTCCAGTCAAAGTCGTAGGCTTATAGAAATAGATTTGTTGGTCGGGAAATTGTAAAAATTTCAAGCGAATTGGAAACACGTCGAGATCACCAACGCGTTTGAAAAATTTTTGCAATGGATCATCAAATTAATCGACAGTTCTATAACCACGTAAAACTTTGTTCATCCGAAGTGTTTCTTTAATAATAAATGAAAATTCAAAATTTTATACATTTTTCAAATAATAAGCGTGTTAAAATTGTCAAACATATCAAAAATAATTTGAGTTTTTATGCAATACTATACTTAGTTATCGGCAATGTCAGCAATGAACTCGGGCCTAGTACAGAACTGCTGTTACCAAACCAATACAAACACGAAAGTACAAAAAACAAAATTATTAAAACACGATTCTATTTAGATCATTTATGTATTATTTATTTGTTCATTTTCATTTGCGCTTTGTTGTGATCGTTTTATCTATAAAGATATTCCTACTTAAAACACTTAAAACAATAATAATAATTTCACAAATTCTCGATTCACCTAAATCATAAGCAAACTAAATCTATGCGGATCACGACAGGAACAACTTCCCCGAGTAACACGTCATATATATATATATATGTGTGTGTCAATAAAATCATCAGAACATATTTTTACCGCGTATGTCAAACAGACACTACTGCGTGATCAAATGACACCTACTTATCGATTTCATTTTTTTTTTTTTAATATTTATAAATAATATAACAGAGAATCGTATTCGTATTTCAGTCTATTATAAACAAATGCACAAACACAGAATAATTAATGTTCAGAAAACTGTTTTTTTTTTTTTATATTCAATATATATTGAAATGAACCAAAAGTTTACAAAAGTCAATATGTATAAGCTAATCTGCATATTCACGCTTGACACACGAGACCCAAAAGTTGGTTGAAAACACGTGCATATCATTATGGTACCACAAATATAAGTACACAAATTTCGATTTTTTTTTTCATTTTGTTTTTTTTACATCAAACTCGATTTAGTGACTTTAAATTAGTGACTTGCATTCTTTAATTACGACTTCTCAAATAAACGAAAACGATTTGAAGTTTTTTTAGCTCGCCGGTATATACCATATATTTAGATTTCAAACGCACGCTCCGACGAGGGATCCTGGATCCGTTAACGCGTGTAGGTGTACGATGCCGGTCGGTCAGTAGACGCACGGCTCACCGCTGTACACAAAACACATAGATTATACATTTATACGTCATATATATTAGTTATAGGTCACACACACACACACACACATGCAGTCGGTCGGTACCTAACGATTTTGAAGGGTTTCCGTTTAGTTTTCGTAAACCAATCGCGACTAAAATATACGTTTCCAATATCATATACTTATATGATAGCAGCTACCTTTATATTATTATTATTATTATTATTATTATTATTATTTAGTCCACGTGCATGGCTCATGACTTGATATACGTGTACGCGGGCACTCACACACACACACACACACACACACACACACACACACACACACACACACACACACACACACACACACACACACACACACAAGTCATATATATTCGTATGCGCGCAGAGCGCGTTATAGGCTTTAAAACCGTCGGAGCGTAAACTTTATAAATCCGACTGTAATGCGGTTTTATCGAAAAGTCGTAAAAAGTATGTATATATATATATATGTGTGTGTGTGTGTGTGTGTGTGTGTGTGTGTGTGTGTGTGTACACAAGTGTAGTCATCTCGTCAGTAAACACACACACACACACACATATATATATATATGTATACATATAGGTATTTAGAACGACGCACTGCAGGCAAGTGGACAAATAACGGTTTTGTGTCCTTTATCGAAGACGCCACTCCCCGAGTTCACAGCTCGTGGTAATAATTCGATTATCCCTCGTCCGAACGAACATCGCGCTGCTGCTGTTGCTACAGATACGGTGACGTGTGAGCGTACTCGAAAAAACGAGGCCCCGTCGGTACTGTACGATATGATGTACCGTGCGCGTAGACACGATTGCCGAGGTGACGCAGACGGCGTTTTAAAAGTCGTCACGTCTGTGTCAAATCGCACAATAACGATGTGGCGGCGTTGGCCGCTGTCGATTGCTGCAGCGGGACAAAAAGTCCGAGGACAAAAACGATTCCGTTTGGAATTGGTAGATGGAAAATCCCAAGGTCTGTGTGACTGTGTCGTTATCCACGATCGAACGCACGCGCCGTCGCTTATGTCAAAGTTGAGATTGAAATCGACGAACAATAAATATAGATTTAATCAAATATGTTCAGAATTTTCGGCGATTTTTTTTTTTTCAGAAACAGGACGTTTGGTTCTTGTACGGTTTGTCCCGATACTAGGGCCCAGGACTCGTTCCGCGGTCGTAAACGCTACGCGTGGAGGTAGTACACGAGTATATCTATACTAGGGTGACCATATTAAAAAAAAAATAATAATGAAAAACAGGACTAAAATAATTTCCATAATTTTTTAAAATAATTTTAATCGAATTTTTTATCACGAGTTTTAATTATAACAAAAAAACATAATTTTATATACCTATCATAGTATCTTATATTTATTTAGTGTTACGCATATTTTTATGAAGCAGTTACAAAACTAATTCATCATTTTTAATTAATACATAAAACAAATTAATAAAAATAAAAATTACTTACGAAATTAAAACTTTTTATAATGTTCTCAATTACTTTATTCCTATACTCGCTATTCTGAAAACTTTTTTATTCATGTTGACGATAATTTTCGGGTCGCATGTCAACACATTTTGATTTGTCATCTTTTTCCGAAAAACTTATCAAATCTAATAATCTGGGGCTAGTAAGTCATCAACCGTAATCGTCTACCGGTAAACATTGATAATCCGCCACGAACATAATCGATTCGTCGTGACACGATGACGGCGGTGTAATATAAATTATAGAATATTACAGTTGTGTCCAGAGACGTGAACTCGGTAAACGTAAATTGTTTACGTTAATTTATTGACGTCTAGTTTATAGCGAGTGAATTCTCTAAACCATTATTTAAATCGAGTGACCCTTCTTGTTTTATTATTTTTTTTTTTCCGTGTCATAATATTATAGTAGTACACACGATTTTTTCAGAAATTACTCAATTTCTAAATGATTCGATCAACGTTTGTTCGATATCAACGATAATGTTTAATGTCGTTCCAATGATAAGTTTTAGTGAGAGTTAGAAAACATTTTAACATGGATATTAAAAAAAAAAAAGTAACTATTATCATTCTTTATTCGAACGATATTGAGAGAAAAAACGGAATTGAAAAAAATCAACCGATTTAACAGATTCCACCGGTAAAACGTCAACCGGTAAACTTCAAATTTCGATTCACGTCGTCTAACGATTTCACGGCTGACGACGGGCGTACGTCGTCGCCGCGCGTGAAATTGTACGTCTTTGGAAATTTTTATTTTTCGTTCGAGAAGTTTTATCGGAGAAATATCGATCGTACACGACGTGTTGTTATTAATCGTTTTCGTGTGCATAGTATACAAATCCGTCGTATAAATTATACACGAAATACGGCGCGGCGAAATAAATATTTTTCATTTATTATTAATGCGCGCCGCTTGTCGGAAAACGGCGCGCGGGAGACATTCGTTTTATTTAGTTTTTCGGTTTCGAGTCGGCTGCCTCCGTCGCGCGCGCTTACTACACAATAATGTAATAATAATAATAATAATAATAATATTCTTTTTCGGCGTGCGCGTGATTTATCTTTGTGTTCGGATGGGAATCCGCCGCCGCCGCCGTCGCCGCCGTCGCCGCTGCCGCAGCCAGGCCCCGGAGGGCATAGTTCGGCCGCAGCCGTCGGTTCTCCTCTCGCCTAATCTAAATTTTAATTACTTCCAGACAGTCGGTTCGGTCAGACGCACCTTCGCGCCGTGCATCACACACGCACACACACTCGCACACGACTCGGCGCGTCATTATTTATTGTTTTACTAATATTCCGCTGCCGGTTGATCCGGCCGACGACGGCTGCTGGCACTCATCTGGGCGGCTGGTGGCGAGTGGGAGGAAGAAAATAAAGTCTTATTTTTTATTCTCCCCCCCCCTCCCGTGTTGCTGCTTTACGTTTCGTTTCTCGGCAGACGTAATGTATTTCCATTTAATGTTTGCTTCGCGGCGGCGGCGGCGGCGGCTGCGACGACTGACGGACGGACGAAAAATTCGAGACACAAAAAAAAAAAAAAAAAAATCATAAAAAATTAAAACAAATCCCAATACGCCTGATATAATACGATGATATTATTGTAATGGTTTCGCGCTCGAGGCGTAGTTTTACCGACGTCGTCGGCCGCGCGCGCATTCACATCATCGTATGACGATAATCTAATATCTAATATATTAAATCTAATATATTAAAAAAATTCTTGACGAGTGGGATATTACGGGGGGTGAGCGTTTTTTCGTTTTTATTCCCCTTTTCTTTTTACGCTCATTTCATATTTTTCCTTAATACTCTGGAACGTTTTATAATCAATTCGGCTTTTTTCCCGATTTTTCTCCGTTCCGTTTTCCCGATTCGACCGGATGAAAATCTTTTTAGGTTATCACTTTTAGTTTTTACGTTATCCAGTTTCAGTTTTCACGTTATCAGTGGCGGCTCTTCCCCTGCTTATCTTTCCCGCCAACCAACCACTCCATTTGTTTGCTCTTAGTGATAATAGTACGCGTCGTCGTATCAAGAACCGTTTAAAAGCTCGAGTTTTCAACGTGTTTCTCAACTCGAGTAGGTGGCTAGGTAGGTTTGGGCGTTAGGTAGGAACTAATACTAATCGTTGCTATGCGATGCACACCGGTTACGATACCAGGCGAATGATACTTAAATTTTGCTTTTTTTTTTCGTTTATCGTTTCCTGTGATAACGCTGCACGTCCGTGCATCATCATATAATTAGACTTTTTCAATGTAATTTTAATATTTGTTTTTACCTCAAGTCATAATTTAACTATAAGACCAGCATCTAAAACTTCATGAAAATTAAAATACACGTTTTTGCATATTTTGGTTAATAAAATGCATAATATATTACAATTTTTCATTACATATAAATCTTAGCCCAGGTGATGAGTTTTAATTAAATAATTCGTTGATTTTTATTGTATCGTATATCGCCAATCACTGATTTCAATAAATATTTTTTTGTGTGTATCTTATAAAAATTTTGGTAAATAAATTTTATTAGCCTAGGTGATGAGTCATATTTAAAAGAACTTAATATTACATTTTCTAACAAACACAAATTTCAAACAGATAAATTCATAGAGTGATGAGCAATGCCGTAGCTTGAGAGTCAAAGGCCCCGGTGCAAACTCATGTGTATGGGCCCTTTCTACTTATTGAGTATCATAATTTTAATATATAAAAAAAGACTGTCATCATATCATGGGTATTCTTCATTTGTTATAAAGGATATTCATGGTGAATGTATTGAGTTTAAAAGTAATGAAATATAATTTTTTCAATAAAACCATTTTAAGTGGAGTTTCAATATAATTTACAAGCTCATATTGTGGTTTTCATGTATATAAATATTATATATTAAGTATTTTTTTTAAATATAATGTAAAACAAATTTAGTCTAAATTCAATCATTATTTCGCCACAAAATAAATATTTTATCAAAATTCTAATTTAAAATGCTCATAAAAGGTTTTTATGTCACAATATTGCATCTATATAATCTGAATCTATAAAATTATGTTCAAAGTAATGGAGTTACAATTTTACAAGAATAAAGTTTTAATAGAAAAAACTCTAAAAAAATGAATTACAAATATTAAAATATTGAAATTCAATAATTAGCTCAATAGAGGTCAAATTTGTTGAACAATTTTGTATAATATGTAAATTACACTCTAATGATGAATTGGTAAACATTTCATGCTTATATTTTAAAAATAATTCAAATTTCTAACATAATCTAGATTAAATTTTTTATTTAAAAGAACTGCTGTATTAAATCTTTGGATCAGTTTTATTTTCTCAAAGTGAAACCAGAAAAAATGTATTTTATACGGTTAATAAAAGCATAAAATCTATTTACTTCACAAAAAATCTAAAATACGTGGACTTACAAATTATTATTATTCATGAAATAAACCAAAATTAACCCACACTTGCATTTAGTTCGGTAGATAACTTTTTTTCAAGATTGAACAATATTAATAAATGGTAATAATTTTTTACATAATTTCTGCCTTTCTCGATAGATAAAATAATCGAAAATGAATAAAAATAGAGATGCATTTATTTTGACTCTTTATCTATGAATGCATTTTAGGCATTACAAATAAATCAAAATGTACTTTGACGGTGATGGCCGATTGGCCCTTATACCCAGAAGGCCCCAGTGCCATACACCGCCTGCACCTATGATTTCTACGGCACTGGTGATGAGTGTCTGCTAGACAGCGAACGCCATTTTCCGCCATAGGCGGCATCTCCCACGAATCCGATAGGGTATCATCAATATAAAATTGATTACAATCTCAGTCTGCCACCACCAGTATCTCATAAACCAAGTGATTTTCTTAAATTATTGTATACATTTTTTTTTAAGTCTCCATAGTCACTTGGGTCTTTTTAGAACGAATCTTGCATTTAAATACTTTACAGTTGAAATAATCTACGATTCACCTGTATCCCACCGGGCAGCTAGTATATATATTAAGATAATATTAAAGTAGGTATGGAAAACCAGAATAAATTTAAAACAGCAATCGACAAAATCATCAGAAGTAAAAAGAGAGATGATAATATATATTATTTTAGTTCCAAGGAATACAACGAGAAGATTTCAAAAGTAAAAGAATTGAAAATTGGAACACAAAAAAAAAAACGGTAACAAATAATAGACTTATGCGTAAATATGCTGTTGTAACAACTGGTACCTATTGTAAAATAATCTGTGTATTATTTGAGATTAATCATCCTTTACCACTAGTTGTGGTAAATGACGTCAATTGCCGTTGCAATATGTAAATTTGAGTTTAAAATGTGTCTTTTTACATCATTTATCTACATAATCCAATCATTTTGGTAAATGACGTCATTGACCGGAGAATGACGACATTCGCCAATTTTCGTCTTTCACCGTAACATATATATTATAAACATACATATCAATAACAGCTATTAATATAAATAAAAAATATAATATGTATAATTATTAATTATCATATTTTATCACGCAAGTAGTCGATCGAATTTACTTTTAATGTCATACTTACCTACAAGAAATTTGGTTTCCGATGGAATAATCGGTATATGTGTAGTTTTATAAACTGTAAAAGTTAACACAATACGAATTTCGCTCTTGACAAAACAGCTGTATACATAGATGCCAACAAAGTTCGTACAAATGTGCATGAAGTCACCTAGATAGGTAAAAATTTAAAATTCGGGCAAAATAATTTTTTTTTCAAATGTAAGCCAAAAAAATATTCAACGTTATTTTCATATAGATATATATGATTTAATAATAAGTATTAATAATAAATTATCGAATCAAAATATATAATATTAAATTAAGATGCGTTTTAATAAATATAAATAAAAAAACCCGATGAGAGAATAGTCGTGAAAGTTCGTCCTTTTTTCCTTCGATCGTCAGACAATATATAGATGATGGGAGTTTATTTAATCAAACGATTATATTTTGATATGTTGAAAGTTAATTCCGTGAAAACCATATTCATAGTTAATTGAATGCTTATGGGAAAAATTCTGAGATTAATTAAATAAATTAATAAACATACATATTTTTCAGCATTTTTTGGTGATCATATCAGTAAGGTTATATATCAATTCAGGTCCTAATAAAAAAAAATTAAAATTTTTCTTTAGAAATTAATTTTTTAAGGACGAGATAATATTTCAAAGCTCTATTTCTAGTCTGAAAATAGTCAAAAATATTTGAAACTTTTTTCAAGTTTTTAGAAATATAACAAATTATTTAATGCCATAAATGTTGCATCAGTATTTCACAAGAGAAAAAAATTACTTCACATTATATAATTGCTTATTTATAATTCATATTGTGCAAAGATTTTACAATAAGAAGTAAAATAACAAACAGATATCCATAACAATTACATTAAATCGAATACTAATATCTATGCGACCGACAATGATTATCGATTTTCTGATACAATTACAACATAAATTAAAATAGTGACAAATCGCGTGAACAAAGTTTAAAAAAAAAGTAAAATTGTATAAAATTCGCATACATATTTACTGTGCATAATGTCGAAATATCAAGATGCATGCTACTTTAACAGTGTCAATTAAAATTAAATCAATATTTATAAATTATACATACTCAAAGCGATATTTAAATCATTTTATATGTGATAAATATTGGAAAATCTCTTTTTTTTTAATACTGTGTGTTCCGAAGATTTACACAATACGTATTTAAGTTTCACAAAGAAAACAATTAAAATTATTACGGATGAAACGTAAAGAACTGATTAAATAACACTTGAATGGAAAAAATAACATTTGAAAATGTATTAATTTTAGGTGGGTAATTATTATAGTTATTTCAGTTTTTATAAAACAAAACAATGATAAGAACTTTTAAAACGAATTTGGTTACTCAAAATTACGATCAAAATAAAATCCAATAACACCAATGATTAATACAAAAAATACATACAAAGTTTAATGAAAAAGTTAAAATAATTTCACGTAAAGTATAAATAAATTTTCACGTCGTATCAATTGTTATATCAATTATTTTTGGCGACCTTCTTTTGCGGTTTCACGGCTTCCTTAGAAGTCCCGACCTCCTGGTCTCGCAACACTGGTCTATACCAATCATGAAACATCAAAATACGGTCATTTTTGTTTATTCCAAAATGTTCGAGAGCACTTTCTATTTTTGATTGGTAAAAGTCCTTCGTGTAAACGTTCCATAAATAATTAATTGTTAACACGAGGAGGTAAAGTTAACATAATTGTTCGCACTGTTCGATACAGGTAAGGTGTACACGTCGACACCTAAACTTTTTTCCCACGAATCCGATAGGGTATCATCAATATTAAATTGATTACAATCTCAGTCTGCTACCACCAGTATCTCATAAACCAAGTGATTTTCTTAAATTATTGTATACATTTTTTTTTTAAGTCTCCATAGTCACTTGGGTCTTTTTAGAACGAATCTTGCATTTAAATACTTTACAGTTGAATTAATCTACGATTCACCTGTATATTACATTAAAACATTGTTCGTTTTATCATTTCGCCATATTATATCTATTTATGCTGTACGCAACGCGTTGTGCGGCACGTCTCGTCCGCGCGATTTTTCCGATAATTTATCGTTTCTCGAGATCCTTATTCCATGCCCCCCCACCCCGTGGTCAGGTCGTGTCCACTCTCATCACCGACGTCCCTCCCTGCCGTGAAAAAAAAACCGACGGCCCGAGGTATGGCAATACGTATTATAAGCTATTCAACACGACCGCATATACGTGTATACCCGTACTTAATGTATATTTAAAAACGTTTATGAGGTTTTAACTACTGGGCCTGTTTAACTGCAGGAGGTGACTGACGAGGATTCGTCCGTCCCGATATCTCCCTGGATAATGAAGATAATCGAATTTCGAATATCGAATTTCGTTTTTGCTCTTTGGAAGACTCACTTTGCTAATAAGGTTTTTTTCCATTACTTTATTTTAAATTATTCGAAAAAAAATGAAGAGAGCCATTTATATTTCATTTATTTTGAAAAATATTGACGTCTCCACTTTTTATTTTCATTCACTTGATTGTTTTTGAAAAAAATTTCAATTTTCCAATAATATATATTGTATTATTAAAATAAATTCAGTTCTAATTCTATTCTATTATATTTTCATTAAAATATAAATAATTCGTAGTCCTTAGCCCGGTGTGGCTCTTCTAAAATCCAGTCGATTCGATTATTTTCATTATTTCGGGAGATACCGCAATAGATAAATCCTCGTAGGACACCCTATACATGGTTAAAGACGACAATAACCTTTGTCGCCACTTGTGCGGACGGCGCAAATTATATATTTTACTTTCACGCAACAATGACCGGGACTCATCCTTATAAATACGAACACCAATCGAAAGAAAAATCAACACGTCACTCGTTGAAATGGGGCCGGTGCCGAAAAATATTCGACCGTTTTGACATCGTGTTGTTTAGTTGAATAGGACATTTTTTTTTTATTCTGGATGAAGCAAAGGATCTTATGGTTTTACAATGATGTTTTTTTTTCTGGAGACATTTTTTCTGTCAGTCAAATTTGTCAAAAAGTCACGTCCAACTACTCTCTATAATAGATCAGGCATTGCAAGTAGAAGGTGTACTTGAGAGTAACTTTTGTCTGTTCTCATTAGTATTTTTTTAACGTATGGAAAAACCACCGAAAAATTGAGTGAAAACGGGAAAATTTGCAGTAACGAGATTTTCGTTAAACCGATTTTAGTAGTATAGTTATAACTTCCAAATTAGCCGCACTAGAATCATTACCGTTGGCGTTACGAACATATTTTTTTGGGGCAGTTGCCCCAAAATATTTTCGGTGGGTGGTAATATTTTGTCTGGCTGTTAAATTTTTTTATGAAAACTATCATCATAAAATAAGTTGTGTTTAAGTTTTAATCAGTCTGATAGAATTTGGATAATATATTTCACTGATTCATTCTAGTAAACAGTGCAATAGCCTATTGGCATGCAGAAACGCATGCTGTATTGTTTCAAAGTGTAAATGTGACGTAATGTTAAATTATAGCGGTGTAATTAAACATGTACCTATTATTTATTTATTATTTTGACACAATTTATAATGTAAAATTGTATCAATATTTATGTTCTAGTGCAAAACAATATTTTAAGGCATGTTTTCAAATTATATGCATGTGTGGGTGGGTAGCTTTGATATTTGCCCCTTTGGGTGAAATGTTCGTGACGCCACTGAATTCTTTACCATACGTAAACAACAAAATTTTACGTACGTGACAGGAGTTTTAAAAAAAGTCGACCACTTTTGAGCTTATTTTCAGAACTTTGAAAACGATTTCTATACTTAGAAAGTTTGTTTCTAATGTTCGTGATGTATCAAGCTCTTGGTAATAACGGGTACCTTACAATCTCGTCGACTTTAAATGAAAATTTCAAAAACACATTTAAGACGTCAAACACTATTACGATATCTCGTGTGAAAAAGTGAAAATAAAAAGAATACAATATAATATAGATAAAAAATCTACCGGATTTCACTGATAACAGCGTAAACTTCGTCGGTGTGGCCGTGTGGGCAAATATATCGAAATCGTTTCACCGTGGTCAGTGGTCCGCATCCCTAGTCGCGCCTCGAAGACCGCAGCGCCGAGGGGAAATCGCCCGCGGAAACGTGGACGCGCGCGCGCGGATCGGCGACAAATATAATGGCCGATCACGCCCACACGTGTATACCGTCTCGACGACGCTGCGACGGCTACCGGGCGTGTTTTTTATTCGTTTTGTTTTGTTTTTTATTATTATTATTATTTATTTTTTTTTTTTACTACTCGTACAGCGTCCGCTAGCCGTTCTCCCACGCGCCGCGGGGCGTCCGCGTGTCCGATTGTCGTCGATATGAAAAGTGTCACCTACACGGGCGACCGCGTAATCGGTGTCCACATCTGTGAACGCCGAGCGAGTGCAGGAGACGGTGACAAAAATAATAACAATGACAGTAATAACTAGAGTCCGGATTTTTATGCAAAATTTATTGTTAAATATGCACATATTTATGCACTCAAAAATTAAAAAGCTGGTAAGTGATCAGAAAAAATCCTGACTAACGATTTTTGAACTTTTGTTAGGATAATTAGGTAGGTATATGAGTAAGGTCATATTAAATTTTCAGAACTTTTTGTCAAATATTTAAAATTATATTACATAAAAACTTTCAAACAATTTGGTAAATTAAAAGTTCTATATTTAAGTCAAAAGTGCTTTAATTGTTCTGAAAATTTTGTCCAATATAAAAAAGTATGTATTTGATATTGGATAAAATTTTCAAATTTCTAGCTTCAATACTTTTCGATTTATGACTAAATACCTAAAATCTGAACGGTGAAAATCTCGTTTACGGCGGATTTTTACAGATTTTACCGTTTTTACTCAGTTTTTCGATCGTTATTCTTGATTACTGGAAAAAATATGGAGATTTTGGAAAATTGACCTCTCTAAAGTACCATCTCAGTTCAATTTCGAATCTAACGAGTTGCTGGACGAAACTTTTGGACAAGGATTTCTATACGAAAAAGTGTTTACAGAAAAAATAAAAATAAAAATAAAAATAAACATCATTGTAAAACCATAAGATCCTTCGCGTCACTCAGAATCTAAAAATATGCAAAAAAAAATTTATTGTGTATTAAAAAACCAAACATTTAAAAAAAATTAAAAAATATTGTGTTAAGCAAAAATAAAATAAAATTTAATTATAAGTATTTAAGATGTGTTTAGGCCTAGCATAAAAATGTATATTATTTATTGAATATAACATTTGAGTACCAACATGATGTAACAAAATGTGCTTTTAAATTATCAAATTGAAAACTTCTTCGATTGTCCCGTAACATCGCCTTGTATTTCGAAAAACTTCTTTCCACGTCTGCTGACACAATAGGTACGAATTTCAAACAAGAAATATCTTCTGGTGACAACTCTGCAAGGTCTCATCATCGTTTCTTATTTCTCCGCTTATAATTCCAGAAATGTTAGAAGATAACGTTTATACATCTATACATCTATACGTCTGTCACGGACTTTCCTATTGTAAAATATTTTGTTTTATTAGGACGAATTAAATTTGTCAAGAATGTCGGCAATTGGCATGTACCTATAACAAACTTTCGAGTAAAATTTAAAATATTTTATTAAGTATTTGTAAAATATGCACATTTTATGTAATTATCCAGAAATATGCAACTTTTATGCATTTTGTTGCAAATATGCAAAAATATGCAATAACAGAAATTAATAGCAGAATCTACGTATTACGAAACGTCAAGATATTTAATCAGAATTGTTAAAAGTCAAATGTAGAAGAATATGCATTTGCATAAAAATCCGGGCCCTAGTAATAACATTAAGAACGTTATTAATGTCGTTCCACATACGTAACTCACACGGCGTACAGGGTGTTTCACGAGCGTTTATCGATTACAACAAGTTTGAATTATATTATTTTTTCGTAAAACACCAGTGTAACTTTAGTTACATGTGGATATTTTTCAACTATTTATTGAGTTTTGGTTTTTTTTTTCAACGATAACCTCGTTTCCGATTATATTATGAATTCTGATACGAGGGAAACCTTTATTTATTTATTATTTATTTTTTTTTTTTGAATATGTTAACCTTTTGAATTTTAACTATTGACCAGCAATATGAACTAACATTTAAAGCTCAGAGTAGCGAAATGAAAAAATAGTTGAATACTCCGTGGAAACGCACTACGACGACTCGACCATTCTAAACTTTAGACGCTCAAACTGTTGGTCCAGTAAAAGCAATTTAAACATCGTGATTTCCACGGAAAGTTCTCTTTAGTCGTATAATAATTATAATCAAACCGTTTGAAAAAAACTGTAAAACTTTTTTTTTTTTTTGAACACAAAAAAGCAGGTATCTTTAAATTTTCCACAAGAAAGTTAAACAGTAGAATACACATTGCAATACAAGTTTGCTTCGTAATGGGTAAATCCTCGTGGGACACCTGTACGTACAACAGTCGCATTATTTAATATATTATATTCGAATCACTCCGAAACGTTTATACGCACACGCGCACAGTTAAGTATATAATATTATGTATATTTGATTACAATAAGCGACGGTTTGTCCCGTATGTTATTGTACGAGTAAATAATTCGTACAATATTGTGTACACAGCTATATAACACGCGCGCATTTATACGTAATAAATTATATATCTATAATATAAAAATGAATCGCAAAATTTGACCAATTTGGCCAATCTTTTTTTTTAAATGTTCGCTGAAGTCCAAGGATCGTTTTTACGGCGAAAAAAATCCGAGTAATTGCCGGGAAAACCCTAAAAACAGCCCTTTTCTCTTTAAAAACAGCCCTTACTTTAATATGGACAGTATATTATTGATCGTCTCTATGGCAATTTAATCACTAGTCAAGAACATCATCTATGGTGGTCGAACATTTGTGAGCTCTCTGTTAATGAACGATTGAAATTTTAATGATTTGGTAGATGAACAATTTACAATGCCATTACAATTTTTTATTCATTATTCGTGAACCTATGTATTTTATTATTATTATTTACCTATTTCAAAAATACGTACATTTTTGTTTTTAACTCCGAGAAAGTTTTATAATATTCATATTTTTTCTTTGTTAACTTTTAACTCTGGGCAATTTAATGGAATCAACTAAACTTGTCACAGTTATCAATTTTCATTAACTTGTCCGCCTTTGCTGAAGCGACATACACACTGTGACCAAGATATTCGGTTCCTTATAATATTATCATACATATTTTTCACTACTATATACAGTGGAATCCTTCGACGTGTATATACACCGACACACTGTCCTGATGTAAATGTGACGTCGTATGTCAGGTATGCGTTTGATACTCGTGTCATACCAGCCGTGTCCATTTAAACGTATACGCAGAGTTTATTTTGTAGTCGTGTGATTATCGTTGTTATTACTCGTTGAGTTGTATCGGAACACTTGACGCTTTTACTGTGTTACGATTTTACGGATGTTATATAAATTAGTTACATTAATTAGACGAATATTTTTAGTTCACACTACACGAAGTATACGACGTATCGAGGACGGAGCAATAAAGAAGAAAAAAGGATATTGGCAGGAAAATTTTAATCTAGATTTGGCGCACGTTCGGCTGACGCCCTCTCGTTAAAAAATTGTCAAAAGCGTCGCAGAATAACATTTAGTACGCGATTCACGTGAACGTTTCCAAAATTTACGCGACACACCGAGGTCCGGGTAATTTCAAAGACAAAGCAAAAAAGGGACGACAACGAGTTTTACTAGCTCCTTTTAACGTGGTAAATATTTACGCTTTTCACATTTTTCGCCCATTTTCAAGTAGAGGCGAGCTGCTTCGCCGATTTGAATATTTTGTTCTGCTGCAAAAGTCTTTACATCGATCCGTTCCACGATTGATTCATTGTACTCGAACATCCTTCGATATGTTTAAACGTATTTCAATATCATTGATCGAAAACAACGACTCTCGAGTTTCGCGCATGATCAGCTGTGTGCTCGACGGACACCGGGGAATTTTTCTCGCTCGTCAATTTTCCTCTGCGACATTGTGTGTTTCAAAAACGTTTCAAACGTTATGGCCGACTACATGAATATAATAGCTGGTAGTGTCGTAATTTCGTCGTGTCGACTGACTCTTTGCCCGTCGAGTCGGCGGTACGTTTCATAAGAGGTGATTTGAAAACGCCTCATACTCGAGCACGTGTAGTGTAACGTGCATGGTGTAATAACGATTTATTTTCGTCCGTGTTTGCGCTGGAAAACCGTCGCTTTCACGCGGTTTCGTCGCCATTTCACGTGTACCTACTGTTTAAACCGTGTAAACGAGTTCGACGTTGTAGATTAAATAATATCACGCACGTCGTGTGTGTAGGGATGTGGAATTTACCGATAAACTTTTTTTTTTTTTAGTAAATCATCTGGTTGAATTTATGAAATTTTATGTAAACTCTGATGAGTGGGATAAAATTTTCATTTTCTATTTTTTCTTTTCTATTTTTCAAATTGAGTAATGATATTAAGTTGTACATTTCTTGAATATTTGTCAAACCGTTCTACTCGTATGTGTTTATATATTTTCACTAACTTTCCCAAAATATGAATAAACATCAAACACCTTTATTCATTGCATACAGACATTATTTGTTTCGTTAAAAACTCGAAAATTTCCAAAGATGTATGGACGAAATACGATGTCATCTGGCTGTAGAAACATATTTAGACACTTATTAGATATATATCACATACACACACATACACACACACACACACACACACACATACACACACACAAACATATGCAGTCGGTCGATACCTGACGATTTCGAAGGGTTTCTAATTATAATCATGTAAAAAATGTCATTATTATAAGAAGTCTCGATAAACCATGGTTTTCATTTATCCGTGTGATCCCTTCCCCATCATTACCCCGAATAATCGATGTTCCACTGTTTATTTAATGTTGTTTAACATTTCACCATTTATCTAAAGTTGTTCTATAAAAAAATAATAATTTATTAATGACTTAAATCTTTATACAATTTGGTGATTTCACTACAACAGAGAGTACATTAATCAGAAGTTATACGGAGTCTATTAGAAATGACCAGAAGGTGTACAGGCACGGATCCAGAGTAACGATCTGGGGGGGGGGGCTCTACAATATTTTTCTAGGTACTTCATAATTTAAAAATGTTGTCATAATAGTAGGTAGGTATAGGACATAGTTAATCAATGTAATAAATAAATCAATGATTATTTAATTTATAAATTGTATATATTAAATTATAAAATCTAAACGTCTTTTGACATTTTCGCTTTACAAATCTATCAATTATTTGATCAATGTTTATTTTAACTTCCCTATGAACACAAAGTAAACACAAAGAAGTAAGGCGATCCTCCTGCATTCTAGAGTGTAGCCAGGTTTTTACTCTTCTTAGAGTAGAGAAACTTCGTTCTGCAGTAGCTGCACTCATTGGTAATGTACAAACTATACTTAGAATGATGTGTAGAATTATAAAAAAAATTTGATAAATAATATGTCTGGGGGTGGGCCTGTGCCCCTAGCCCCCCCCAGATTCTTCCCTGAAGGTGTACGCCGTATGCCGCCGTATACCCTCCACCACAGCCCTGAACTTACCGTTTTGGAAGGCGAGAGGGATCGAACCCCCAACACCCCTCGCCTGTATACGGGTCAACATGGTTCGCTATACGTTCATTAAAACGTGTACCGCATAAAACATACAGTTACAGACTACAGCGGTGTGACCCGTGTGCACGTCCGCGTAATGAGTAATGAGTCATTACTAATGACAATGACGCGTAATATTATGACGAAACGTTTCCATCGCCGCCGTCGTCGCTCGCATTTTCCCGTCAGCGCGGCGGCGTGTTTTCGTTATGATAATATTTTGTTTTTCAATTAATTCTGCAAAATAGTAATAATAATAATAATAATAATAATAATATGCTGCGGTCGATCATATCATAATCATCATCACGGGTGACGTGTTTTGCGCGATAGCGACTCTTACCTACGTCCTATCCGATGAGCTCGCTCAGCCGTGCAAAACGTCTATATATTATTATTATTATTATTATTATTATTATTATTATTGTTATTATTATAATCGTGCGATTTTATGTACGTTGTGAAAGGGCACTCGAATTATATAGACGTTTCCCGGTGTATCCACAGGGTCGAGTCTCGCGCGCGCGTCAAGGGCCTCAGAGACGGGAAATCGTATAAACGGGGTGCGACGACGTCGGGAAATAAACGGAACCGACGGACGGGAAAGAGAATCGAAAAATGCGTACGGCTCGCGCGATCGTTATGCAGTAATGACCGTCGAACGACGAGAAATCGCGGTGGCCGCAAAACCGTAACGTCGTTACACCGTTATTATATTGGGATTGCGCACGCCGAATGCGGATTTGACGTTGGCTTGCCGTTACGACGACGTTATTGTGAGTATCGCGAGAATTGACCGAGAACCCGAGTTTCGCGGTTATCATCCCAAAAAAAGCCAAATAAGATAATGGTGGTGGAAGTTCGTCCTTCGTCGCTTCGCTCCTCGGACAAGATAATGGTGAGGAGTGTATAGCACTTTCTATCATGGGATCACCTGGTTTACGATAGTTTAGTTGTATGGTACTTTACATTTGAATGCAATGATAAATCATTGTAAGTTAAGTACAGGATACAGTAGTTGGGTGGGATACACGAGATGCATTGCTAGATTAGGCATTATTGGATAGATTTTGGAATTATTTTATATTATAAAAAAAAAAAACGATTCTGAACGAAGATGAAGATGTCAGCCTTAAATTGTAATATATATTTTATTTTAATATCCTAGATTGGGTTAAATTTACATTTGTCTATTCATGTGACTTCTGCTCGTGAGCATTGGACAAACCAGGATGTGCATAGATATGGCCTAGGTAAATACCATATTATTTGCCTAAATGCACTATCGTGACGGTACCACCCGACCCCGCCGTCCATATATGCTGAATGCTCCGTGGCTACGTCTATTTAAATATTAATAATTAATAATAATATATAAAATCCGCATGTTTATGGAACTGATACACACATTAAAATAACTGGAAATTGGAAGTTAGTAACGTTCTATTCAACCATATAAAGGTACGTTATACACCTTGTGTTTACAATCTACCAATATTTTGTATAGAACAGCTGTCAGCTACTGATTATATTATAATAAACTTAATCTATTTAATTATATTTATTCAACGCGTCAATTTTTGATTTTGTAAAAATTATAGATTCAGACAATCATTCAAATTTTTTTTTCATTTAACGTATCGCGGTATTTTTATACTTATCGTAAGCAAAATTTATTAACAATCTTGTATTAAATTTTCATTTCTTATCTTTGAATACAAAAATTTTTATACATTTTCAACTACAAAATAATTTGCAAATATTCGTGATTTTGACAAATTTTGTCGATTTTTGAACTTCAACTGCTTATAAAAAAAAATTGTGCCTATGTATTTGAATAATTTTTGAATCACTCTTAGATCAACTTATTCAAAACCTTCTATTAAATTTTCAAGCGATTTGGTAGGGCCAAAAAATTGTTATCGACTTTTATAAAAAAAAATCTAAGAAAAATCGAATTATTCAAATGCCTATAAATAGCTAAAAAATAAACGAAATATTTTGAAAATACAACTATGTAAAGAAAATGCCTATTTAAACATTTTGTAAAAGTTTTAAGTTTCTACGACCTATACTTTTTGAATAAGAACAAATATCAAAAATCAATGATGCCTAAATTGTTATTTTACGCGATTATGTGAAAAAATTGTAATTTCAAACACTCATAAAAATTTTTGATTTTATTCCAGTGCAAATTTTTTTACAGATAATTGAAGGAAAACGTATGTTAAACTTTGTACCGAATTTACAATTCTTAGTTTTGAATACTTAAAATTTTATGAATTTTCAACTGCAAAATAACTTCAAATTTTCGCGATTTTCTACACATTTCGTAAAAATATGAATTTTTTATGCTTATAAAAAAAAAATTGTGCATTACGCTTTGAATTTTTTTTTTATACCGATAAGTTCGACATATTAGGTACCTTGTATTAAATTTTCAAGAATTTTTGTCCAGTCAAATTTTTTTTATCCACATTTCAGAAAAAAAAACAAAGAAAAGTTGAAAATTTCAATTGTCTATTAAAAGCTCAAAAAAAGTCTAAAGTTTACAAAAATTGTACTACGTATAGATGATTCCAATATAAACATTTGGTGAAAGTTTCAAGTTTTTTCGACTTATACTTTTTGAATAAGAACAAATATCAAAAATCGTTTAAGGCTAAATTATTATTTTACGCAATCATGTAATTATTTCGTAAACGTTTGAACTTTAGATGCTTATAAAAAAAAATTGTGAGTCACGATTTTTGATTTTTTCTAATAGCAATAAGTACTTCTAATGAGGAACCTTGTACTAAATTTTCAAAGTTTTATGGCCAACCAAATTTTTTTTATCCACATTTCAGAAAAAAATAAGTTCAAATTTTCGCGATTTTTCAATATTTCATAAAAATTTAAACTTTTTATGCTTATAAAAAAAAAGGTGTGCATTTCGCTTTGAATTTTTTTTTTTATACCGATAAGTACTTCTTATGAGGAACTTTATATTAAATTTTCAAGATTTTTTGTCCAGCCAAATTTTTTTTATCCACTTTTCAGAAAAAAAAACTAAGAAAAGTCAAAAATTTAAATTGTCTATAAAAAGCTCAAAAAAAGTCAAAAGTGTTCAAAAATTTTACCACGTATAGATGATTTCAATATAAACATTTGGTGAAAATTTCAAGTATCTACAATTTTTGGTTTTTGAGTAACGGCTAAATAAAAAAATCGATTTCGTCGAAAACGGGTTTTGCACAAAAAGTACCGTTTTTTCCTCATTTTTTGTTTGTTTTTCCCGTGGCATTTGAAAACTTTTGGGAATTTTCACTTGTGACCTCTCTAAGGTACCTCCGATATTCGTTTTGCCACCGAAAACATACCCTGAAGTTCAAAATTGAAGCATTATTTCGAGTAGTTATGGTGTACACAGACACAAAAACAAAAAAAAAAACAAAAAAAAAAAAAAAACAAAAAAAAAAAAAAAACACACATCATAGTAAAATCAATACATTCTTCACTTCGTTCAGAATCTAATAGGAGTTATTATTATAATTAATATTGATTGAAATTCGGGAATAGGATTATGCAAACATTTTAATGATTATTGTCATACTTTCATAAATCATAATATTGAATTCATCAGTAGTCCGATGCAATTATTTCGTTAAGGTTAAGTAATAATGATTTATAATATTTATTACAAATATTCATTACAGGTAGGTTCGTCAGAAAATATAGTACAGTAGAACCTCATTAATTGGGACTATATGGGGCTCTAGGTTGTCCAAATAATTGAAAGTCCGGATTAAACAAAATAACCAAAAATCGTAAATTATAAATTTCTAATCGCAATAACCTGAATTTATGGGAAATTTGTAGAATTCGTTTTCATGTTTATTTTAATCTATGGCATAAGCTATGTGATAAATATGTAATCGAAATAACCCGCATCTATAGGATATGTATTTTTAGAATTCGTTTTCTTGTTTATTTTAATCTATAACATAAACTAGCGTAATTTACGTATTATAAATGGCTGTCCGGATTAAGCGAAGTCCGGACTAATGATATGGCAATTATAATATATTGTACCTAGGTAATGCATACTTGTTAAAATAAATTGAATCAAAAATTAAAAAACAATTCTTTCTTAAATATTAAAATAGCCGTCTATTTTTTTTTAGTATACAGCAAAATCAAAATATGTTGTACCTAATGATTATTAATAATTAATTAAAATACTGTCATTTAAAAATTATAAAAATACATAGGCACAAAATTTTTTTATAAGCGTTTATGAGTGCTAATACCTATTGACAAAATTCGTCAAAATCATGTATATTTGCTATGTATTTTGTAGGTAAAAATTTATAAAAATTGTTTTATTAGAAGCTAACAATTGAAATTTTAATACAATTTAATTAATTAATAACAATGAATTACCCTCGTATTTTTTACAATTATGGTAAGCCGAACTTATGGCCAACCTTGTATTAAAATTTCAATTGTTAGCTTCTAATAAAAAATTTTTTATGAATTTTCACCTACAAAATACATAGCAAATATACATGATTTTGACGAATTTTGTCAATATTAGCACTTATAAACGCTTATAAAAAAATTGTGTGCCTATGTATTTTTATAATTTTTGAATGGGAGTTAGAACAACTTATGTGGACCCTTCTATTAAATTTTCAAGTATTTCGTCCGAGCTACATTTTTTTTATCAACATTTATAAAAAAAAAAATAAAAAAAATCGAATATTTCAAATGCCTATAAATTGATTAAAAATGAGTGAAATCTTTTGAAAATAAAATTATATAAAGAAAATGCCAATATAAACAACTGATAAAATTTTCAAGTTTCTACAACTTATACTTTTTGAAAAAAAAACAAATAGCAAAAATCGTTTGAGGCTAAACCGTTGTTTAACGTGTTTTTGTAAAAATTTAAATTTCAAACACTCATAAAATTTTTTTGTCTGAATCCGGTAGAGTTTTTTTTGCAGATAATTGAAGAAAAACTAATGAAAAACCTTGTACCAAATTTTCAAAACTTAGTTATAAAAGAAAAAAATTTTACGATTTTTCAACAACAAAATTATTTGCAAATTTTCGCAATTTTTACATATTTCGTATAAATTGGAACTTTGAGCACTTATAAAAAAAAATTGTGATTTACGATTTTGGATTTTTTTTTATCAGTTATGGAACAACTTATAAGAAACCTTGTATTAAATTTTCAAGATTTTCTGGCAAAAAAAAAAATTTTTATCGTTATTTTAAAAAAAAATACTTAAAAAAATTGAAAATTTCAATTGTCTATAATTAGCTCAATAAAAGTTAAAATTCTTTGAAAATTTAACGGTGTATAGAGAACGCTAATCTAAACATTTGGTGAAAATTTCAAATATTTACATCGATTAGTTTTTGAGTTATAGCAAAATAAAAAATTTGATTTTGTCGAAAACTGGTTTTGCGTAAAATATACCGTTTTTCCCTCATTTTTTAAGGGTTTTTCCCGGCGCGTTAAAAAAATATTGAAAATTTTTAACTTTTGACCCCCCAAAGTACCAACTAGATTCAATTTCCTTTCAGAAAAGTTGCTATATAAGGCAATCGAAGCATTTTTACTGCCCCAAATCGTGTCGACAGACACAAAAAAAAAAAAATAAAAAAAAAAAAAAAAAAAAAAAAAAAAACACATCATTGTAAAATCAATACATTCTTCACTCCGTTCAGAATCTAAAATTAGTATAAACGACGCTCGTATTTACCCGTTAATCATTTATCCCAGTGCCCGGCCTTTGACGGCTGATGTAATTATAAAACGTAATAAAATCTATAACTATTCGGCGTATCATTTATTTAAGAAATGAAATACTTTTGTCGCCGACTTGTATGCGTTTTCAACATGGTCTGATTTAAAGACAACTTACTTTTTTAAGGCGTACTCAATCAAAACAATAATAATCAATAAATAAAAAAATTGTTTTTAATTATTAAATTGATTTAAATCAACAAATTTTTGTAGCTTCATCTAAAATTTAAACCATCATGGATGCAATAAAAAAAAAATGTTTTAAAATCTTTTATTATGATGAATACTTGTGAAATTTGTAATACCTAACCTAATATGCTATATGGTTTGTTAAATACGTAAGTTTATCACTCAAAAAGAAATGAAAAGTTTCACTTGTTGCATGACCTTAGTAGCCAAGCTAAGTATCCTACCCTGTATATGAAAAAAATATTATTACAATGCGATAAAATTTGATTTTGTTTCCATAATGTGTAAATAAAGTAATGGCGATATTGTTTAATATACAGGAGACACAAAACATTGTTATATTGTCGTACTTTTCTGGTTTTATATCGTTGTAAATTATATGAATTACTGAAATAAACGTTAATTATATTTCAAGTAAATCTAATGTTATGTCTACATCTCCCATTGTGGCTTGTCACGCCTAAAATTTATTGTGTTATGATGTTCATATCGTACACGCTGGCGTTTCGGCTTTTGTTCCGTCTCAAAGGCATATCGTCTTAATTAATCGCGACTTCTAACGTTGATGTTATTGTAATTCGGTGCTGAGTCCAGAGTTGACATTAAACGGTAAGAGTGCAGTGGTCGTATAAACTTTAGCACAAAGCGTTCGCATTTTTCATAAAACCAAGGTGTAAAACAACGGGATAGAATTATCAGAAGAAATGTGATCATCACCGAGAATAATAAAACGGAACTTTCGATTTGATTAAACATATGTTTTCTTTTCTTTTTTTTTTCAGAAACAAAATCGTTTTGTCGACATATTTTCGTGTCCTTTCGTCGCAAAGGACGGTTTCTATTTTATGTCTATTGGAAAACTTTTTAAGTCGACGCAGGATGTCAATTGTGCCGTGGTGAGTGGTAAAAGTTTTCGATTCTCCCGTGTTCGGTTCACTACTGTAAAAATGTGTTTTTTTTTCTCTTGAAAAAAAGTTTTTCTCATTACAACTGGTCCATTTTTGTTAAATTTCAAAAACATCAAACTCGCCATTCCGTAAAAGCACTATAGTATTATAGTAGCTGTACACACACACACACTCGGTAACAAGTTATAGTGAGTACACAAAGAGGATTTCTACTCAACTTTCTTTTTTCAACTATTTTTCTTATTTGCTATGTTTACCGTCTATAGACACACTCCGAGTTCCGACGAGATGTGGTTATAAGCAATATATACCCTATCGTTTGTAAGCCGAAAATAAATAGAAAGGTGAGTGTGTGCGTGTGTGTGTGTGTGTGTGTGTGTGTGTGTGTGTGTGTGTGTGTGTGTGTGTGTGTGTGTGTGTGTGTGTGTGTGTGTGTGTGTGTGTGAGTACATTCTGTTCTCGAGCAGGAAAAATTCCATCGGGATGTTATGGCTTTTCCGTATTTTCTTCCCACGAAATCCGTTTAGACGCATTTTCCAGAATACCTATATACGTGTCTATGAAAAATGTATACCGTCGAATCTACCGAAAAACATAATACGTACACTGTCTATATATTTATTTTATTTATTTATTCGTATGGCACTGTCTATATAGACATAATATGATGTGTGTGTGTGTGTGTGTGTGTGTGTGTGTGTGTGTGTGTGTGTGTGTGTGTGTGTGTGTGTGTGTGAGTGTATCTGGTGTATACAATATATACATTGATGTTTGTTTACGAAAACTAGATAGGTACTACAGGTATATTGGGTTGTTCGCGCTACAGACAAACCGTCGTCGTGCCGAACCAGCCGCGTACTCTGCGGCATCGGCAATAATTTAAAATAGAATTTTATACAGCCGGAGGGCGTTTCCTACACAAAATAATTTTCAGAGGTTCGCTTACTTCTTTCCGCCGCCCGTCGAAATTTATAGACTTTTACCGTGTCGTTCAACGCGGAATACATTATTGGTTTGTGCTCCGAGACGTCATACAAAATTGAAAAACATATATTAAAAAATGCCCTTTCCCCCCGCGCGCCTTTTCGTAAAGTTTTAGTGTACCACACGTTTAAATTGTTACGTAGACGATGACAACGTTAACAAATGTAACACGGTTAGACAATCAATGACTATAATCGTCCGAATAACAGAAAACGCATGCCACGTGAATATTTGACGTAGATGAAAATAGTAACTCTAGATAGTAGTGTGAAATCTTCAAAAACGATCTCTGATTTAATATTTGATTTAATATTTTTTTATTTATTTTATTTTAAATAATAAACGCGCGTTGGGCATAGAACAGAAAAAAATAAATTTTACATATAAATTTAAAATAAGGGTACAGGAATAAACAGTTACAATGTAACTAAAAATAATGCAACCAATAACAAGCACAAGAAATACAAAGTTTAAAATAGAGTAAAATTACACAAAATGAATGCATTAAGTTACAATATTTTTTCAAACAAATTTTCATTTCGTAAGAACTAATAAAGTTTTGTAACACTATTATTCACCTAAGATAAATATTGTTATATTCTGTAATTTTGTTTATTTAATAATTACGAACAGTTTATTATTACGTTTTTATAAATATAATACTGTCGAGTATGATAAAAAATCGTGATTTCTCTGAAAATTATTTGCTATAGCAGTGTGATTTTAAACAACATTTTCTTTTACCTTTTTTTTTTTTTTTTATATTTACGTCATTGCGAATATGCACATCCCCTTTGCAACGGCCCAGTATACTTACGGTACATTTTGGCTAAATACACATACATACGCACATTTTACAACAAGCAACTATAACGTTTAATTGCACAGTGTTCGAACCTTAAGAGGTTTTGCCATTCAAAACTACTTTTTGGGCTTTTTAATTATTCTTCTTCTTCAAGCTCCCACCTCCCGTTTCGAGGGGTTTGATTAGTCGAGAATAAGCTTTCCTATGACTTGTTTCTCGGACTTTTTACGATCCGTTTATTTTACATTTGGTAGGTACATACCACGGACGAAAACTTACTTTATTAACCGTGTATGTATAATAAATAATAATATACAAATCCATTTGTATACCTAATCGAACGTGTCCCGATCGACTAATTGATTTACGTATCGATTCATTTTAAATTTTGAAAGAATGTACTTATTACTATGCGCGTTGGCCCATTAAAAAAATATGTTCCGAAATTCGCGTTTTAAAGTATTGCAATAGCGTAAACTGTTCAATAACAGCATAGCTCAACGAATATTTCACCTTGTTATTATCATAGCCATAGACACTGACCCATGACCACCTTGCTACAGACTGACCATAAAATAAACGCATAAATATTGTATGAATATTGATAAAATATACCGGAGTATCTATGGTGAATAATTATACCGTTATCACCGTACTAGTATTCTATGGTCAGACAAATTAATATTACATTGATATTGCACATATATACTTACACTACACACTGATTGTATATTTTTCGTATTTCAATTACATCATTGCAATAATTAAATTAACGATCGCCGATTTCGAGAAGTTAAAATAGTTGAATAATTTGTAATTCGAGTCGTCTAAATTGATGCAAGACGTATTAAAAACGTGATATTACACTGCAGTTCTTATTTTGAATTTTAAAGAAAAAAATGAACGTTTAACTTTAAAATTTCGAATTTGGAATACATATCAATGAATAACATTTATATATTTTTTCTCTTTATTCGTGAACATTAAAGAAGCTACAGAACTCGAATGAATACCTACCTATTCCGTTTCGATGTTTAACTATGCGTAAACATATTTTAATACCTTTACTCACTAACTAAGAGTACGTTTAGACCGCTTTAAAATGTTTGAACGAGTAACCTAGACATTTAAACGGAAAAATATCAAATCTAACGACTTGTCATTGATTTTTTATATTTTGACCCAAAAACAACGGATAATTAATTCGTATAAATATAACGGGGCAAAGCGTGCGAAACGTCGATCGGAATAGTCGTTTAAATCGAGCTCTGTTCAAATCTCGTCTGTACACACACACATATATCGCGCCTGACGATCAGGTATCAAAATGGTTCGCACGAAGAGAGACGATTATGGTACGGGTGATCAGTGCGATGACGTAGTCGAAAAACATACTTCCGAGTAACGTTCGCGTGAAAACTGCCGTCATAACGTCGTGTCTGAAACATGATAATACAGAATACTAATAATATATTCATTACGAGGAGCGTTAATTCAGCAACGCGCGTAATAACGTGCTCGAATAAAACATGATTACAACACCTTTTTTTTTTCCACTGCCGTCGTGTTTGCGTACGGACAAGGCGGTTTCGCGCGTAGCGGTTTTCCGTGCGTGACGAACGCGATTTCTATGCGCAGCGAAATGATCGAACGGTTACGTTTAAACTTTATATCGATGTACGTTCGGACGAAAATAGGCAATCACTCGAATAAAAGTCACCTAAAGACGTTCGCCAGGGATTACGTTTATTCGCGTGAATTAACACCGTGGGTAGGTTAAACCACAAACGCGTGTTATTAAATCAGTCATCGGACATGAATAATATGAGATGACGTGTTATAATACGAAAAAACGGCTGTTTTCCGTATTTTAAAAACGTACGTTGTCCTCGACCTATGAAATTATGAGACCTGTAAAAGAAGGAGCTTTTACCGAAGAAAAGTTCACACTAGTGCACTTGTGCACGGTCCGGTCTCTTCGGTCTTTGTGTATTATAATCGAAAATGGTTTGGTGCTCCTTCGGTTTCAGTTCGAGATGAGTTTTAATGACAGAATCGCGGTCTAGTCTGATTTATTTTAACACGTAATACAATATAATAATATGTATAATCATGCATAATTAACACATTCAATTCGTATATTATAATTGTAATTTTGCCCGGAGCGTAGTGGTGGTGCGGAAGGAAAGGATATTCTAAATTTATTTTTTTAATAGAAAGATATTTGATTACTTTAACTAAATATTTGAGATCATTTTTTTACAATCGGTCTAGTTCGGTTTTATTCTTATATTTGTTTAAAAATCGATACAGTCTCGGTCTTTTCTAATGCAATAAAAATGAAACGATCTAGTCTAGTCTGGCTTGATTTTTTTTCTTTACCGGTCAGGTCCAATCCTGGAATCGATCAAAATTTATCAGCCCAGCCTGGTCTGGAAAAACGGACCATGCAGAGCATTAGGTCACACACATCCGAATATTTTCATTTTTATAAATTTCCTTAAAAAGTTTAAACAAGAAAATTCTTTACTATGAGGAGTGCACACGAAAAAAAACCTCACCGATCACTGTTACTTTAACAAATAAATTATAATTGGTATTAGCAGATTAGATTCAGTAAAATCTATTGTTACAATGATTATAAGCTAAAACAATTCCTACATTAAAATTATTTATTTATTTTCAAAAGATATTATTTGATATTTTTTCATAATAATTTGCATTTTTTTTTAAATTTTCATTATTTTGATCATTCGTGTAATACGTTTTGGGCAACCGATGCGCGTCCAAGAAAAAAAAAATCAACGCAGAATATCAATACACGACACAATAATTACACGTTAAATACCAATTACTATATCGTAATCAATGATTAGAGTAATGAATAATGATGCATTAGATCGGGTGCACTGTAATCGAACAAGAAATCAAATTAAGAGAAATCGCCCACGACACACACACAGTCGACTTAGCGGCAGCGATGTCGACCGTAAATCAACCGCGTTTCGTTTTATTCGAATTTCCGCCGCGTACTCAAGACCGCGTTCGGCCCGCGAACATTCGCGCTGCACGTGTGAAACCGCTTCTACGCTCCCACGGCCACTCGACCGGCACGACCGCGGGTCGTGCGTACATTATTTCACGCACGTAACGATTGAACGCTTTGCGCCACGACTCGTGTGCGGCGCACGCGAACCCTAAACTCACGGTACCAAATGCGCCGGTTCCTAGATACGGCCAGGCGATTGCCGACACACTTGGGCGCAGAAAATTAGGCGTGAGACAATCGGCCGGTGTCAGACTTTTAGGCGCACACAATTGGGCATATGACAATCGGAGAGGGGGCGAATATAAACTTTGAGCTATCATTAAAATTCCCAACGATATATTATCTTTAATTATTAAATACACATTTTTAGGGTTTATAGTGAAACGTATACCAACGTTGAAGTCCCAGATTTCCAGTACGGCTATGGAATATTGTAAAAATCTCGTTCGATACGATATGGTACCCAAAACCAATAATTCGGTAGAAGGATGGCAAAGCTCATTTGATTCAACGTTAAACGCACTCCGTCCTTCGATACGGAAGTTTATCGACGTGTCAAAAAAAAAAATAATAGAAACTTAATCGCTTGAAAATGTGCACCGAATTTCGACTGGAACGGAACCGAGACGAAAAATAAAAAAATATTACGACACGGCTTCAAGAATCAAAGCAATCTGTAATGATTTTGAAAACCGCAGTGTAAATGATTTTTGAAAAAGGCATTGCACGCAATACGAGTATATCATAATAATTCAATAAAATACATATTTTAATATAGCATAATAATTAATTTAAATTAATTTGTGTAAATAAAAATAATAAAAAATATTATATACTGCGCCCTATTGTCTTTGCACCCAAATGTCTCGTGCCTAAGTGTCCGCGCCCAAGTGTCCCGCACCTAAGTGTCGTACAACCACGGCCAGGACTCTAGGCCCTTTTTTTCCCTCCGGACAGATTTATTATGTTTTGGGGCCGAACACGACTCTCTCGTCTTTCTTTCCGACCTATCGTTTGAATGACCGCAAAGCCGTGCTACAGTCACCATGACAACCAAAAAAAAAAAAAAATAATAATAATTATTATTATAATAATACATTATTACAACGCGATGAAACCCGTCCGTCAGACGGTTCTAAATAATAGGGAAAACCTCCAAATACTGCAGGACACTTTTCGGGTGACGGCAGTGCAAAGTCGAATTATTAATTTCTCGCTCTGAATATCGCGGACGCCTTCGAAACGGAGGACAACATTTCAACGACTGAGAGGGTCGGGTGTTTAGAAGTTTTTCGGCGTTATGATCACGTCGTAATGGTCAGATTGTAATTACTCGGTTTTATTTATTTCGTTAAAAAAGGGCCCCGAATAACCGCGACCCACCCAACAAAATCATATCTATTTTCCTTGAAAAAATTACCACGTACCGATTATGTTGTTTGTGTAAGAATAATTATTTTTCAATTTTTAGAGTGTATCGTTTAGTCTGTTTTAAACCCCTTTCTTTTTTCATGTTTATTTACAAGACTGGGTGGGCGCTACAGAGGTATTTTTACCACTCGAATGTTTTATATGCCTAGTCAAAGTAATGTCTCTATTTTTCTTTTTTTTTTTAATATTAGTATAGAATTGAAATGACGTGGTGCAAAAAAATAATATTATATTCTCCTGGTCCTACGGGGTTCGAAACGAAAATAATTTAATGAGATTTTTTTTTTACCCAGAAGCCGTCAAACACGCGGGTGAGCAGATTGCGCCGATAAGAGAGGAACGGATTCTGGGATGAAATCAAAGCCGTCGTCTGTCTGCAGAATCTTACCGATTCGAATCCTCTCGCCAGAACACCGTCGAAGAGCTACTCCTGTGCTGCATACGCTTATCGACCGAAGCACGTAATAACGACAAATATTATGTACGGATACTGTAGGCTTCCTGTATACACACGCACACTCTCGATTTAAAATTCTGAATTTTTACGAATTAAACCTGTTATTTTTTTTATTTTTTTTTGTCTATGTGGTTTTTTAAAGATTTTATGACTTTTTCATAGATACTTAGAGACGATGTTTTTCAATTTTTACTGTAAGGCCGATGGTTTAAGAGTTAGAAGCGTTTTGAGATTCCGGCTATGATGTTCTTCAACATCTTCACTGCTCTAAGCTTAACGATAGTTGTGTATCTCCAGGATTTCTGGTCCAGTGATACAAAACGTCTGAATAAAAAGTGTTCCCTGACATAATATTGTGCGATTTAAAGATCGTAAAACTCAAAATAATCACGGAGATACAAAAAAAAAAATTTCAAAAAAAACAGGGTTTTTTCATAAAAAAAACTATTCTTTTAGATTTCACGCCGAAAATATTCTAGAATCGGGCCACTACGCTGACGTCGAATAAACGGAGTGAGCGTGCTAAACCATGTGTGTGTGTGTGTGTGTGTGTGTGTGTGTGTGTGTGTGTGTGTGCACATTACAATAACGTAACGTATCTACACACACGTACGTAGTGATTTATAAGCGTTAACCGTCGGACGGGCGTATGCGTGCGCGCGGGGTGGGCGGGACGGTTAGTACATCCACTCGCGTCTACCCGCGGTATAGTACTATGCGATACGTGCACCGACAGATATAGATAGATAAGCGTATAATAACACACGTATTACGATACATCATAAACACGCGCGTGACGTATTATAATAATACGAACGTAAATATTGTATAGGTACCTCCGTATTATGACGACCGCGCGTGGTAACGTCCCACCGTTCGGTTGGTATTTTTATTTTATTATTATTATTATTTTTTTATTATTATTATTATTATTTTTTATTTTTTTATTTATTTATTATTATTATTTTTTTTTTTTTTGGAAGCTGACGCGCATCCTCTACGTCCGCGTGTGAAACGCCCCCGCCACCGCTGCCGTCGCCGGAGCCGCCTGCTGCTCGTAACTACTTGAGAAATCCGCCCACGGTCCGGAGCGCGTATATATTTTTCTACACGGACCGTGTACACACATACACTCGTGTATCCGTAACGTTCAACGACAACGCACTCGTGTGTATGTGTGTGTGTGTGTGTGTGTGTGTGTGTGTGTGTGTGTGTGTGTGTGTGTGTGTGTGTGTGTGTGTAACATAATTGCTACGCGGTCCCTCGAAAAATCCATCACCGCGACTACGACGACGGCGCGAAGGCGGCGGCGGCGGCTGACGGACTGACGGACGGACGGACGGACGGACACTGCGCACACTGAATATCGTGTACGCGGGTACGACCTGTGCGGTGGCAATATATTTTGTTTTCGTTTTTTTTTTTTTTATCGTTTGGAAGGAAACTCATTTGGAAAAAAAAATAATAATAATAAGATACACGAGACGCGCCGTCGGAGCGTGGAGCGTGCGGTGGCGGCGGCGGCGGCGTACCGATACGGACGCGACGTGTACGTACACATGTGCGCCACGAGAGAGAAAGACGGGGGGAGGAAAGGGCTCGCCGAAAATATATTCCGCCCCTTCGTAAACGAATTCCGTCGGCAAAAGAGTTAATTGACTCGTGGGCGGTACAGACATAAAAGTTTTTCGTATATAATAATAACAACAACGACGACGACGACGACGACGACGACGGGAAAAAAATGTTTTTATTTTATTATTATTATTTTTTTTTTTTTTCATTTTTTTAATGTTTATGCATGATGTGTACGAGTCGCGGGCGTTCGTTGTTCGACGTTATCGACCTAGCCGCGTTCCTTTATTCTTATATTATACTTCGACGTGTACGTGTGTGTGTGTGTGTGTATATTATTATTATTATTATTATTATTATTATATTATCCACGCGGGTTCGTACTCGATATTTATTTTTTTTCCAACCACCCCCCGAAATAATATTATTATAACGTATGAATTATTAACGTCCTACGTTGGAGCGGCGTGTCGGCCCGTTGCGTGAGAACGCGGCGAAGAAGACGAACGCGCGATTAAATTAAAATCCGTCGTAACATAACTACAACAGTGTTATTAGTCATTACACACACACACACACACACACACACACACACACACACACACACACACACACACACACACACACACACACACACACACACACACACACACACACACACACACACACACGTAACGTCGGTACGTAAAATATCACTACGTCTATCGGTACGCGATTGCATAGAATCGTAAGTTCTTCTGTCATTTGACACAACGACCCGAAGTCGTTATTCAAAATATTTGATTTTTAGTCGTGTGATTTTTTTTTTTTTTTATTCTACCGGCTCTAACCTACAGCAGCCGACATCTAAATGTCTCTCGATAAAATTTAATATCTGTTGTGCACGGGTGAAAATCGCAAATTTTCATTTCGTTCGGTGATAATATTTCAAGTGTAATTTATAAATTATGAAAAAGATACCAAACACTCAAGTTTAAAATGTTATCTCTCGTTACTGTTTTCAAAATACTCATAAAGCAGCACGACTTTAAAGTTTTCTCTCTTATAGTTTGTTCATTAAACTTCATACTATTCTTCCTCGGGTAAAATTATTATATTATATTAAACAAGAAATCAATATACAACTTCTTGTCAAACAGGTACAAAAAACGCTATCAGAGATAAACTTTGAAAACCGAGAAATTTCCAAAATTCTATTTTCAGCCCTAGGCGGTCGAATTTCTTCGGAACTTTTGTCCAGTATGTAATAATGTGTTGTTTATACTCGGTGAACATGTCAAGTGTCTAGTTGCATTAATAATAATATTGTATAGTTATGACTATGAAACTAAAATCGATTAAGGATGAATTCACACTTCAGTGCGGTTTACGGCGAATTTGACCGTTTTTACTCGCTTGTTTCTAACGTCTGGAAAAACGATTGATAAACGTGAACAATGAACCCTAATAGCAATATCTGGAAGCGATTTTTGATTTTGAGAGTCGTCGGGCGAGACTTTTGGACAAAGTTCAGGGTGCCATAAAGCGTATACGGGGGAAAAAAAGGACAAAAAAAAAAAAAAAACAAAACGTTATCGCCAAACCAGCTCGAGTCCTCGCTTCAACTCCGGATCCCGAAAATCTGCATAATAACGACAAATGAACAACTATACGCCGCAGACAACGACTCGGCGTGTGATTCGTTCAAACGCAACGCGGTCTACGACTGTGTCGTTCGGACCGGAAAACGTCGTCGGTCCCTCGCGACTCCGCGCCACGCGTCTAATCCGTTTTCACCGCAGTGCGTACACACACACACACACACACGCTTTCTCGTCATTCGGACGAGTCGAAAAGAGTCGGTCGGCCGGAAAATAATCTTTTCGTCTGTTGTGCGCCGGACGTTGACGGTTCGCGCGGCGCACTGCACGTTATAATTGCGACGTAACATACTGTCGTGCTTAAAATATATCATTATCATTTCATTATTATTACATCACGTATTACGGGGGCCCGTGCCCGTGAGCGCGTTTTCGTTTCATGACGTCGATCCCTGGATACGCCCGGCCGTATAACCGTTTCGGAACGAGTTGTATGGTCGTAACAAGAGACCAACACGAACGTCGTCGTATAAATCGTTCCGGCGCGATCGTGACGATAACACGCGGCGGCGGAGCTCTTTTCGTCAAACACACGTCGTTGACCGACGCATATTAAATTTGTTCGACGTGTGTTCGAGTAAACAATTATCAGACGATTTTTCCGGGACTGTCCGCTTTCATGTCGATTTTCAACTCGATCCGATCGTTATGACACTTTGGGTACAGGTAAAACGACGTGTTTTGAATCTTTCGGTAAAAAAAAAATCTCTTACGGTTAGGTTAACCTAACGACGGAGAGTAGTTAATTATGTGATTTACGATCCGCAATGATTGTACCACGAGTTCGTCAAGTTCCCATTCGCGAAAGACGAGAACACGAGCTCTTCTCGTCGTACAATATACGCCAATGATTACAACGCATCATGACGTGTAGTGTATTACACCGCTACGATTTAGATACACAAATTCTCATGGTATTATTAATATACGATTAATAAATCGTGATAATTTCATTTGATGTTTCTTAAATAAATAATATGCGTCTACGTAGTGTGTGTGTATGCGCACGCGCACGCGTATACATTTAACCGTCATAGTTCATCAAAAATCTAATATAAAAATTAATGAAAACTAAAGTCAGTCGGTCTGACCGTTCTATCCGGCCGATTTCCTCTATTTTTTTTTTTTTTTTTAATGAGAGGTATTCAGACACAGATATGTCATCAATCATTGACATTTTTTCAACCCTCACCTTACTCAAGTTATACTCAAACGCGATTCTTCCCAGTACATTTCTTATGGGACACATTCACTCAAGCAATTCGAATTCTCATAGCTCCTCTTCTAATGAACGGATCTTGATGGTTTTACTCTCAAAACACTCAGTGGATCAATTTCTTTCTTTTGAGCTACTAACTACTTAAATTCGTTGAGTTTGAGGAAAGTTATGTGTGCACAATCAACTTTAC
Organism: Therioaphis trifolii; assembly: GCA_027580255.1. Taxonomy (NCBI): domain Eukaryota; kingdom Metazoa; phylum Arthropoda; class Insecta; order Hemiptera; family Aphididae; genus Therioaphis; species Therioaphis trifolii. The sequence goes on along the minus strand of CM050409.1, from coordinate 40,155,161 downwards.
TTTCAATTTGCTCCAAATATATATTATAATATAATCTAAATATAATATATTTTTATTATACAAACAAATTATCTATTGCGAATTTTCGTAACGGGTATACTAGTATGTAATTGCAGAAAAATGACCAAAAACATGACAGATTTGATGTGATTTACTTTGTAGTAAGCGCCTTTGATTTACAAAACAATGTACCTATGTCTTCTATGTCGGTGGCTTGAAATGTCGATCGAATAGTAAACAGTATTTGACATACTACTGTAATAATATGATACGCGATTTGGATGAGTTATGGTTTTACGAAAAACTATGTTGATTTTCACTCGTTCAACATAGAATTTGGAAATTTCGAAAACTTCATACTTACACCTACGCGTGTTTATTTATGTTGTTTATATTTGATTTACTCGATGTGAAGTAGTACTTTTCGCAATGAAAAATACGTTGAAGGAGCAGTGCGTACAAACATGTAGGTGAATACCATACACAGATACGCAGACCCACCGCTGCATCTATACTGTACGCGCGCGCGTGTGTGTGTATAATATACCGTGGCCGCGCTCGTGGGTACGGTATTCACCGTATAAACGGTAGACGAACCTGTTGATGATAATAACATAACATTAAAATGGTAGAGCCGGGCAAGCTGTAATTAACAAGTGAACACACTCCACCCTTTTAAATCGATCCCCGTCATCGGAATGATTCATGACGAATACCTACCATCCGCCCTCGACGACCTTTTTTTCATTTCGGGGAGAGGGTTGGGGGGGGGGGGTAGAGGGAACGAAGAAAATTAAAACCGTAAAACAACGTGGTGCTCGCGCGTGCAATATATAATAATAATAATACGTACAATATTATATATTATGACACACGTATTAACGTATTAACTATACGGAGGTACACGTTTTTAAAACCGCGAGCGCTGTCCATGATAGTATGATTCACGCACACAAATGTGTGTGTGTGTGTGTGTGTGTGTGTGTGTGTGTGTGTATGTGTATACGGTACACGGGTTCGAGTAATTATTATCACCCGCACTCTATGGCCCACGTGGCGGTATCTCGAACGTACAGAAAATAATTCGGAGTTATCTCTTCGGCGCAACGAGAAAAACGATTCTTCGAAACTAGGAAAATTCGAAACGCCCCCGGCGCATTTCGAACATTATTCACGTCCGAATAATATTTGAATTCTGAATCCCGACGAGTACCGTGTTTTTATCGGCAAAAACTATTTACCTAATCACGGTATGCGAATGGAAAACGCGCAAAATATAGGTACGCCGTCACACGCAGCGTGTGATTTAATAAAAAAAAAATATATATATAGGTATATATCGCGTACCAACGTATAATTATATAATAATAAAAGCGACGTACAACACAAAACGACCATAATTAATACAAAAATAATATGTTTGCACGTTGTTTAAATGTAATATATAATATATATATTTTATATTTTTCATTTTTTCCAAAATTCTCGGTAATAAGTGTGTTTTTCCATTTTCCACGACCACCCGGTTTCCGAGAATCTGTCATGTTATAATTAAATGTAAATATAAATAAATTTGTATTTTGTGTTTGTGTGTGTGTGTGTAAAATTCTTTCTTTTTGTATTCGGATCGAATTACTCTCGACTTTGGTTTCGCTCGCGCGTTGTTATTACAAATTCGACTTTTGACAGCGTTTCGCGCGCATGTGTGTATATCATATTATTATTATTTAGGTACACACGTGTGGCTGCCGTGCGTGTGTTCGAGCATTTGATTCGTACGCATATTGTGCGCGTGTGTTGTTTCAGCAACTTTCCTTTTTTCCGAGTAGAAAGTTCCCGGGAGAATATCATCGCCCTCCTTCTCCGCGACGAGTTCTTGTGATCTCTCACGAGCGCTCAGCCTACGTTTCGAGTTTTGTTTGTTATCTCTTGTTTACCGTCACAACACTCTTTGGTATTTTTTCCGCTCCCATTCATCCGCCGCGTCTTTTTCGTCGTTTTGGTCTCCGTCTCTCTACCCCCTCCACTTCACCCTTTCTCGTGCTCACCCCCAAAACATTTGCCCGCGCCGCCGGCCCCGTCGAAATTCGGGTACGTTTGGGTTTTTTTTGTAATTGAAACGGCAGTGGGGGGGGGGAGGAAACAAAATAAAACGCACAGACGACATTATTTCGTTAGCAGCACGAAACTCTGAACTGTCTTAGACGTGCCGTCGTACGATAGAGCTGCAAAGCGGCAACGGTCTTTTGTACGTGGTGATCGACGGGAATGAAACGAAACGATTATTTTCGCTCAACACGCACGCCTCAATGATCTTACTGTGGCGACTGAGTTATAGTCATCGTAGGAGAGAAATTTTATCGGTGTTGACTTGTAAATCAGCTTGGCGTTATTTGACATTTCAAAATGGATCGTCTTCAATACGATAATAATTGTTGTATGAACCTCGGGAAAAAGTAAAAAAAAAAGTGATCATATCCTTCTCAATTTCCGTATCATACTTCTGATCAGTAGCTAATTAATTTTAAATATTAAAATACCTATTAATTATGTTATAATAACACATACAATTTTAATAACGTAATAATATTGTTAATTTCAATAGAAATAAAAACTTAAAAATATTATTATAAATTACTTAATTCGCACTCGAGTATAGCCACCCGGATTCAATTCAGAGTCAAAATATCAATTATAAATAATATTTATATAAAACCTTACTGATACAAACTAAAAAAAAACCGATGATGCCATTAATAATGTATTTATATTAGTCCCATAACCAAAAATAGCATCGTACTTTCATACACGGAACACGTCTTATTGAATTTCAGAATTCAATAATAATAATAATAATAATAATAACATGCAACAACTAAATACGGGTCGTGGAAGAAAAACCAATTAAGTTCTACCCTATTATGGACACGATCTTCCAACAAATGTATGTTGTCATGTATGGTTTGTTTAGAAAACAAATAAATTCATAAAAAAAGGAATTCTCGCTCTATCGCTCCCCGAATTTTTACGGGTAAACATTTGGTTAAAAAGGGGAACGCGTTAAAGAACTACATTATATTTTAATGTTATTGTTAATACTACGATTTTAATATTAAACTGAAGACGATAAAATTACTGAATAACAATAAGACATCGATATACCAATAGGTACTTATTAGTTTCCAATTCGATTGAGTTTATTCCGCTTTTAAGGGTGGTAATTTTCGTCAAAAAGTTACGTTCAACAACAACCCTACAGATCGGAAATCGCGAGTAATCGATACTTTTTACTATAGTAAAGTCGAGTAAAAACGATACGACGGCGTGCCGTCAACGATTAAGCGCGGCTTTTGCGAAATAATATGTAACACATTAAGTAATATATTATAAAGTAAACACGTCGAATAAAACATAATATGACGTCCCATCGAGGAAAAATATGATTAAAACACATGATTTCTAAAGATAAAAAGAATTTGAGTAAATTTTCTGACGTTCTGACTGTGGTCGTGATAGATAATAAAAAATTGCAATGAAAACAATTTGTCTTACATTCAAAAAACTTAATGTAAGTGTCTATATCGTTTGATTCAAGCATAGGTTATAAATAAGTCTACATTGAATGTGTATACATTTTGTATACGTTTAGTTTAGTTATGTTTTATGTATTAATATATTTGGTAATTAATACTTTATCTAATAACAATATTATAACACACTGATGGATGATATAAATTAAATGTATCCCCCCCCCCCCGTTAAACGTCAATTTAAACGAAAATATAAAATCTTTTTATTTTATAAAACGCATAAATATTATTAGTACTCGCGTCTTTGGTGATTTGCAAAAACAGTAATTATTATAAAGACTTGCAAAGCTGTATAACATAATGTTTTTATTGTGTTTTTAATGGGTTTTATTTTTTATTTTTTTTATTTTTTAATAACGTAAGTCGTAAAGTTTTTGCTTTTTATAGCGCGTACCTAAATAATATAATATTAATTATTGTTGTGTTTTGTACGTTCAAATATTGTCGTGTTTTTTCCCCATAGTCAAAACTACTCTCGAAAGATTGATAGTTTCAACCATTTCAACATAGATCATTAACGTGTTTAAACAATTATTATCCCTAGGAATGACTATATAAAAACTATTTATTATCATGATTTATTTTAATAGTATTTGACACACAGTTTTAAAGCAAAAGTCATGACTTATATTGTGTATAAAATTTAACACGACGTTTAGGCGGTCGTTTTATTTTTTATGCAGTGAAGTGCGTGTATACAAATGCATAATTTGTAATCTTAACAACAAACTGTATTTAAAATTAATATTTCATAAAGAAGAGTAATTATATACACTACAGTTTTTCGCGTGTTTAATAGCAGGAGACCGCAAAACCGTGTAGCAATTATATACGACTAACGAGACTTAAAGTATTGTTTTTTTAGAACTCTTCGTGCTCGAGTACGAAATATTAAACACGCCGTTCAAAATCCCAAAGAGTGTCATAAAAAAAAAACACTTAATATTGGAAGTGCCCATTGGACAAAAATACCATATGCTAAGCTTTACTCAAACAATCACTGATTTTTTAATTATTTTAAGAGTATTTTCAAGGTTGTGGATGATAAAAACAATGATTTCCCCGTGTAAGTGCACAACTTTAAAGACCCTATTTATGTCCCAATTTAATTTGGGATTTAAATTAATAGTATAATTACTCTACACAATAATTTTTTAATAGTGTACGAGAAGTGAAACTCCTCATGAGTCCGTGTGTTTCAAACACTGAATACGCATAAATGTTTAATAGAATACACTAGAAATCATCACAAAAATACATAAATAAACGTCTTCGTAAAACCGTAAGATCCTTCGCTTCACTCAGAACTAAAAAAAACGTTCGATCGACACAAGTGCGTAGAGTGATCTCAATAATCGCGTGCGAGCGCATGTTGAACGTATCCGACGCGGAGTCATAGACAACAAAATAAATATCGTGCACGTCGTACGGAACTGCACTTGCAGCTTTATTTCCAAATATTCGTGTACGTATGCGTAATCGTAATTCGATCGCGGTATAATGTGAATATTCAAATAGAGTGCGTCGTGCGGTGTTTGTTCGGTGAGCGTAATACATTATATTATCTTTTTACCTCCTCTTAATAGCTACTGACTTCAAACCGCACCTCAACAGATTTCAAACACACCAACGGCATCGTATTATGTACCGAAGAATAAATACGTATGTGTGTGCGTGTGTGTGTGTTATATACGTACGGCGGGTGTTTTATGGTCCGGAGAGATTAAAGGGGGTGTAGACGAGAGAGGGGAGAAAAAACCCGAGGTCGACCCGAGTTCGTTTTTCCTTGAACCGCGGCAACGGTGTATACCCATCGGTGCATCACGACGAGTGCGATTAACCTTCGTCGGCCGTGTACGGCCGTAATAACGATTTTATCTCGCCCGAACCGAACGTTTTACTACAAATATCTATTATAAAACTGGAAAACAAAAAGAGGAAACCGCGAACGATGTAAATGCGATGGACGGCGGAATAATCGTTGGTCTAATGATGTAATCTCGTCGTGGTTACACGAAGATTAATTATGATATATCTGCCTAATTATTTCTCCGTATATTAGGATTTAGGTGTATAATACGTAAACCTACTTTCAGTCTCTCGTAATCGGATGCATTTGTTCGTTCGCGAGTGCACGAGTAGGCACATACCCATTATATAGGTATAGAGCAATGGTCGACAACTGGCGGACCGCCGTCCAAATCCGGACCGCGGAAGTCAGTGATCCGGACCGTCGACATGTAATCGATATTTCGATGTTCATCATGATTATTAAAAACTGCGTCGTTTTGTCAAACAATTTTTTTATAAATTAGTAGAGAACAAAGTTAACGGATTCTCACCTTGAGCTTTGAGGACATATTTCGTATTAGATGTTCTACAAGAGTTCTCGATTTCAAGTTACTGGCCAAAGACAAGCATTGCAATTTCTCATTGAACATCACACGGCATGTTTACTCTTCAAATAATTTTAACATTTTAGTACTAACTATTGAATAATGATTAATGTAATAAAATACATTTTTTTCTACGAACCCCGTTTACGCATTATTTTAGTTTTCCGGACTCCAGTAGAAATCACTTGCCGACCCCTGGTATAGAGTAACTGGTATAAAGTGTCTCGCAAAGATATGTGATTTGCGATGACGCCCGAGACAAAACACGTAATAAAACGCCGATTTTTTTTTTCTCTTATGACTAAGAAGGATAAAGACAACCAATATTCGAATTCGAATTAAATCGTAGTTTGATAACGATTTAAAAAAAGAAAAAACCGTCTTTCTCATTTTACATAACCTATATATTCAGGGCCGGCGCGAGAAAAATCTGATGGGGGGGGGGTGTCTTACTAAATTGCCGACTCTAAATACAAAATTTACATTCACATAAAAAAAAAAAAAAAATTATAATCAAAGCAATAATAACGGATGACATTTTAAAACAACGTTTTTCTATAAGTCAAATACATAATATTATGTTAGTTAAGTCAAAAAACCAAATGAACTTATGTATACCTATAATATGTTTATATTTTATTAAATTTATCAATCGGGTAAATGATTTGTTAAAAAATAAGTAAAACTCATAAAAGTAGATAGGTAGATAAAAAAATAAAAAAATAAATTAAACTAATATTTTCAGTGTGATTTTAATTCATTCTCATATATTATAAATTTAAATTATAAAATAATAAAAAAATGTTTATACAATAATATATTGTGGACTATAAACTTATACGGCGTTCTTTAAGAGTTGCCCGATTTTCAATCATTGAAGTCACGTCAATCTCATCCAAAATGTCCTTAGACGAGTTCAGTACCATAAGATCAGTTTTATTAGAAGTTCTAAAAATAGATATCGGTAGACAGTATTCTCATTTAATTTATTCTGTGGTATTCTAAATATACATTTATTTTTATCCATAATCGATCGCCCACTGATATTGGGTGTCGGGACTGTTTTAAAATTTCTTGTGTGTGTGCGTGACAATTATACAATATTTCATTAATTCATTTCCGTATAAATTAAATTAAATTTTTTATTTAAATACAGTAAATAGGCGATTTTGTCAATATTAATCTGACTGCCCAAGTGCCGACTATCATTACGATGACGGGTCGTCATGACCCCCAATACCCCACTTGCCTCCAGCCCTATATATATTCAATACGTTTGGAGAAAGGCATTTTAAATAGTTAATTTGTCTAAAAATCTCAACGTTTTAATTTTTGATTTTCATTATTTCGATGATTTTTTTTCTCAACAAAAACAAAAAGTCGAACGGTTAAAGTTGGTAAAAAAAATATTCTCAATTAAATGGTCGTGTAATACTTTTTCACTCGTTTTGTGTGCCTTAGACATATTTTTATGTACAAAACATAAAACAAAAACATTTTAGTTTTTATTCTCAGAACTCGCGCGAAAAATAAAAGCGAAATTAGATTACCTAATATATATATATATATATATATATATTATAGGAATTACTACAGGAGTTATTTTTTTGTTGTATAGTTGATTTGTAAGTAGCTGAATATTCGTGAGACCCCCTAAATGTATATTATTGTATATACAGCACTATGCATATATTATATACGTGTAAGACAAACACGTACTGCGGGAAAGTCGCGAAAACACGAAACTTTCCCGACATGACCGTAGTGCATCGCATTCGTACCGGCGCGCGATGTACAGGTGTACATCATACACACGTCAAACTCGTTTGGCTCGGCCCAAGTTTTTGTGCGTGCGCACGAAGATTTACGTGTTTTAGACGTATTCGCGGAGACGTACGTGGTAACAATAACAACAACAATAATAATAATAATAATAATACCATCGTGAACACGGGTATGCCCAGAGCTGGCTCTACACGCGCGCGCGAGAGAAGTCTCAAAACTGTGACGGCGGCGGCGACGGTCGTGTGTCAGCTCGGCTGCAAAGACTGCACGGAAACTTGTCGTCACACGCACGTTATTATGTAATTACGACATTTACGAGTATATACGTATATATTAGGTATTATACGTCGTACACGTCGCCGTAGACCTACCCGAGAACGCGTCGTTTGCGTAATAACGACTGACAGCCAAAACGGTGTTCGATGACGTTTACAAACCTAAAAGTACACAGGGTGTAAAAGGTGTATTTGACAAATGCAATAACTTTTTTTCTATCTATTATTTTTAACTTTTTTTTTTCAAATAAATACTGGCCCTTGCGCTACAATACTGTTGATTTCAAATATTTACTTTGGAAACTCAAATTTGAAAAATGTAAAATTTGATTTCACCATTAAAAAAAAAAAAAATCAGAATAGCCATTTTGTGGACCGGATTTTTAGAAAAATTGTGGTATTAAAATACCTTATTAAATAAAAGTTTGATCATTTATTTCTTAAGATTTTTTAAACTTTTTGAAAATGTGAATTAAATTACTTACTAAAATTATTGTACAATAATATTGTACGAGTCTAACAAGAAGTCAGTGATTTGATTAACTTTTTCATGAAACGTTATTATGACCTAGACTCATAATAATAAATATCAATTTAATGATAAAAGATTTAAGCGATAACAAAAATCTTGAAATAGAAATTAAAAATTTTGATCAGCCATTTAATTAATAGTGTTATAATATTATGTGGTATACAATAAAATTCTTAACTTTTTCACAAACTTTAAAAAACCATAGAAAATAAATGGATCAACCTTTATTAGAATTTTAAACACTAATATTTTTCTAAAAATCAGGTTTACAAAATGACTATTTTGAATTTTTTTTTAAACGGTAAAATTAAATTTTCAATTTTCAATTTTGAGTTTCAAAAGAAAAAAAAATATTATAAGACAACATTGTTGTAGCGCAAAGCCTTAGTATTTATTTAAAAAAAAAAAAGTTAAAAAAAATGAATGGAAAAAATTTTATTGCATTTGTCATATAGACCTGTTACACTGTATAATTTTATGTGAGGCGCCTGTGTCTGCGACCACGTGAACGCGAGAAATACTAAATATTCCGGGGTGGGTGGTTCGGGCGCGTGTTCGTGTGTTTGTTTGAACGGTGTAACCTAACCAGGTTAGGTTCGATAGGAATCGAAAATCGAAAAAAAAATTTGGATTACTTTAGATGAAGAAAATTTCGCTTTTTGCGCTTAATAAAATTTGGAAAATATCAATGAAGGTATAGAACTCCAAAAAATATAATGTGTCTCTGACGCGTTTAAATAATAAACAAACGACATCGTTCAAATTACTTAAAATTATTCATTTTTTTTTTTTATATGGTTATAAAACTCTATACGTGGAATTTTTCTGAACTTTGAAATATTTCATTATCCTTTCGGTTACTTTTAAAATTCAAATATGGTCCATGAGTCATATATTCGGATACCGATGACCCGATGTTACGGGTAAACGTGTTTTAAAAACGTATATTTTTTATCGTGTGAAAATAACGAAACCAGAAGCAACGCCGCTTACCGTAATAACGATATATTATTTTATTATAATAATATATTGTTTTATACACCTGTATCGGCGGTCGACGTTTTTCGTTTCTGTCGACACAATAATAATATGCCATCGGCACGCACTGTCGTCATGATTTCAACCCGAAGTTTTCCGTATTATCATCGTAATAATATGATATCGTTATATTATACTTGTCGATTCGGTTGTTCCGAAAACACACGCGCGGCGTAATCACGTGAAAGCACAAACGTTCAACGGGCTGCGAAAATCGCGTTGGCGTGTCGTGTCGCCGGTACGATAGTATACAATAATATTATATACATGATATTATATTATTATACGTGTATATGGCAGTGTGTTCGCGTGATGAAAAGATCCGAACACGACAAGCCGTTCGCGGCCGCTAACCGAACCGATGGGAACGACGCGGTGTACAAAAACAGTTTTTCCGTGACGAAAGAGAGAGCGACAGAGAGTGGCGAATCGACGAAAACGTCGTTGAGGAGCGAGGGAGGAAAAAATAGTAAAGTATAAAACAAAGTAATAATGTTGTTGCACGCACGTGTCGCGTTCGCTCGTCAATACGCACTGTAGGTATATACAATACACGGAATAATGGTAAGTACCAGGAAGGCCGATCTCCGATCGTAAGGTATCGTAGATCTCCGATCTATTTATTAGTAAATAAGGTGCGGTTATTTTACACTGTATTGTTTTTATGCAAAAAAAGTATGCTTATTTTTTTGTAAGTAGATTTTCGTTAATAAATAAAAAATGTTCAGAAAATTATAGCTTGCAAAAGTCACCCTTAATGTATAAACTTGATATTTTGTGTTTTGAAATTTTACTATTTTGTACTTATTTGTTTTCGAAAATAATATTTGAAAAATAAAATCTTAAAATATCAAGCGAATTTTTTATCTTTGTATATTTATAAATTTATATTTTTTTAGGGTATTATGAAAAAAAAATATCTTAAAGATTTTAAGGACGCTCTGGCCAATGAATTCCCCAACTAAGACATATACAGGTTGTTAGAGAAAATCCTCAGGAATCAAATGGTATGGGTCTTATAGTCGATTGTCGTGCAACATTTTTAGATATAAGGGTGCAAATATAAATAAATATTGTATTAGTCTTATGGGGAGAATTCATGAAGTTAAATATTTTTGCCATGAAATCGCGAATTCCCCAATGCAGATAGTGATAAACTGAAAGTTCAAAGCTTAAAGCATTTATTGGTACTTTCCGAATATGAGGTATACGTGAGAAATTTCATGTAATTAAACGAAGAAAATTTTATAATTTAAGATTTTAAAATAAATTTTTTTCCATAAAATAATTTGTAAACTGCATTTAATAAAAAATATTAATATTTACTTGATAAGTATATACACGGAAGTTTGAATTTCTAGTTTTGAATTTGTTCTTTTTGCAGAAGTACTGTTTAATAAAATGTTTCATAAAATGTAAAATTAAAAGATATTTACCATTAAATTTGTGAATATTATTTAAAAAATTATTTTTTTGAATTTTTAAAAGTATTATTTGTATCATTTAAATAGTTAAATGTGTATTATTTTTTTTATCACTCAACGACTGGCCGTCGGACACGCTGGGGGTCCGATGCAGGGAGAATCTGGGGGTCCGATGCAGGGAGAACGCTATTACATGCAGGGAGAATCGAATTGTAGGTTACCAGAACCCAGAACGTCGCGTTGTCATCATCGCGGTCCCAAGAAAGGTTTTCCATTAGCAACGTATAAAGATATGAACTATCACGTCGTGCGACGGTGATATGGAAGGGGAAGTTTGGGCGGCCACGTCTAGCCGCCGTCCGTTGCCGTACCGCGAACCTCGACCACAGATACTTTTACTGTATAAAGATTTTTTATGAAAACTCATAGAAATGAAATTTTCTTGAAATTTTGACTAAGTCCATTGGATTCCTGAGGTCGAAAACTCTTTATATATGAAATATAAGAAAAATCGTTAGAGCCGTTTTTGAGATGGCATGACTGGAAATAGGTAAGTACATATGCAATTCCTTGCTGGTTTTATAGTATAAGATATTATTATTATGCATGTTCGATAATCTCGTGATGGACGTGACTAGAGTCGGAACTCAGACGTTTATGGCGATTTCGGCAACGTATACAAAAATCAAAAATTCTTCGTTAATATGAATACACCAACTATAGTTGGGGCTCCGATTAAAATGTATTTACGTGTTTAAAAAAAAAAAAAAAAAAATGTTGACTTTACGACAAGCTGCAAATAACGGTGTTCACAAAACAACGAATTTCGTCTGAGTTTTTTTCACCTATTTCTCGAAATATAACAGCAAAAAGAAAAAAAAATTGAAAAGACAATTGCCTTTATTTTTTAATCATTTTGATTAAATTTGACAATCATTTTTATTTACTAATCGTCCGAGACTGAAATAATAACACTATTAATATTTTGATTTTATGCTAAACAACAACTCTGGACAATTCGGTTTTTAAATAAAACGCGTTTCAAATCTATCTAAATGTGACGTTGGCCAGTTATCGCCGATTTCTTTGCACACGGCTATGTAATCATTGTTTACTTCAACGAGGAAGAGTGGTGGAGCCTGTTTGTCCTGTACATCGCATTCTGTCGAACGTTTCGCTCGGGATTACAAACGATTTCTGATTGTCTGTTACGCCACGCCAGGCGGTTTGAGCCCTGCAACAAGCATCATCGATCGATCAAAATATTATTTGATACAAATTAGACTAGGACTAAAAAAACAAAAAAAAAAAAAATTAAAAAATAATAGTTATAAAATATACGCTTCGAGTAAACTTCACTTTTCAACGATCGCGAGGGTGAAATTCACATGTACGCCGGCCGAAAAGGGATTGCAGTCCGTTGCTTCCTTATCTATTATTGCGGTCGAAAAGTTACGGTCTGGCAGCCGCCGCGTAAAAGGAAAGGTCCGTTTCGGCCGAAAAGGTCGGGAGATGTCCCGGCCGCACCGCAGGCGATATAATAAACTCTCGGACGCTCAACACTGTTTACAGTGTACATAATATAATGTACGTTTGCAGAGACGATAAAAGCGTAAATTCTACTCGGGAACGAAAACGGCGAATTATTCACGGTATTATTGTACGTGTATTTGTTTTTATTTTTGTTTAAACAGCTAATCAACTGGCCACGTAGATCGAGGGTATAACTCGTAGGGGGGATTATCAGATTACGACCCCTCCCGAACGACTCTTTGAATAACTATCGAAATTTCAAACGAGAAAATATTTCGAAACTATTTTGAGAAAATAGTAATTTTTCTATAATGCATCCATAATAATGAAATCGGTGTCAATCTCAAAAAAGTTATAAAAACAAAATAAATACATGTATATAAATAAGATTACCATAATATTTAATAAGCAGGGGAACCTTTAATTAATATGTATTTAACATATTTATGGAATGAGGTTTTATATTTTAGAGGAGGGGGGCGTCAAATATTGTTGCCTCAGAGTGATAATGACGGATAGGACGGCATTGATATCACCATAGTTTATTAAGTGAACCCAAGTCATTCAAATATATTTTCAACAACCATATGAGTTTAAGTGGCAATAATATGAAATTTACAATAACAATCCAATAGTGGTTTGTATAAATACAGAAGAGTTTTCTGAAAACATTTTATGAACCCCCCTTCCTCTGAAAAAACCCTGACATAGATGTAGATCACACACACACACACACACACACACACACACACACACACACACACACACACACACACACACACACACACACACACACACACACACACACACACACACACACCAATCGAATGAACGTAATTACGTTGTTTCGACATATCACGGACGACGTATTTGCTTTATTCTACTGAAGCAGTAGCTAACGCGTCGTGCTTGGCGGTCGGAAGCCTGGAATATATTATCCAATGTGGTTTCGGCGGACGAGAGTTTGATTGACGGTAGTACTGGGCGAGTCGAGCACACTTCGGAGGTATCGACGGCTCGTGAACGTTACACCACTAAAACAGCACAACGTACGAGTGCGGTCGAAACGGGTTTCGTAGTGACGTGTATATTAAAATCAAAGAAAATTCGCGACCAGAATTATTGTTTTGCGGTGACGTAATACGATGAAAAATAACTACCCGCAGGATAATATCGACATTGGCACACGTACACACAGCTACGGCTCTGCACGTCCCGCGTTGAGTCGAGTGTTTTAAATCGAACCGCCATCTCATGAGTGCGTGCGTCGATTTTCGAAAGAGAACAAAAAATAAGGTCAAAGTATTAAATTGTATTAAACATCATTATTGTCCCTCGAAACAATCCCCGTGACGGTATATTAGTGTGGTAGTGCCCTGCACGGGCTGGTCTACACTAGTCCAGGTCGGACCGGAACGGACGACGGTCCGGTCTTTTTCGGTCTTTGTGTATTATAATCTAAAATGGTTTGGTCCGGTCCGGTCCGCCTTCGATTTCAGTTCGAAATGAGTTATTTAGTGACACAATCGCGGTCTACCCTGGCTTAACACGTTACACAATATATGTAGAATTATATAATAAAACGCGAATAAGCCATCTATTTTGTGTGTGTGTGTGTGTGTGTGTGTGTGTGTGTGTGTGTGTGTGTGTGTGTGTGTGTGTGTGTGTGTGTGTTAGTGCTCTGCAAGGTCTGATCTACAACCGGCCGAATCGCACTGGACCACGGTGGCACGGTCCGGTATTTTTCGGTCTTTGTGTGTTATAATCTAAAATACTTCGGTTCGGTCCGGTCCGCCTTCGATTTCAGTTCGACATGAGTTATTAAGTGACACAATCATGGTCTAGTAAGGTTAAACACGTTACACAATATCATAATGTGTAGAATTATACAGTTAACACGTTCAATAATTTGTCTATAATTGTAATTTTTCCCGGAACGAAGTGGTGGTGCAGAAGGGACGGGTATTCTAAATTTATTTATATATATTAGAAAAATATTTCATAAATTAAACTAAATATTTAAGATCATTTTTTAACAATCAGTCCAGCTCGATCTTACTCTTATTTTTTTTATTTATTTATTTTTTTTTAATCGGTACAATCTTGGTATTTTCTAATGCAATAAAAATGAAACAGTCCGGTCCAGTCTGGCTAGATTTTTTTCTTATAGGTCCGGTCCAATCTTGGAATCGGTTAAAATTTATCAGTCCGATCCGGTCAAAAGAAAAAAAAAACGGAGCGTGCATAGCACTATTATAGCACACGGCGATAAAAACGTCACACGATGTTAGTATATTCCGTCGTTATAATAATACTTCGTAATAATACACGCGGTCGATTGATCCGTCCGAACGAAACGGCGAACACGGTTCTTCGAACGGACGCGGCGGACGACCGCTTGTTGTAGGTGCAGATCATTGTGACGGCTTCGGTGTTGTTCGAAAGATTTTTTCGTTTTACCGTCTTTTGTTCGGACCGAAAATTAATTTTCGTTTTTTGCGAGAAAAACGTTTTTTTTTCTCCGTGTACGTTTCGAGAAAAAAAACCATTTCGTTTTCCTTTACGTCATTCAAAAACGTGTTTTAATGTCTACACGAGTGAAAAGGCCGCGCGCGCATTTTCTACATTATAATCATTAATTTTTCATTTGTATTTTTCTGTGTTGATAAAAATAATTATGGCACGGCTGTCATTTAAAAAAAAAATTATGTCATAAATTGGCGCGTTGAAAAAATACTATTTGCCGTCCCTGCCCTAAAACAACCCGGGACTCGGTTCGTATGCAGCCACCTGGCTAACCGACCGCCGCGGGGTCGGGTCCGCGATCGCGGCCCGGCAGTACGCGCCCGCGGACGTGTGGCGTATAGCGGCGGCGGCGGCGGCGGAAGGAAACCGCGCGAGGCTTTTGCGTGCGATTGATCAGAGAGTTTCGGAAGAAGACAATGGGCCGGCCGTGCGTGTGTGCGTGCGCGCGCCCGTGTGTGATCGCCGCGTGTATTCAAATGTCACCGGCAAAACGTGTACCGGCGGCTTTCGCGGGACGGTCCCCAGGGGACGGGTCGGAGGTGGCGAGAAGAAACTAGGGTGGAGCGACGTGGCGGTGGCGGCGTGTGGCTGCGAGCTGTCGGCCGCACACGCGACCTTTTATCGCAAACGCTCGCGCGCACGCACACGCACGCCGAGAGACGATTGCAAAGGCGGCGGCGGGCGGAAAGACGAAATTCGGCCCCGCACTACGCTCGGCTGCCGCCGCTGCTGCACGTGGCCCGTACGACACGATAATAACGCGTGCACAGTCGACGACGGCGGCGGACGATCGCGGCTCCGTCCGTAGAACATGACGTGTATTTTTTTTTTTTTTATTTATTTCGTTTTCGGTTTGTTTGTTTCCGCGGAAAAACGTGCCACGAGGCCCAAGTGGGAACTACAATAGTGTGCTCACGCACATACGATACGCATTAAACGCGAATAAGCCATCTATTGTGTGTGTGTGTGTGTGTGTGTGTGTGTGTGTGTGTGTGTGTGTGTGTGTGTGTGTGTGTGTGTGTACGTGTTAGTGCTCTGTTAATGGTCTACACCGGACCGGACCACGGTGGCTCGGTCTGGTCTTTTTCGGTCTTTGCGCACAGGACTCAACCACGGTCCGGTCTTTTTCGATCTTTGTGTATTTTAATCGAAAACGGTTCGGTCCGGTCCGGTTCGCCTTCAATTTGAGTTCGACATAAGTTTTAATGACAGAATCGCAGTCAATACATTAAAAAATACAGCTCGATCATATTCTTATTATTATTTTTTTTTTCGGTTTAGTCCATTTCTGGAATTGGTTAAAATGTATCAATCCTGTCCGGTCTAAAAAAAAACCGGACCGTTCAGAGCACTAGAGTGTGTGTGTGGGTGTGTGTGTGTGTGTGTGTGTGTGTGTGTGTGTGTGTGTGTGTTATTTAGGATATAATATCGAATGAAAACAATCACGAGGGGTTGGTGTGTAAATTGATTTTACCAAGGACGATAATATTTTTGAAAAAATCTGATGAGATTTTCAGTGGTGGAAAGTCTGACCAATGGTCCTCTGACAATATAACGGTAGCGAGTGTTAGACACCCTGATTTTTACGATCGCATCTTTTGGCACACGATAGTGCAGTTTTGGTAATATTGTTGTGTTTTTCGAATATTGAGCAAAATATAGTTTTGGATTTATAACAATAATTACTCGTTCAAATTTAATACTGAACAAAAAATTGTCAAATCGACACGTATTAAGAAACGTAAATATAGTTAGCACTATGTTTTATAAAAAATAAACATTTCAGATCTTATTACTGAAAATTACAAATTGTAAGAAATAAAAAGGAAAAAGAAATTCAGTGCTGTTAATATACTAAAATATAAGTAAGTTATTATTTCAATAATTTATATCAAGAGTATAAAATTTAATTACATAAATATTCCAAGAAAACCCATATATGTAACGTACAAGACACAGGTCACCTACGGGAAGAGGTTGTCAGACTCCGGGCCCCTGACTCGAATAATTCAAAAGCAAAAAACACGATTAAGTTCATTACACTGATCGAAAACACATTAAAACGATAAATATTACGCAGTGAGAGAAGATTTTTTTCCATCACGTGATTTATTAAAATGTACGGGGATAGTATGTCATGATTTTTTGTATTTGTATTTGTATTTGTAAACAATACATTTATTTAAGGATTTATCTAAGAATTTGATACCCCAGAGGGGTAATGCGTACAGTTTTAAAGTTAACAAAAAATATACAAAAAATTTTGAATGATATCATACTAATACAATATGTTTAAAAGAAAAATATAGGTGAATTAAATTTATTAAAGATAAGTAAATTAATTATTATTCATTATGAGATTTGTAAATTTAATTTTAATTGAATTATAACATACTTTTTCTATAAAAACAATAAACAAGTGATGAGTAATAGTATATCGAAATTGTATCGAATCCATTGATTAACATTATACGAGTACTTGTGAAACCGGGGCGTTTATAATGCACTTGTAAGTTGTAACCATTCATTTCCCGTGATCGCGACACTGTTGCGGTCGTAGTAGAAAAAAAAGGCAGTCACCGGCCCACAAACTAATTAGACGAGTGAGCAAGTGTACACGTTAATATTTCATTACAGAGAGCGCACGGGGTAAGTTTCGGGCGAGTAAACATTTTACGAGGCCGACTGGGATCGAGTGAGTCGCGAACAAAAGTTTTTCACGGCTTTATTATATATAATTAATACGTTATATTATGTATATGTTATACACGTTTACAAAGATGACCGTGATACGTGCACGGAGACGAGTGGCGGCGGCGGGAGGCCAATTAAACGGTCAAAAGTTAAACGCCACGTCCACTTAAACCGTCGAGTTTCCTTAGTGTCGCGTAATGGCTTGCAGGAGTGGTTTGAAAATTGCACGTTACACACACACACAAAAGGCCGTAACTGGTAATTATTTTCGGGATGGGGGGGGGGGTTCTAAGGTAAAAATGTGTGTTGTTCTAATTTTATTATAATGTCGTATAGGTAATTTAATGTAACTTAAGTCGCTATTTAGACGACTAGAAAAGTCGGCAGCAAAAATAGGTTTACGCATAAATGAAGAAAAGACAAAGTATATGAGTGTAAGGAAGAAGAGCAATTCAAGATTAAACCCCTCCCTGAGAATAGATCAATATGATTTCGGTACAGTAGAACAGTTCAAATATCTGGGAACGATACTAACAGAAAATAATGATACAGCAAAAGAAATAGAAGCGAGAATACAGGCTGGAAACAAAAGGTTTTTCGGATTAGTGAAACTGTTAGGAGCTCAATCCCTATTAAAAGACTTACATACACTACATACACTACATTGATAAGATCAGTAGTTACGTATGGAGCAAAGACTTAGGCAATTCCGAAAGAAACGACCAGAATATACTCATCTCCTTTGAAAGAAAAATTCTGAGAAGAATTTTCGGACCTGTAAAGGACAACGTAACTAATTAATGAAGGATAAGAAAAAACGAGGAATTAGAAACACTGTACCAAAAACCAAACATTGTTGAAGCAATAAGAACTAAGAGACTACAATGGGCGGGACATGCCTGGATAAACAAAAACCCATTAATTTGTACGGTCTTGGAAAAGAATCCTACAGGAAAAAGACCCATAGGAAGACCGAAAATGAGATGGGAGAATGTAGTGAAGAAGGACGCAGAAGAACTAGGAGGAGGAAATGATTGGAAGGAACGAGCAACAGACCGAGAGGGATGGAAAGCTGGATGTATGACGAGATGGTCCTAGGGACCGCAAACACCCGAAAAAAAAAATAAATAAAAAAATAAAATTCATAATATTGTAGTACTAATATATAAATATGAATGAAATTTACACTTGATAATTTGTATTATTGATAAATTTTAAAACGATTATTAAATTTAATTACCTTAATTCTGTACATTTAATATTAGGAAAACGGTTTATATGACAAAATCTATATGTCATTGTTCTTCATTTGAAAAGCGATTAATAACTTCTTCTGGTTCCACAACAATATTCCTATGTACACTTAGTAATGCTAGGCCAGTCGATCGGTCTTCTCCCGTTGCATAAAAATAACTTCATTGTCGATTACACATTCTGGCGGTAATGTATCAATATAATATATAATATTATCAAGAAATCCGGTCGATATACCCGTAGTGAATAATTTATCAAGTATA
Source organism: Therioaphis trifolii (assembly GCA_027580255.1). NCBI lineage: Eukaryota > Metazoa > Arthropoda > Insecta > Hemiptera > Aphididae > Therioaphis > Therioaphis trifolii. The sequence continues at coordinate 40,135,851 of CM050409.1, read as the reverse complement.
GTTGTTTATAACGTAGACCACAGTTATTAGATAGTTGCAGGGGCGTATTTATGGGGGGGGCTGATGGGGCTGCAGCCCTCCCTGAAATTTTTGTTTAACATAGACAATTACTGTATTTGTACAGTATTCTACATAGTGTAGTGTGTACATTTAATAATAACAATAATTTTTATAGAATACGGACTGATAAAGTATCGTGATCTAGCGCAGCTGTTTAAAATGTGATTTGAGTGAGGTACATACATTAACTATATTTTTTAATTTTCTACAGCCCCCCCTGAAAAAAACTCTGGATACGCGCCTGGATAGTTGTCATTCGTATTCGCACGAGACTACAGGAGTCGCGGGGTGCACAAAACAATATCGACTGTTCGTGTACACTGTACCTGGCTGTAATGTTTATAATTATTCGTCATACGCATAATATGGCTCCGCTGAATACGATTTACAACTCTGCGTTTAATATTCAACCAGAACATCTCAACAGGCGTGCAAACGGGAAGATGCATTTTTTTCAACTCCGAAAACAGAACGTATTCAATGAATAGTGCCGGTTATTGAATTTGCAGAGTCGAGAGAATAGAACGCAGACCGGTACTCGGCTAGATTATAATTTTCTGTTGATGTGTCACCGTCAACGATTTATTTTGTTAGAAGCGAAAAAATTCAGATTACATACATAAAAACGTGTACTGCTAAATGACGCGACAACCGAATTCAAATCGCACGGCACTCCGCTAAAAGGAAAAAAAACAAATCGACTGTTTTCAATTCGACATTTTAAACACCGTACATCGCATAACAACATGGTCTTCCGAGTGTCGAGTACACGACTTCCACGACGGTATGAAAACGAGGTCAAACACTGCGCCGCCGTTCGATGTGAATAATTTACACACGTTTCCTCCCCGTATAAATATGGACGAGTGTGTGTGTGTGTGTGTGTGTGTGTGTGTGTGTTTGTGTATGTACCATCATGGCTGCCGAATAATTCACACCGAGTGTTGTTGGCTCGTCGAGCTTTTAACAACCTTTTGTTCTGCTGCAGTGTACACTGAGCGAGTGTTTATATTATGTATAAGTGTGTGTGTGTGTGTGTGTGTGTGTGTGTGTGTGTGTGTGTGTGTGTGTGTGTGTGTGTGTGTGTGTGTGTGCTCTCGTACGCGGTACATACGCTTGTTCGCACGTTTTCGCGACGGAGAGACAGAAAAAGGGCGCAGAGAGCTAAACAAGGGAAATGTAATTTGCGAGTTGCGAAAAACTCGTTTTCGGCGAATACGAAATGTAATATAATATAACACGCACGAATACCACGCGTATAATAATGGCCGACGACTTTTTTCTCAGCTCTCCGTTTCTCTTTTTTTCTTTTTATTCTGAAAAAAAAATCACGTGTCATTTATAAATATATACATATATGTATACGAACGCATCTGTATAAATCGCGTGCAGTACCTGTTCTGGGAGTTGCGGATGCTGTGCAGACTATACGCTTTCGACGCAGATGTTGCGCGGGAAGAAAATCGTCGCGTCGCCGCGCGGAAAATCGACCGAGACGTTGAATATATTATATTATATAATATACACGCTCGTCGTATTTATCTATCGGTCCCCGGAGAAAACGACAGACGCGCGACGAAGACGACGACGACGACGAAAGTTTCTGGCACAACAATGCGCACGCGGCATACTTGCAATAATAATAACACGGTGAAATCAAAATTCCTCTTCGTTTATACGCGTACATAATAAATACGAATAAAATTCATCACGCGCGCGAGTGTGTGAGTGTGTGTGTGTGTGTGTGTGTACGAGAAATACGATCTACGACACGTTATATTATTCTTTCGGTATATACTTAGCCTGTACAGCCTGAGAGCGATGCGACTCGGCCGCGTTTTACCGTTTTTTTCCAATTTGCGTTTTTTATTATATTATTTTTTCAATTCGCCGAGCGGTTCGGTTCTTTTCTTTTCTTCCGTTTTTATTTTTTTTTATTTTTTTCCTCTTCTTTTCTTTCTTCTTTTTTTCCAAACGAAACGCCGCGCCGTCGTCGTCGCCCCGAACTACACGGCGCCACCGCCCGATGATTGGCAATCGTTCGCGACGCCGTCGGCCCATTTTCCTCGGCCGATTCGATTTCCTCTTTATAATACGCGCGCCGGCCGTGTAACACGACAACAATAGCACAACGCAACGAGTTTATGTCATTACGCCCGCTGAAAAAATAACACCACGGCCGCCGTACAACACGCGTGAGTAGTAGTATACCCACGGTGCTCGCACGCGTGTGTCGAATGGCCACAGGTAATAAAAAAAAATAATAATAATAACAATAATACGAGCATAAAATACTATACGACGTACGTACGGTGTTGAATCGGTTACGGGCAACCGGAACAGAATGGAAAATCACGAACGGATATCCGAATTCCCACCGAAAGCGTGTTGTTAAAAAAATTAAAGTTAAGTTTAAAAGTTTTTTTTTTTTTTAACTTTTTGACTTAACTGGTTAATTGTTTTTGTTTTTAACTTATCAACTTGTTCAGTCAACAGTGTTATTGATTTTATTTGACTTTATTGCAAAATATCAATAATGTACGATGAAGTTTATTTTTTTTTCGTCGAATTCTCAAAAATATAGATCGAAAAATATAGATAGAAAATCGGGTAGTTAGGTATAAAAAAAAATATATCTTGGTCTTTTTTTTTCTGTTTGAATCGATGGCTGTACCGGACTAATTACCAAAGTATTCGAGATATTCACATGTGAACATTTTTGTATAATTGAATAATTCATTTTGCGATTCAGCTAAAATTGTTATTTTATTAATCTTAAATCATGTTAAGACGTAGTCTATAAGCTTAAGGTAACAATTTACTATAATATATATACCAATTAATGTTTTATTTTACTTAGTTTTAAGCGTCTCGGTACATATTTCTATAAATAATATGTATGTAGGTCGATCAATTTGTTTTAACTTTTTTGTAACTGAATGAAGTTATTTTTATTTCATATTTTAACTTTAAACTTATCGAGTTAGATTTTTTCTTTGTTAACTTTTAACAGTCGGCAATTTAATCAAATTAACTTAACTTGTTACTGTTGATTATTTCCATTAAATGGCTCACCTTTGCATTTGTGTGCCGTGATGTCGTCGCGCGAAACGCGAGTTGCGTTTTGTCGTTTCCTCAATCTTCTGATCGATCGAACATGAAATTTAACGTTATCGGTCATCTCGTTCAATAACAGAAACTCGACAAAATAAAATCGCATTAGATCCATTACTTGAGATTTTCGTCAGATTTTTACTTGATTCTTCTTTTGTTAGGATAGGTTAGTAGTGCGATTCCTTCGAAATCGACCTGTTGCGAGAGATAATTTTCTAAACACACACTATATATTATACATCGTCATAAACGTTTGTCGATAAATATTACTTTGCGGAGCCTGCGATGTTCGTGTATAGACTCGCGTGAGGCGGAGTATACAAGTCGGTTGTCGTGTCCACACAGTCAGCGGGAATCCGGGGAGAAATATCTGCAGTGAAAATGCCCGAGAAAGTAAAATCGATTAGAAAAATGTTATGATATCGAAAAAATATATTCTTTAAACACGAATTCGGTCCATCGAATTGTTTCACGATTATTTACTATGAAAATATATCGAATAAATGATTATAGCAGTATTAAAATATCTCGATAAAATAACTCGTCACTTACGGAGTTTGCGTTCAAATCGATTTGAACGTAAATAAGTATTTCACCAGTTATTATTTTTCCTTTGGGTAATAATCTTTACGGGTGATATTCGTATTTCTGCTTCGGGTATTTTACCCCGTCGACCTCTGCGGAGGCCGCGACGAAACAACTGTATGAAGTCGCGCAAAACGACGCACACAGCCAGTGGCGCCGATCCCTATATCTAGATATTGCAGTTGCAATACCTGTTAAGAGTGGGTGGGTGGGTGGATGTGGTAAGGCTGAGAAACCCACTAGCTAAAATAATTTTAATGTATGAAAATTATAAATTATTTACTATGGCTAACATTATGAATTATAATAAACGTTTACAGTTCCCCTCTATACTCGTGCTAATTTTTACGATTGAAAAAAAAAACAAAAACGCGAAAATCTGTATAATTTCCATATATAATTCTTTATAATTAAATACTGCGTGGAAAAAACGGCAGTGGTATGAGTCTCTAGTAGGGTGACAATATTAAAAAAATTAAAAAATGGTTTAGATTTTTGTGATTTGGTGTATCTTTCATAAGGGTTGCAAATTTAGTATTTTTTAACACTTCTAAAACTTACTCCATTGCAAAAGCGGCAATTACTTTTGATATGATCAATTCACATTTCGTTCGGTCGCAAGACAATTTTTTACTATGAATTTTCTTTATAAGTGAGGATCTACAATCCATAGATCGAAACGAATGAGTATGCTTGATGGTATGAAAAGCAAACATACCTTATTCGGCCGTAATACGTTTGCTCTCTTCCGATAGCTCAGATTTTCCTTTATTGATCAATAATGATACAAATTTATTAGTAACTGTTTTATATTCGTTTTGTACATCGATATTTTTTTCATAAAATTAACATAATTATGTGGAAATAACGGGATTAAAACGGGACCATCTTATAAAAACGGGATAAAAAGCATCCCGTTCCAAGTTTGTCGGGACAACGGGACATGATGATCAAAAAAGGGACAATCCCGTTTTTGACGGGACGTCTGGTCACCCTAGTCTACAGTCGTGTTCATTCGAGTTCACGTCGATTGGAAAACATGAACGCGTCGTGTACAAAACCGCAGTGCACCGGCAGCGAAACGCTGAAATGGCCACGTCGTCGTCGCGTCGTAAAAATATACGCGTACCACGACTTGGGCTTTAATCTGAGAGCGATAACCCTTGCCGCGTCCATAGGTACAACCGCTTTCGGTGACGACCATCACTCGTAATTGTGTAATCCGTGTCTGAGCCTCGTTAATCCCGGATTCGATCCCCTGGTCCGTTTCCGTTGAACAAATCCCGCGACCGCGCGCCTGTACGTATACATATACACACTATACGACAACCCGCTCGTTGCGGTGTGAATACTCCCGCAAACAAGTACCGCAGCGAGACATACAAATCGCCTGGGCAAATGTCGTCGCGCGTCACGCAATGGGTGTCGATAATTTTTTGCGTTTTTTGGTTTTCTTCCCAACAGATTTGTTGAAACATTTTAAAATTCGCGCAATATAAAAACAATAATTATTTCGAAAATATCAAAACTAAACTTGATAACAAATATGATTTTTATTATTTTCGACACGGCTGTTTTTAAATTGTTTAAATGACGACCATTACTTCGGTACCACTGTAATATATAACTTATAAATAAATTGTTTTTGTTTTGAAAATTTAAATGATCAATACCTAGCTTAAGAGTTATAAATCATAATCATTCAAAGTTCTTAGAGTAGTAGAGCAGAACGAATATATTTTCTTCTCGGCTACTTAAAACCTAAAAGTTAAAATACAATGAAACTTGTATACAGTCACGGGACCAAAATAATTGTCCGTTATATACAGGTGTCCGTAGTAGACAGGTTTCAATTTTTTTTAAATACAATATTAATCTACCAATATGATGTGTGAAATTATTACGTAGGTACATTTTATTAATATCGTTTTATAATTTATAATATGTATTATAAGGTATAATCTTTATTAATATTATATACACCAACCTCCGCTAGAGTCTTTAAAAACTAATAATGTCCACCTTTCGTTTTAAATTTAAAGTTTTACGTGGAATGGAAGGTGGCATCGTTAAGAAAAATATGAATGTACGTACAACTCCGACTGCGAACCGATAGAACTGAACAAAAACGTTAGATACTTATGGTTAACATTTATACGTATCGCAATTTATAACTGGATATATTTCTGTTAAGTATTAACCTAGTATGTATTTCAACTTCATAAATTCAATAGGTACTCGCAATTAGCGCTATCGTGATCGGCGATAGTGTAATCGGTCGTAATCCTAAAGACGCTGTTTCGTAGTATTTTCATCCGTTATGAAATCGTCGGGTTAAATATTCGTCTCCGTATCCGTAATAGAAAGAATCCGTTATAGACAGGTTGAAATACATTGGAATGCCTATTTTTTCGCAGGGACCTAGTCATCGTGTCCGTTAAGAGAGGCGTCCGTTAAGTCAGGTTTCACTGTATTTATATGATATCTAAAGTCAATAAACAATATTATACCGACCAAATGTTAAAAAAATAGTAACATATCGGTGATAATAATACCTTTTGTGACTGTAGTTTATAAGAAGGTATATACTAGTGTTGGCCAACGATATAATTTTCAATATCGATATCGTACTTTTTTCCCCGATATCGTATTGCGATATCGGAAAAATACCGATATCGATATCGAAGCATATTAAAACATTAAAAGTATAAAATATATACCATATTATATTATATTATGAGTGTATTGAAATTTGAAAGAATATTAAAAGTGTAGAATACATATTGTTTTAATATATTATGATTTATGAGTGTAAATTAATTAACAATTATATATTATTTTGTACAAACTGAAAAGTATCCAATGTATTTAATCGACAAATTTCTTCTTCGAGCAGTTTTTTCATCAATGTTTCAGAACTTGGGTTCGATTTGAAATATGAATTCAAAAATAACAGTTGATTGAGTAGCTCAGGAGATAATCTATTTCTTTTCTTGGAAATTATTGTTCCAGCTTCGCTAAATAACCGTTCACAGGGAACACTAGTGGCCACTATACTTAAGTATTTTTTGGTTAGGTTAATCGTTAAACGTTAATCTACGTTAATCTACTTTTACAGATATAATAAAATAAGATAAAATATTATTTTATTTCATACTGTTTGCTCAGTTTAATGTTTAATTATCCGTAAAACCGAGAAATTCCAAGCCCCGATTAATCACACCGATATCGCGATATTTTCGATAATTATTTTTAGATAACGATATCGAAATTATTAAGAAAAACCCACGATATCGATATCGTATCGAATTATCGATATCGTTGGCCAACACTAGTATATACATATAGTAACTACCTTTTGAGAAAACTAATAATCCAAAAGTGTTTCAAAATATTTGATTGTGAACCAGTTTTTGACATTGTCCTAATGGGGCACTGGATAATTAATACATTATTTATATAATATTATGTGTGATATGAGGATTAACCCCTAAGAACCTAAAATTTAGGATGTACTTAACGTTATTAAGACCAATTTCCCTTTACAGAGAAGAATCATGGTCACTGAGAAAAGCTGAGGAACATAGGATGGGGCAGTGTTTGAAAGAAAAGTACTCAGGAAAATCTATGGGGCACACTTTGATGTCCAGACAAATGAATGGAGGAAACTACACAACGATGAGCTGCAATCCCTTTTTCAACGACCAAATATAGTGAAAGAAATTTAAAAAAGGAGACTGGTTTGGGCAGGACATGCGCATGCCTGAAGAAAGCATATATCAGAAGATTGGTGACAGTATGTTTATTCAGAGGTATGGTCTTGATCTGACCGAAACCAAAATAAAAGAAGAAGAAAAAGATGAGAATTAATCGACCCATCGCGGCATCGGTGTGATTTAAACGTATAATAGCTAAATGATGAATGCATAATAATACGATGTTTTTGTTACACATTAATATATTATTATGCATACCTTATACGTATTATTATATAGACCAGCGGTTCTCAAACTTTTTTGTTCGCGGAGCCCTTATGTTCCTAAAAAAAATTACGGAGCCCCAAAAATCAGAAATGTCTATTTGAGACAACAATAATTCATACAAAATGATGTCAATTCATATGATTTGCTTTTTATTTATTTTTTCTGTAAAATATGAATATACACAAATTATTTAATTAATTTAACAGTAAAAAAGAACATTCTATTTTATTAATTTATAAAATTTAATATTTAGCGATTTTAATGTGATCCATGATGTTGGCTTTTTTTACTGACCAGTGTTTTAATATTTAGCCTGGATTCGCATGTCTGCTTCCGCATCCAATTTATTACGATATTTTGTTTTCGTTGATGCATATGATGAAAATCCGGTTTCACACAGATATGTTGTTCCAAAAGGAAGAAGAGCTAATATAACTTATTTAGCCAGAGATTGATATTCGTTTGCAATACTGCTACTGCACCAAAAATCTGTTAAGACGCATGAATAAACGTATTGACATGAAGTTTTTCCGATCGAATCTATTGCGTCTCGAGCGTATTATACGTCGAATCGCTAGGCTCCATAGAAATGTATTTCTACTTTCTTGGTATATGATATAAAAGTATGATATTTAGAAATAACGTTAAAATTCGTGATTTTTTTTTTTCGTTTTACGTAGACCGTTGCACAAATGCCGTGCGGATTACTCGAGTGCCTTTTTTTTTCATTTATTTATTTTTTATAACTAGCTACTGTAGTGTGTAAAATCATAAATGCATATAATATATATACAGATTTAGTCTAAGGAGAAGAATAAATAAATATAAAAGGAAAGATACTGACAAACGGAAAGAGAGAAAGAAGAAAAAAAATAATTGGAAAACTGTCGTCGTCACCAAGGTACGCACGGACCGAGCTGCACAACAATATAGTATTTGTTATACTATGTTTACAGTATGCGTGTGACTGTATTAGTGTATATACGTATAATAATAGTAGTAGTAGTAGTATAGTAGTAGTAGTAGTAGTAGTAGTAGTAGTAGTAGTAGTAGTAGTAGTGGTGTATGGAGAGTCATGGTGGTGACGGGGGGGTAAGAGAACGGTATAGTGTTTTGGAAATATTCGGTTACGACAGGTGTATAGAGCGAGCGTGCAGGGTCGCGGGATAAGGGATAAGGGGGTACGTCTGCACAGGCTCGCACAGCGGGCGAACGGTGGCGTGTCGCGCACGGCAGCCGAAGCTTTGATATATACGAGCTCGCGCGCGCGCGGCGTGGTGGCAGGGGATAAGGTGAGGGTGGTTTTTTTTTCCTCCCCTTCCCACACACACACACACACACACACACACACACACGTCGCGTCCGTTCGTGCCATGTCTTCGTCGCGGGAGGGCGAAAGGACTCTGCCGGCGGCGGCGGAGAGAAATAGTAGACGACGACGACGACGACGACGACGACGGCATAGAAACCATATACCTATATACACTCGTATAGACGAGGGGTGCGTTTGAAGATAAGCGGAGGGAAGGAACGGTGCGCGAAATTGTTTTTCTCACCCTTGCCCTCTTGTATATCCTCACAAATATATAGGTATATACGTTTACGTACACCTCGCACCGGCCTCGGCACCTTAACCCCTCCCGACCCCCGACGGCCCTGTGTCACAAGCGGCCTCTCAGCGCGCGTATATATATATATATATGTATAAGAACCCGACCGCATTGTCTTGGTCTGACGAAAGCGCCGTCGTCGGCCGTGGAGGCGCGGAAGAGGTCGGGGCGAACCCCTTAAACTTTTCCACCACCTGCGATCGACAACCCGCATCCATTATTTCGCTATAAATGAGATATCGACCGGTGCGCGCCACCGCCACCGGCGCGGCGGCTCTCCGTCGCCGTCACCGCAGCCCGCGCGCGCGGCGCGGCGGCGTGTATGCGCGCAATACGCGCCGCCGGAGGTAGCACGACACAGCCACCGCCATCAGCACTTCCCGGGGACGGAGACGGGGGAGGAGAGAAAAAAAAATTACTCCACGTTTCCCCTCGACTCCTTTTCCGTTTTTCTCTTTTACCGGTACGGATGATATTATATACGCGCGGCGACTCCACCTCCGCCTCCACACGCCTCCATCCACACGCCTCCCTCCCACCCCCGCACGGCGTCGACGTTCTTCGTTCGCCCTCCGCTAACCACGCGTGCGGTCGCTCCTGTGCCGCCGACACGTTATTATAACCGCGAACAGGCGCACATTACCGCGACGACGACTCCGATCGCTCCTACCCCCCTGGGTCTGGTCTACCCGTTTCGCAAAACTATTGTTATAATAATATTATAATCATCGCGGTTTCGCCGTAAAGTTTCCTCCGGCAAACGACGTCGCGAGTTCACGTCGGCGAAATCGCAAAGCCCCGAACGTCGTCGTACGGGTCTACGCAGTTTGACACGACCGCGACGATCAACAAGTTGTCCATCCGTACGTCGTCGTCGTCGTCGTCCCAAATACGATTGATACAAAACACGTGTATGCACGCACACCGTAGATCCGTATCGTTTCGAACGCCGTTATCTCGAATTTTCAGTCGTCTCGAACTACTTTGAAATCTCTCTGAGACGATCTCATCCGCCAACGGTGTTTTACTTTCGGTAATTACCCGATAACTACCGCGAAATCTATCGTTTTTCGTCATCTCGAGTGTGTGTAAACGACTTTTTCGTTACGGTCAGCACTCGAGATTTCAAAAGAACACAGAGCAATTTTCTTCGACAGATGTGAAATACTACGGCGCTTCTTTTGCATTACGTTTGTCGAATAAGATCGTTAGAGACAGAGAACAAAAATAAAAACAATTATGCTGCCGGGTCAAGATCGCGGGCACAATACTACACGAGTTCGACCCTGAGATTATTTCACCGGCGATACTAGCAAGCAAACACAAGAGTTGTACCGAATCATAACACACCAAACTATTTTGTACACTTAAATACGAACAAACTTGAAACAAGTAACATCAAAAAGAAAACGAAACATTTAATAGGACTAAATACAATAATACAAAACAAATTCTACAGTGTATTATTAGCATTTAGCGTGCGCCGTGCGGACCATCGACGGCTCGTCGGTTCAAGTCAAAAGTGTCAGTCGGAGTGAACTCCAACGTCGGCAGAAAAAATAACGATTGACCTAGGTCGTGGTCGGGTTCGGTACGCTATGTGTCGCCAAGCATGGAAAATAGACGTGACCCGCGATTATCGGTATACATTTGTACCTGCGAATATCACGGACCGCGGCAATGTAAACGACGTGTTTTTTTTTCACTATAAAATCTTCAACGAAAACATAATTATTTTAAGTTACAGACATTGGAATATATTTTCTGTTGTGTTCGAATCGTTTGATTTTTATTTTCAAATTTTTATTAAAACTTAATGTCTTCAACGTTTCGATACATCGACCTTTTTCCTGTTCCCTCGGTATAAGAAAAAACGAGGATGAACTGTATAATACGTACATACGTATATTATACAGAAAAAGTCAATAGGCGATTAACACTATTATACTCGCATTTTAATATCATCAGTAACACGGTTTATCGTGGTTTCTCACACGACACGGTGTGTACGTAACATAAACGACTGAAAATGTTTCGCATTTTATATTCTTCTTAAACCAACACGACATCATGTAAATAATCATGACGTATTGATGCCGATGTAAAAATAACATTCAATTAAAAAATTTAAGTCCCGAAAAATTTCCTTACTTCCTTCGATATTTTCGAAAATACTTTTTAACAGTTCGAACAGTTTCAAACACCGAAATCACCTGTTCCGCTTTCAGTAGGCAGATGGAATATTGAAAATAATAAAAACATCAAGATTTTATCACTACAGTGGTTTTTTTGTTTTCTAAGATATCGGTGACAAAATGTAGAATTTTTACCGACGTAAAGTTCGAGTACTGAAGTCGTCTGTAGCGGGGGCCGTCGTAAAAACGAACGGTCATTACTCCGTTGTTTTACACTTCGAATGATTCATACCATCTTAAAGTATTAGTCCGATAATAATAAAAATAAATAATAATGAATAACTACAACAGAATACGAGTAGAACGTCGATTATCCGGACTTATCGACGTCGAGGGTGGTCCGGATAAGCGAATATCCGGAAATACGTCATGAGTTTGGTCTATTTCACGTTTTTTTCAATCGCACAGTACTGTTATATGCTTTTTATTTCGTAGTAAACACGTAATGATCGATAAACTAAACTACCGTACTACGACTAGACGACAACTGACTCGCTGAGAAAAATACCGAAAAAGTCGACATTAATCAGCGATCGATAACATACGCGTTACAAGGTGGATATTTAACCTACGACTATTTCAAACGTCCTTGGAATACCAAACCTTTTTTGTCTTTTCGTAATATGATGTTGTGAATAGAGGTCATTGATTATCAATACTGAAAAACTTAAAAAAAAAAAAATCACGTAGATAAAAAAAAAAACAATAAAAAAATAATCGTTTTCAACAGAAATCGTTTCGTAATTCCACGCGCTACTCTTTTGAATTAAACGCGACAAAAAAATCAATTCAAACATTCGCGTTACACAAAATTCAAAGTTGTGCACGCTTCAAAAACAACCCCTGTACATGTATGCCATGCATAATATATAAGTGTACGACAAGTACGCGTGGGGTCGCACGGCGCTGTACACACTGTTTACTCGTATATACCTATATATTATAAAATATATTATGTACATGGTGTTTACGCGAAATACGAAACCATAATAGTAACCCTTTTATAATGACAATAATAATTATTACTATCGGTATCGTTAAATCGACTCTCGTTTTATTTCCGGGGGAACCGTCGCGTCGTTTTCGTGGGACTTCACACCTCTGCGTCACGTTTATTCACGTGCACGCACACCTGTTAGAACGCCTGGCGTACTCGTATGATTTATTATTCATCTGTCACCGAATCGTCGCGTCGCGCATACCGCGTAATCAAACGACACACACACACACACACACACACACACACACACACACACACACACACACACACACAAGTAAATAGTATATTTTGTTTTGTTTGCGCATGTAGTGTATGTGTGTGCGGAGGGGGGGTGTTTTAATCGGTGCATTAAAAAGTCGAAACTGGATTCCAGGGTATAGCAATATCGAGGAAAATGGAAAAGCAAACCTAGAAGCCGAAAATGCAACGTCTCTTCCCCATATAAACCAACTGTAATTACCAACAACGATGTCCAATTATTAATAAAAACCAAATGTTACAACGACTGGCGAGCAAGTCGGAATCTCCAACATACCAAACTACACGTGATCAAACAAAATATCACGCCATGGCCACATCCAGCGAATATGTCTAGAAAAATACAGTTAGTAATTATTAACAGACTGCGTATTGGCCACACAAAAATTTCTCACAACTACCGTGTGGAGTTCAGATTAGTATCAAACACATTTGTAATGGAATGCCTATACTTACTACGAATCTCACAGGAAAAAAGCCAATCTTCCTGAACATAATCGTCACACATCACTCAGCAATTGTCAAGAATCTTCAAAATCTCTTATCGAATTCATCACCTCTTCAAAATCATTAACCAATATTTCAAACAAAACAATGTATTTACAATTCAACCTATAATGTAATCTATACAAATTATTTACCAATGTAACGAAAAATTGTTCTTGTAATTACCAATGGCCTATGTTGCCAAGGGTTAGTCGATATAAAATTCAAAAAAAATAGTCGAAACGGCTTGAAATTATTCTTCGAGTGCACAGCGTCTATCGTCGAACATTTTCTGTAACCAACACGTACAGAGAGCAGGCACCATGAATCGACAATCTCAAAGCCTCGCGCAATTCGGGCGCCGAATTTCCAAAAAATGGTGGTCTCGGCCGTTCGGTCGTTCAACGTTGCGCCGAGCAACAAATAATGATCGCGATTATTTTGTTTTCATGAGAATGCGAATCGACGTTTTTGGACGTAACGTTTTGAATGAAATTGAACGCTTCTTGAAATAAAACCTGAATAAATTTTTCAATATCATTAAGTATTTGAGTTAGGCCATATTGAATGTTCAAATCTTAACTTCCAAAAACTTCAGACTTAATTAGAAATTAAATTTCTGAAATGGGGTGTTTTCAACGTGAAAGTTATTTTTAAAAGGACTTTGTTGAAACATACAAGATACGTACCAATGTGTTATTGGGATATGGTGGGAATTTCAAGATTTAAAAAATAATACTTTCGGAGTTATGATTTAACAACTAAAATTAATTTATAGAATATCTTTTACGGCAAATTTTACCCCGAAAAATGACTTCAGAAAAAAAAAGAAGAAAATAAAAAGAAAAATAAACATAATTATTGTATAACCAACAGATCCTTCGCTTTACTCAAAATCTAAAAATTTTAGTGTGGAACAGACGTCAGCGTCAAAATTAAATTTGTCGTCGGATAAATTTCAATTAACCCCTCCTCCCTCGGCTTGAATAATTTCGCTTCAGATGCGTGTTATATTATTATGTAGTTTCCGTAACACGCATTAATTTAATTAAACATTCAAGTATGATATTATGATGACGACGATGATAATTAATTTTCGTAAATTGACAATAATTACCTCGAACGTAATAATTACTCGTACGTTCGAAAATAAATCGACGTTTACATCGTGATATGAACTTGATAATGATATGACTTGTTGAACTTTCGGAACGCACGGCGTGGTGTCGGTCGACCCTCGCATAGACGTGACGTACGTTTATATAATATAGATGTATAGATGTATATATGTACATGGGTATATATATATATATATAATGAATGTGAATAAGTGTGTGCGAGAACAGTTAATCAAACAAATCACCGAAATGAACGAACTATAATGTCAGAACTGTCGGGGTCGATTAATTTACGCTTTTACGTGTTTATAAATTGCAGAAACTTTTTGACGTGACTTTTATGGTTTAAAAATAAAATCAGTCTTTGCGCGACGTTTATCGTAACAGATCGTGTTCATCTAAATCGCTCGCTTCTCTTACCGTCGTGCGCTAATCAAAAATGCGTGGTTCAAACACCCCGATAATTCCCAAAATACTGGCAAACGTACGAGCAGTCTCGCGCTCTCTCCGCGGATTGTCAGCAAAAACAGATAATATGCTCCACTCACAAATCTTAATGATGATGCAAACGACACCAACTCAGTAATTACCGATATGGATATCGTAGACGTAAATCAAAAAATACCTCTGTTATATTATATTTACGATGTTAACGACTATACTGTTTTCCTAAAAAAAAAAAACCGAAATAAATGATTTTGACTTAACCGATAAATGGTTCCAGCAGGACGGCTCCACTTCCCATATTGCTCGTACGACCATCATGTTACTGCGCGGAAAATTTGAAGGCCGACTTCTCTGACGATCTGGTGATCAAAACTAGCCTCCCAGATCGTGTGATCTAACTCCATTGGATTTTTTCCCTTTGGCGTTACGTCAAAGCCCATGTCTACGAAAACGAACCACGAACAATTGAAGAACTTAAGGAAGAAATTTGTCGTGTCATTGGTGAACTAAACTCGGAGATGCGTCAACAAGTGATAGCGAATTTCGTGTTACGAACAGAATCTTGCAAGCGAAGCAGAGGTGGACATATGCCAGATGTGATGATTTCACGCTTAAATCGGAGAATATAATATTATACTACATGTTGATGTAATTTTTTGGTGTTCAAAATAATTTTTTTTAGTAAATTTATTACAAGATTAAATCCGACGTTCTCAATGAAATAAGAATGTTCTCTGAATAGATGAGTATACCATTTAAGAAAACGATTGTCAAAACACTGTAAATTAGCATGTAAGCATTATTTTATGTGTGATATAAGCAAACGTAGTTTTAATGAGGTTAAGTTAAAATGTTATAAAAACAGAGGAGACCAGAAAATAAAGGGTCTTCTGTGGTGGTCGTGTCACTCGACCTCCATAGGAAGAACATGTGCTATTTTCAAGTTTATATATACTTAATTTATTGTGTGTGTGTGTGTGTGTGTTTGTGTCATATGCGCTGAAGTAATCGGCGTATACGACACAGCGTACGTCGCACAGTCTACCCGTGTACCGTTATGAGGTTTAGCTACAGTCAGCCAAATATCGTCAGCGTATAAACCGTAACGGTTTTACACGCCAACTTTATGGTCGACTTTATGGACTGTCGCCGCGCGGAGAAAATTGGATGTTTCGGCTCGGTGCGGGGCAGTATAGTGCGCGCGTACGTACATTACGTGACTTTATATATAGTACGACGTCGGTGCGGAAAAAAAAACACGATAAAATAAATAGAAAATAATATACATGTACGTAATTTTTTTTCTCCGGGAAAACGGGAAAAACGATTGCATACGATTCCCTGCGCAAACACGTACCTATAGGTGTACGAGTGTGTGCGTGTGTGCGCGTCGTGCGGCTCTACGTTCAATAACGGTAACGAGTCAGACGACTGCTGCGACGGTCTCGGTCTCGTCGTGTCACCGAATCGTATCGTTTAATATCCCGAAAAGAAAAAAAAAGTGGCTGCTTTCGACGATGTCGTCGCTACCACACAATCGCGAACAGGTGAAAAATATTACGTTTTCGTCTTCGTTTTCGCCGAGCTCGACAACAAAACTACGTCGACAGTGTTGTGCCATTGATAATTTTATCTAGATAAATGTATCTAGAAGCTTCATCCAGATAAAAACTTTATATAATTATCTTATCGAGATAAAAACAAAAATTGTCATCTAATTTTCATCTAGATAAAAATAATGGTTATCCATATGAATTTGTCTAAATAAATATTTTATAAAGAGTATAGTCTGCACTCAATGTAATCGGTTCACGATGATTATAACAATAAAATAAAATATAAATTCGGATATGAAATACTCACCTGTATTTATGAGACATAATCAATAAATATAAACATTTTTTTAGTCTTGGAATTCATCTGAAACAGTAAAGTATTTAATATATTATTGTATTATAACATGTTGGTCATTAGCTTCACCCGATACTAGGTGAAGTGCGATTGGTTATTACATTTTAATATTTACCGAATATTAAATTACTTTATTCTAAGTATAAGAAAAAAATACTTCGGAAAAGATTGTATTTATTTCAGCCCTAAGAAAAAATAAATATGTCTAGTATTAGTTAGGTATATATCATTTGTGTCATTTTATATTTATACAAGGTGCTATTAAAATTTAATTAAAACTATGTAAACTAGAGACTCCAAAGTTTTTTTTAAGAAAAAACATATTTTGTTTAAAATTTTTATTTATACTGTTTTTGTATTTAATATAAACATTTTATCTCATTTTTATCTAGATAAAAATAAATTTTATTCATCTATATCTAGATAAATTAATTTTTTTTACTATCTATCTTTATCTAGATATTTTTTTTTATCTGAGCACAACACCGTGTGTAAGCAAAAACGACATAAGTCGCCGTAGAACGATTTTGAGAAAAACGTGTTTTTGTATTTTACATTTTCTTAAAATCATAACACTTTGTACATTAAAATTATTTAAATATGATAAATGTTTCCCGGCGTAATTTTACCAGACAAATACAATGAAACAAAAATAAATATTATTAATTTAATTTAAAAAAAGATATTTTACTTTTCACGTTGCACCTTAGTATTTATAAAAACGTTTGATACTTTGCTCCTACGCAAGAATGCAGTTGGTAATAATTTTTGATATGATAATATTATTTATACATTTTAATTACTATATTTACTAGAGTAAAGTTATTTTTAAAGAATTCAAAAAATAAAACTATAATTTACAAGTCAATTTATAGTATTTGCATTTGCAGTGTTTACAAATTTACAATTTATAGTATTTGAACGTGGCAACGATACGCTGTTAACTAAACTGCACTGTATAATATAAAACTAATAAAATATCGAATAATTTTATTAAAAACAAATTGTTCGGTAGTCGACTTGATTTGCTACATGTAAACCGGTCCGTGTTCCTAAGCTTAAATGCTGTCAATTATAATTTGTACCCACTAATTTTTCAAAGATTTACGGTGTTTTGGTTATTTGATTATTGCTTATATTATACTTTTTGAGTGATATGCCAAACATACGGCATATTTATCTACACAAGCCGAATTTTACGATTATTTATTTCTTTTTACCTCATTTTTAATTTTTTTTGGACTTACGGAGTTTTTGCTTACGACGGCAGTGTACGTCGACGATACTTTTCGAGTCCCGACACGTTCACAGTACACGTACTCAATTTATTACGTGTGTGTGTGTGTGTGTGTGTGTGTGTGTGTGTGTGTGTGTGTGTGTGTGTGTGTGTGTGTGTGTGTGTGTGTGTGTCACACACTGAAGCAATAAGTACACACGACGGGAAAAAGTGTGTGAGATCGGTAAACACACACACACACACATGCATATTATATATACGTGTATATTGTATTACGTACGTATCAGACCCAGGGTCGTGCGTGTCGGGTGTTTATTATCGCGCACCGTGTTAGAGGTATATATTCGCGACCCCGGATTGTGGCGGTCGTCGCAATTGTCGGGTCAAGCTCGTATACGTATATAGGTACACCGCGTCGGCAGTGCAGACCGCTGCTACGGAGCTGCAGGAGCGGCACCGAGACCCTAAAGGGCGAAATGAGATCGTCTAAATGCATGAAGTTACCTACACGCACCCTTTAACCCCCGACGCCACTCTCCGCCTTTCGTCTCGTACAGATATGATACGACCGCCCTTCTACCACCGACGCCGCCGCCGCCGCCGTCGTCGACGATGTCAACCGTACGTGTGTATATCTGTATGCGTGCATGTGTTCGTTTGTATGTGTGTGTGTGTGTGTGTGTGTGTACTACGTGTAATGCGTTGTATGTGTGTGTGCGCGCGCGCCCAACTATAGCCTCCATATACGCTTTCCGTGACTATACGATCCTCCCTAACAGCCCGCAATGCCTCCACCGCCTACCCCAACTCGCCGAGTCACCGCTCCTCCGACAACAACCGGCTATAACGCCGCGCGAGATGACCCGGTCGGACGGTGGCCCGAGGGGGTTTATTGTTTATCTATATTCGTTCGCATCCCCCGCTACAGCCCCCGGACCGGCGCGCGTAGGCCGTTTCATGCTTAACACACCCCGAAATCCCGAAACGGTTTCGTGAAATGGCTCCCTCAGGTCTATATTTTTCATCGGGTTTCTTTTTTTCCATCCTTATCCGCTCGTACCCCCCCCCCCGCCTTATCCGAATAAAAATATTTTTACAACGCTTTCCCCAGCCCCTCACGCCACAAGAACTTGGTGACCGAACAGTTTCCCAGCCAATGACGTCAGAATCGCTTACACGAAATTCGTGCGTGATTCGTGAAATTATTTTCGTCCGACGTGCCCGAGTGTTTTTCAGAAATCGACTAATTTTTATTATTTTTTTTTTTTCAAACGAGTTTGAGTTTTCTATTCACAAAGAAATTTAATGGTCGCTTTTGATTTCAACTAAAGTTAAAAAAAAAAAAAAACATCAAACCCTTTGTTTTGTAAACATATTATATAAAATAATCGAATCCCATTTCATCGTAAAACGTAGTAGGTACACGTACTGAAAACGTGGTGAAAACAACGGCTCTATTTAAAAATGTCTACGGTCATTGTATTGCCGGCGACGTTGCTTAGAATAATATGCAAGTGACGTCATCATTAAAACATTCGATTGAAAACAAGTCTTACTAAACTATAGTAGGTATTCGATTAATCGATTCGACCTTTGTGACAAAATTAAAGCTCATCGTGATTGTTCAATACTTCTTTGGTTTTATTAAACTTACGGGCATCTAATTTTCGTGTTTTTTCTTATCACCAGATTGCATTTTTTTTTCAATCTCTCGGCGTCGATTTGTCACCGAAGTAATCTAAACAACACCATACATAACATGGGTATGCCGCAACAGAGCTTTGTTTTCATATTATCCCTATTGGGGAAAAAATAAAAATAATTATACGTATTACAACATGACAAACCTCAACCACACCCAGTCATACGATTTATAAAATCACGAGTCTGCGTCCGATTTCCATCGTCCCGTGAATAAAGTACCTACTCGAATTCAAAGGTTAGTTTACATAGTTCCGTATCTTTATTGATACTGAGTAAATATTTTTGTGACATTACGTGTTTGGTATTTAAAACCTTAACACGTGTTTGAAAATAGTAACATATTAAACCGAAGAATGATTTTATACTTATAAATTAGGAAAATTTGCAAATTATGTTAGAAAAAAATGTTAACATTACGTATGCGGACGTCTTAAAGCGGATTTTATCTAAGAATACATTACGTAACGCCGTAAGCGTAACTAAGGGGTATCGAGAAGTACTGTCGATAGCCCGGAAATATGTTCAGGGTAGCTAGACTATTGGTTTGCTACCCTTAAAAATACTATTTTATAAATATCACAATTAAAAATCAAAACGGTCCTGTAGGATGACTTTTTTTCAACAAAAACTTGATCATAATTCAATGATAACAAATATAAATCATTAAATAGGTGCCGTATAATTACCAAAAACCAACTATTCGACAATGAATGTGTAGGTGTTTACGGTGCATTCAATCGTTCAAATTTAAAATTTAAGTACTTAATGGCTTAACTTGTTGAAAATTAAGGGAGTTACGGCTGGTTTACGGGCCCCTCGAAAAAAATAAGTATATGTGTTTGAGCGACATACAACATTATAGTACGTACTACGTTTTTTACTGCCCCAACTCGTCACTTTAGAGACGCGCTTGTGCGATACCAACGATCTAAAAAAAAAAAAAAAAAAAAAATAGATAAACAAAAATGTTTAATAATCGTAAACGTCTCGACCTCGATATTATTATATCTCGTCGTGCACTGTGCGGCGTGAGCGCATTTCGCCGTCGCCGACGCAACGGTCGGACCGTAAAGACGAGCGTATTCGCGTTTTTATCGTCCGACCCCCGTGCCCGGTCCGGTGGCGTCGCACAATATACGTATACGTTTTAACGACACGCGGGTACAGCAGCAGCAGCAGTAAAGCCGATTGTATTACGATTCATAAAATCGGCGCGCTAAAATCGTTCCCGGAAAACAGCGTGTGATGTTATCGGTTGTATTTTAATGCGTCCGCCGGCCGTTAAACGCGCTCGACGGCGGCACCGGTGCACTCGTTGCACATTTACTGGCTTCGGCGGCCGCGTAGCCTGTTTTCTCGGCTCGAAAACATACCCCTCGACGGAAAACGTACCCTCTAATAAGTCTAAGCCTACCGGCTTGGGCCGGGTTCGAGGAGTCCAGACGGGGCGTATAACCCCCCCCCCCTGGTGCGAGATTTAAAAGGCGCATGTTTTTTTAAATGTTCAAAAAAAAAACTCTGAGCGATTACGATAATCGATGCGATTTCGAAACGAATCAAACCGAAGTGGGGAAATGTATAGCGATGACGCGTTTAAAAAATTAAGACTTGCAAGAGAAAAACGTGAGAATAAAATTGTAAGAAGAGCACGAAAAATGCGCGCAATTTTACACCGAAACGATTTCATGTTTGTAAAAAAACGTCTTGAACCTTTGAGCTTTAGTAGCTTTAGAAATCCTCTCCGTTGCCGTCATCTACACCTACATACGAGTATAGAATATAATTATATTGCCGGGAGCGCAAATCGTCTTAATCCGTCCGTGTATACAGCCACGTCTCTGCCCGGGTAGGATGTACACAAATGGTCTGTTGAAGTCGATTCGCTTGCTCAGTAGTACCGCCAACTCACAAACACATAATTCTAAACGTCTTAAGATCTCAGTCGATTCGCACTTTGCAGGAGACAGTCGAGTTTCCAATGAACAACCGAGCACATCAACGTCCAGTCTCTCTGCGTGACGCCGCGACCACGAAACAGTCGATCGATGTTGCGAAACCCGTGGTAAACACTGATGTAATAATAATCGCCTATCGTTAGTCATAGTAGACCATATTATTTGTATTTTATTTATTTATTTAGAATTCAACGGGACTAGTCCTTTTACAAAATTTAATGTGGTATATAGACCAATAATGCATAGAAAACAAAAAGTAATTACAGAATATAATAATTATTAAGTACACTAAGTAATATTAAAAAATATATAAAAATATAAGGATACAAATAGTTAAAAATATAAAAAAATAAAGACATAAAGACATTACTGATTAACACAAATTAATATTGAAATTATAATTTTGCTTTTAAAATCATAATTGACTTGACTCTGAAAATATTACGAGTAGTATTGAAAAAGTCTAAGGTGGTGGAGACTAAATTAGCAAGTTTCAGAGCTCTAACAAAGAATGAGTCATTACGGTTATTATTAGAAGCTCAGGGCTTACAACATTATAATTTAACAAGTCGTATACGAACATTATTATGATATTCCGTCCATAACTATCACTTGAATCGATTACTCGAATCGTGTGTTTGAGATTTAATTACGTTTTGATCACGGTGTTTCTGTGTTTAAAGAACTCAAATTCCTCCCTGATTCCTAAACACGTTTGATGTCACTGGCCACCCCTGGCTCCGTTACAACAGAACCAAGAGTTATTGAATGCGATCGATACTCAAAAGTTTTTCTTTAAGTTTTTTTTATTATTATTCTTTTTTCATCTTCTTTTTCATGTTCTTTAGTAACGTAATCGAAAATCAATGTGAAATTCGCACCGTATGAAATCTTAAATCAATTACGAATCGAAACAACACCACACCGCGAACAAGTAAAGTACATGCGATTGAGTTGATCAAGTACGCTTTTTATTCGTCTGTCCGGCGGCAGATGTAGTGAAATAATAATAATTGTATAAATCCCACAAAATCACTTTGTAGCATGGACGCGAGTGGAAAGACCTGCAATACTCTTGATTTTTACAGATGAAACGTCGCGCACTAGAAATCGCTCACTGTGCGTACGACCAAGGAACGTTTATTATTTTTACGTTCTGGGCGTCGACGTTGCAGTCGTACGCACCTGTACTCAAACCGGTGCCGCTCTCTACCGGACCGGTGTGGAAAACAGTACCAGCAGGTACGACCGCGAATGCAGCCGTGCACACCCAGTGGTCGAGTACGCAGGGCCGAATTTAAGGCCTTTTGAAAATAAATTAATAAAAACGGCTTTTAATATTTATTTATTCAACATGCTTAGGTAAAAAAATATTTTATAATATTATGATATATAATATCATTATCATTATAATAATATATGTTATATATAATATATAATATAAAAGAACGGATGTATGAAAAAAAATTGCAGTTTAAAATGACAAAATTAAATTTTTACTCGACGAATTTCTTTGTTGACGGTTGAAAATAGTGGCGGACTGGCAATTCAGGGCCCGGGATATGGTCTTTGTTAGGGACCTTGACTACCCTATTGGGAACTTAGCTTACTTAAACATATATTATATTTCAAAATTGTAAGTTATCTTGAATAAAAATGGTGTAACCTATAAATTATTTTTACCTATAGATAAATAAAAATACGTTGCGTCAGTAAACCAATAGAGGATATTATAACATAGAAATATAGCGCAATTTTATTGATTTATATTCAATTTATTATTATTATTTACATTGTTTATAAAGAATATGAAAATTTAATAACAGTTAGACGTTCGAAACCGTCAATGTTGTGAAGGCGTTTTTGTATGAAAAAGTTAATAATAAATATTATGGTTATTATGAATATTTGAGATAACATTAAGTACAAACTATACGTAGATACACTGTATTAATATAACCTGTTCATTATTAACGTATTCGGGTTGAAGAAATGTCTCCGATATCAAAGATGAAAACTTTAAACGGCTTTGATAAAAAACAAAACCTCGAGACAGTCAAAGTAAAAATGTTAAAATTTATAAACGGTATAATATGCTTATACCGAAGCTTTGCTCAGAACCGTTTAGCTAGAGAAAACACGATCTGTCGTATCTTTAAAACCCAATACTCATATCGCCATTATCCGATCCGAGGAACGAAGGATATACGCATGGTGCGAAGTATTTTTGGTTATTTTATTTTAAATCTATATTCTTAAAAACGACTCGAGCCGAAATCGACGTTTAATGTCAGTGACGCAAAAAAAAAAAAAAAAAAGACCGTTTGACGAAACACCCCGCTGTGACGACATAATATCACGCGGTCGTGTGGACGTTTTCGTGGAACGACCCTCGCGCCGCCGTGACCCTTCGGCCGACGGCGAATCCGCGTGTACGCGTACGGCTCGAGAGATAAACAAAAACATAATGGAATAAACACGGCGCAGTGTACACACGAAGAAGAAACACGTCGTCACGGCCTGTATAGTGTCGGCTGTTTGTCTTTGGTCGACCTTTGCAGTGGGCGCATGATATCACATTTCCCGTACACACACACACAAACACACACACACACACACACACACACACACACACACACACACACACACACACACACACACACACACACACACTCGTCTCGCGTTATACTCGAGTTCATGTACATAGTAGTGAGTGTGTGCGTGTGTATGTGCCGTATTTGTACGAACACGTGTGCGCTCTGTTATTTTTCCGCTCGCGTGTTATGTAAGCTCGGCCGGCGGGAGGCGACACACGCTAGAAATTACGGGCTTACGCGGGGGATTATACGCCGCATGCGCGCGCGTGAAAACCTAAAACCACGGGTGTGTCGGAAAACGTAATTGAAAACCCTCAGTCGGCGGCGGCTTCATAGGTTTTATGCGCCCCCGCGTGGGGAGGTGTCGGTGGCGCGATAGACGAGGCGAACAGGCGTAGACGGCGTGCGTGTGTAGAGTAAAAACACACGATCCGTGGACGAGAAGACATTATTATACGCCGTATATACGTAAAGAGAGAGAGAGAGAGAGAGAGAGAGAGAGAGAGAAAGCACAGAGATTAGCGATTCTTGAGGGTCCCGGACAGCATCAGCAACACAATATCTATACGGGCACGGCGGTCGAGTCGGCAAAGGGATTACATTATACATATATATATATAGTTTGTGATGTAGTCTCGTCGTCGTCGTCGTCGCATCTCTCTCTTTCCTCGTATATATATATGTCTATGCATATAGATTGCTTATTTTCCACCCGGCATTTACCCCGGTCTCCACCACTCCCACCCACCGCGATTATTGTGTGTATACAATTATATACATATATGTGTGTGTGTGTGTGTGTGTGTGTGTGTGTGTTTTTACTAGAAATAAGTATACACACGAGGGGCGTTGAATTAACTTTCCGACCGACTCGCGAATAAAAACTAATACGCTACTTATTTACACACACACGTATGTGACGTGGACGTGTATGTGTGTGTGCTCAGGTACTTGCTGACGTGTACGTTCTGCGTGACTGTACCGCACACTGTCCGGATGATGTCGGATCCCGCGGGGTCGTCCGCGTAACGCGTGTTACGTGCGTATACGACGTGTGAACGGTCGCGCCACCCGACAGCAGAGCCCTTAAGACTTTCAATTCCGTTTACTCGCTCGCTCTAGTATTTTGTATTATCAAAACGGCAAAAATGACAAAATCAAAAAGAACCCGCGGCGAACGAGCACCGGACGAGCGCAGGAGGGGACGCATATATTCGTGTATGCGGGGTGCGTGTTTGTTTTTTGCGATAAAGTAATTTTCCACGCGTTTTCCAAAGTACGTTTACGCTGAATCATAATAATATATTATTTTTTCGTGTAATGTTTTTGAAATTCAAAACTGTGCGCAACAACTGTGCCCCTCTCCCGTTCGGTTCGGTATTCAATTCAAAACTCTATTCGCGAAACGCTTTGGCGTACAACAAACACGACGAGACGCGTATTGCATTCGGTATTAAAAACAAAAGAATAAATTCTGAAAGTTTATATGTTCCCGGTGTCTTAATAGACTTAGGGTACGCCGTGAGACTACCGGACCGCGAAAGACCGTGCGTGGAACAGACGGAAAGAAACATTCAATATCGGATATGCCGGAGATCGCCAACCAGTCGATCGCTATCGATTAATCGATATTTCCTGGAATATTATCGACTTTTTAATCGATCGATCGCGATCGTGTTCATATCTTCACTACCACGTGGTAAGGCGTCGCGTCGTGCTTTTCGAAACAGTTAATTATCGCCGGTTATAATATAGTTCGATTGTCAATAAGACACATGCGGCGAGCCGTACATTCGTACAACCAGTGCTCGAATTGAGAGGGGACGCAGGCGGACGGAGCTCCCCTTCTTATCTTTATTTTTTTAAGCGTACCCCTTCTTCAATTTTTAATTTGCATTGATTTCAATTATTGAGTGGGACGCTAATTTTTTTTAAAGTTTCTTAGTACCCCTTCTTTTATATTTCCAATTCGAGCACTGCGTACAACAAACGTCCATTATATTTCGGCTGTGTGAGAAATGCAAATAATATACATAAAATCTAAATAAATAGATATTATACGCCACTAGAGGCTGAAAACGTTGAATGTAGCTGACTCGTCGTTAAAGGTCGGTCGGTGACCTATGGTATATAATATATTTTGAACCTGAAAACTGTACGCGTGTGTTGCCCACGATTACAGCGTACACAGCTCGCGGGGCGAAAAGATAAAATTGATGAAACGTACGATTCGGTAGAGTAAAACATAATACAAAGAACAGCGACTCGCGAGGCCTTTGAAACAGGGCATTACACCCCGGCGAGCGAGGCTGAATGGTGCTCTTACCCACGTGCCACCCTTGACTTCCTGCGCATCATACGTACATACCAGCGTACTTTATATTTACGTACGCCGTACACATTGCAGTGTAACAGCGATCCCGTCGGCGAAAATACGTTCGATTCGCGTAACTCTCGGACGCCAAAGACGCTAAAACAAATAAAAAATATTCAGAAGTTCTCAAACCGCGTTCTGCACACCACTGATGGTAGGTACGCGAAATTCAAATGGTGCTTATCGAAAAACCTACAAGTTTCGAACATTTCGTTTTTTTTATGATAAAATGTAACGAAAAATAAACATTTTGATTGGTCGTGTTTAGAATAACTTTTTGGTTCTGGAAACTTTAAGTATAAGTTTCGACTGTCACGCCATTGTTTTAAAACGAAGGGTATTGAAATCATAAAAAGTTTTGAATTTTTAGTTTATAGACACTAGAGCAAAGGAGGAGAACACTTTTTTTTTTTGGCTTTTTTGGTGCCATCATTTTCTAATCAAAGCTTCAAAAAATATTTAAATTCGTGTCGATAATACGTTTGTAATATCGAGAAATTGTAAGGTTTATTGAAGATAAAACCAAAAAATTTAATTATTTTAGAACTTTTTGTAATCACTCCGTCTTGATTGACCATTTAACTTCTTCGCCCGTTAAAACAAAAACAAAATATTTATTTTTCTAATTATTTAAAATGTAAGAAATCAACAATAAAATGAAAATGTTTTGAGGTACTGTTCAAATTTGGCTTATGCGTCACTTTTGGCTCACACACACATACGCGCGTTTTCGCGTTCGACACACACACATACACACACACACAGTTATTAAAAGACAACACTTAATTCACTGTTTTGTCCAACAGTGTCACAGTGACCGCATCAAGCGATCACCACTGAAGGACCCTTAATTTTTTATTTCTACCGCTTATATATTATTTCTTGACCTAGTTTATATTTTGCTACATCTGCTAAAACTTACTGACTTAGACTTAATACTAAATATTGTTACACAATAAATAGGTATATGTTTACTTAACCTAGTTGAAATATATCTATGTTTAATGTTAATGTTTAAATTTTAATATTAAGCATGATACAACAATATTTTTTTCGAATGGCGTCTGAATGATTGGAAAAAATCAACCGTTCGTCAATTATGCGGCAACGGGAGAAAAATAAACTTTTAAAAGATAACCCGACGGCATCACCAGTTGAATACGGCTAAGAATCCCTTAGTTAAGAACGCAAATACGTTTTCGTGGTAATCGATTTCGGTTCACGCGATTTCACGAAGTGACGGGATTCGCCGATCTGATCGTCACGATTTAGCTCCAATACCCAGACGCTCAGAGGCCCATTAATTAAAATTTAAAACACGCATTGTCCCGTGTAAATAACACCGCCGATCGATCCGGCGTACGTCGTATTAATATTACTCGTATTACGCGCACTTTGCCGTCGTCTTCGTCATTGCCATTAACGCGCGCTCGCGTACGCCCGCCTGTATAATATGACAATAAACACGTTCAGCACGTGTATAGTAGTAGTAGTAGTTGTTGTTGTTGTTGTTATTATTATCATTATCGTTATTACAATATCGCGACGGTAACGATATGACATCCAATCGTTTTGTGACTACGGCAACAGGTACGCACGCTATCGTTACACACGCGTGCCGTAATAGGATTTTCAATATACGTATTTCTACTGTGCATACATATACGACCACAACTTTCGTGTCACGTACCAACACACACACACACACACACACACACACACACACACACACACACACACACACACACACACACACACACACGAGTCACAAATACGTCGGATTTGTATAGCAATAATAATAATAATAATAATAATGCGCCGCAGGGTCGAACCCGAGGGGAATAAATTCTTCGTAAGCTCAATACCGTACACACACACACACGTGTAGTTTATTATTTATATCGTACACAATACTTCCGTGAATACCAGTACTCGTGTGTACGTGTTATACAGTATGTCCCGTGCAAGTCTCACGACCCCGTTTTTATTCGTACGACGAATTGATAAATTCCGTTTTATTTTTCTCTCTCGTACAAATCCGTTTTCGACCGCTATTGCCACATGTGCGCAGGGCCGGACTGGGCAGGCGGGATATCGGGAGTTTCCCTGTGGGCCGCTTGTAATCGTAGGGCCATTTTTTTTTTTTTTTTTTTTTTTTTTCTTTAGTTTTATCGGTTAATGCTCATGAAAACTGTGCGGATTGTGACGGTCGGACACGGGTGTGTGACAAAATATTAAGGAAATTCCTCGAAAAAACACATGATACCTTCGGCATTCAAAACGGTGTAGTGTGCTCTTGAAATAATATCGGTAAATGTAAGTTGCGTCCCGATAAAAAGGTCCTAATAACAACACACATAAGTTGCGGCCCGTATTGTATCAGGTAGTACGTAAGTTGCGGACCCGTGTTTTATTAGGTACTACGTAAGTTGTGGCCCGTGTTTTTGTTATGTATACGTCAATTGCGTCCGACGGAAAATCACTCGAATAAAACATATAAATATATTTCAAAAGATAATATCCATTTCTTTATCTGTAAATTGTACTGTCTACAAATATAGAGACGTTCAACGCACACATGTTAGTTCACCGATAATAATTGTTCTATACGAGTGCGCGAATCAGTTGGTGATTTTTTTGATTTACAATGGACGTGCTAAATAGTAAATTAAAGTACAGTGAAAAAAAAACCAATATTTTTAACCATACCATTAGTATAACAATAATATCGACAGTCCTAAGTCTGATTAAACGGGAAGGAAAATATTGGTTATAAATTTGTAACGCAATTTTCATATGTACGAAAAAAACTCGGGACGCAATTTACATATGCACATAATATACTCGGGACGCAACTTACATATTATGCACAAAATTTACTCGAGACGCAATTTACATACTACCTGATAAAATACGGGCCGCAATTTATATCAAAAAGGTACATTGGGACGCAATTTACAGTCACCCGATAATATAATACGTGAAAAATAACTATAGTTAATAAAACTAAATAAAGCTAAATAAGCTATAGTTTTGTGTACAAATTTATTCTATCACTGTCGTCGCGAGTCACTTATGAAAGAATGTTTTCGAAATTGAAATATATTCTCAATAGAATAAAAAGTGCATTGAGTAATGATCACTTGGAATCATTTACGGTAATTTCAGCTGAATCTGATATTTTGATGGCATTGGATAATGAAATCATAATCGACACAATTTCGCAAAAGAGCTCCAACCTTAACAAATCGCTCAATATGTATTAACGTGTATTATAGAGTCTAAACGTATGTATTTTAAATAAAAATGATAACGTTTTTTTGTACACACCAATTTTTAATAATAATATTAAGTATTTCAATTCTCAAAATAATATACAATAATTTTAAATGAAAATACATGTTTTCTTTTAGGGTTGATTTTATAGGTATATCTAAGTGGGCAGATTTTTTTTATTTTCCTGGTAGACATTTTTGACCCAGTTCGGCCTTGTAGGCGTGTGATATAACACCGACTTAAATATATGTATCGACTGTTATTATCGACTTATGCCTACTTGCCGTTATAGGCATATTAAATGTTTTTCCTTTTTCTCTCGGCCACCGTGTGCAAAAATCAACGTTTAGTTAGAGTGAATTATGTCTGACAGTTGTAACTATAGGTAAACTGAGAATCACGTTAATACCTCAATGAAATTTCCAAATTTAAAAATAATCGTAGTGACGGTATAAATACGTACAGCGTCTCAGAAAACGTCAACAGATATATTTTTAATCCATAAGAAAACAAGTAGTTGTCAAATAATCGATTGTTTTATGTTTTTATCGAAGAACGTAAAATTACACACGTCATTCAATTTGGTGACAAATTAGAGTATACGATAAATCAAAGATATGCAAACCCTAAGTTTCTTCACAAAAGCAACCATTAAAATAAAAATTTTACGAATATGCTCATACTTGATTTGTGTTCTGTTTGTTCGTTTCGAAATGAGTAAAATTATTTTTTTGTAACTTGTGAAATAAAGTAAATCACAAAAAAAAAAAAAAAAAACAAAACAAAACAAAATATGTATATCTGTAATACCGACGTTCGATATCGGGCCGTTGACCGGAGAACTTTCAATCAATGATGGCATACATTTTATGTATTCACTAACCTAAAGTTGATACGCTCAGTGTGTCTAAATGGTTTTTATTTTCCAAAAAAAGCTTCCGTTACGAAACATGTTATACGTCATATTTTAATATATTTGTACAGTATATTATGTACACGGGCGGTCTAACAATCGAGCAGTCGACGATAAAACACGGTGGAGAGGGAAAACGCTCGTACGTTCCCCTTTCCGAAAAAAAAAAAAAAATGAAACTTATCTCCGGGTCTACGTGAACGTCGGTTTATACACAATGTATGTAAATGTAAATGCGTATGTGTATACGTATACTTGTGTGTGTGTGTGTGTGTGTGTGTGTGTGTGTGTGTGTGTGTGTGTGTGTGTGTGTGTGTGTGTGTGTGTGTGTGTGTATAGTATAATATATACAATAAAGCCGCCGGTGGCGGGTAAAAAATAGGATAAAAAACGACCGGCGGGCCGGCGAGGCGATAAAAAAATAAATAAATAAATAAAACTCCAAACAAAACTCCACGTCGAAGCTTTTTAGGGGAGGCATACACACACACACACACAAACAACTTATACTGGTACAATGAAAAGTATATGCAAACACGTCTGTGCTGCAGCTTCCCCACACTAGCTCTAAAGCGGGCAACTGGTCGTATCGTGATAACGCGCTGCGGCTCTTATCGACGACAGACGGATGGTAAGGCGGGGTGGGCAAGGTACGCCGGGGGTTAGAACACAACAACTCCCCCATCCCTTGGACCCCACCCACAGAGAGCTGATACTATCGGACAATGTACATTCACGTCCCCGGGATCCGATTCCACGCGCGCACGCTTAAGTACCGTCGTTTGAACGCGAGGTCGAGAACGCGTGTCAGTGTTTCGTATGCGTCGAGCGCGTTTACTAAAATATTATACAGGGTGATCCGGCACTGGCAGGATTTTTTTTTTTTTAAGCAAAAACTGTCCACGGTCGAAGAATAAATGAAACTCAGACCACAAGAGCTTGACCGGTATAATTAAGGATTGCCAGTTGTTTAAAAATCTGATTTCATCGTGTCCTCTAGACGACGTACTCATACGTTATCCCTTCCTCCGTGCCATCATGGGTTTTCCAATTTTTCCGCCAAAATGTTTAACCCTCCATTCCTGTTTACTCCTGCGAAATCCTTTTACGATTCCTAATCGGCTCGTAAAAAATCGACTGCGTTGTGGCAAAGTGACGAACCCGCGTACACGAAATTTCCTGTATTTGGCCGCCGTATTGAGGTTCCGATCCATTGTTCGCTGTAACATATTTCTATGAAATTGACCCCTACTGTGGTCCAATCTATTTCGAACCATTGTGCGATATTTTGCGAATAATTGCGAATCGGTCTTTGTACGGCAAACAGACTATTCAACAAATTTCAGGGGGTCAATTTTATGTAGCCCAGTCGGAACTGCTCATTGTTGACCGTTTCACTCCGACCTGCAGAACCATGTGGATCGAGGGTGAGTTTAAGGGAAGGGCGAAAGGGTGCAGTCAACCCTCTTGGACCTGAAAACTAGTTATTTTTTTAATTTCTAAATTATGCTATAGCCATCGTTTTTATAGATATAAGTAAAACGCCTCATCAGAGAGTCGATTATAATTGAAAATCAGTTTAGAGGTAGTATTTTCGGATGATTTTTCCGCTCGACGTGAGAGCTTTTTAATTTTTCGCATTAACGACAATAATACAACGTATTTTTGCGTATTAAATTACGGCATACTCGTATTATTATTGACTATTTATCGTACGGTTGACTTTTCATCGTAAAATATACTTTTGAGTAGGTTTCTATTAAACAATCGACACCTACAGAATGTGTGAAATGTATTTTTATCGTGAAAATAGTTGGAATAATAAACAATTACTACTGACTTCGAAACACCCATTCCGTATGGATGTGAATTGCAATTTTAAACTACGAACAAAAAAACGTAAATTTTCCGTCCTCGATTCACCTCTCGTCTTTGTGAGTGAAAAAACTCGTCGCTGATGCGGACACGGTCAGTAAGTCAGTCTGCGTCCTAAAAGCCTAAAAGCGAGTACACGTGCTGCAGCAATACCGCGCAAAACCCACCGATAGCAGTAGCGATCAACCTGTATAACGTATACACCGCGCTCGTGGTGCAGGCCTATATCATACCGTACGGAAAAATAGAGAGAGACAGAGAGAGAGAGAGAGAGAGAGAGAGAGAGAGAGAAAGAGATAAAGGGGGTGGAAAACGGTTTTATATTTCACGAAATAATATCACGGGCGCGCGCGCGCGCGCGCGCGTGTGTGTGTGTGTGTGTGTGTGTGTGTGTGTGTGTGTGTATCATACACACGCGTGTGAGCGCGGCCGTCCCCGAGATCCGTGGGGGAGATTTTTTCGTCCGCCCAAAAGCCGAGGGGATCTGCGGTGCTGATAAGCGTCCGCGTGCAGTCGACAACGCCGCGACGGGCCCGCGCGCGACGGCCGTAAATTTCTCGGGCGATAATAGCGTATTTATAACGCTCGGCGGGGCACTGCTGCGGCTCGCGAGGCTCGGCGGCGGCGGTGGGTTCGAACGACACGACGCGTTAAAACGTCGCACTGTTAAAAACAGTCCTTTTATTATGAATAAAAAGCGAAACGGTAATAATAATAATAATTAGTGATGTTACGAACAGTTCGATTTCCGAACCGAACCGAACCAAACTCGGGGTGTTCGGTTCGGTCCGAAAATCGAACTCAAAATAGCAAATAACCGAACCGAACGGAATCGTCAATGATTCGGTTCGAAAATCAAACCCAAGAGATCGGGGCAAAGCGTATTACGCGTGGTATGACGTGAACAAAGACGACTAAAATAGATCCGAAATCAGATTGTTTTGTGGTTTTATCATATACTTACTGCAAGTGTCGGACGATTTTAAAATCGAAAAATCTATACGATAAATCAAATGGCGTATTTTCACAATATTGATTTTTTTTTTTCATTTTATTCGATTACGTGATCATACTGAGGATTTACGTTTATTTTTATTTTTGAATCTTTTGACTTTTTTTAAGTGAGGTTCGAGTTCGATTGAATATCGATAATGTACGGTTCGAGATATAAATTTGAATAAATACGTGTGGATTCTGTTCTGTTCGGAATCGATAATTTTACGAAAAGTTTGGTTCGGCCTCGAAAACCTGGGTTCGTAACATCGCTAATAATAATATACGCACGACGAACGCGACCGTCATTTCGACCAATCGAATTCGTGACATTAAGTATGTTTATCAACGATAAATAATCGTATTGTCATTTTACCGTTTCAACGCAATAAACCAATCAAGCGTTCGATTCCAACGACAAACTTTACCGGTCAAATCGATCGCACCGATCACGTATACCGTTATGTGTATCGATTTCAACAAAATTCAGTTACAATAAACGAGTTTTAAGTTTCTTTTATAAAAAAAAAAAGGTCGTTGCGATTATTATTATATGATACGTGATAATTATCGAATACATCGTACGTGCTATGATTTTCACTAAATTATTATTGTCGATTGGATACTTCTTGTAAATATAGTATTATACAAGACAAACGAATTGTTAACATATCATTGTATATACTAATAAAGTTATAACTCTTAAGTCGAAAACTATTATTTGCATTCAATAGTTATCTTTTACGCGATACCTGTAGTATAGAAAATACGCACTATATCTGTACCGTCATTGAACAGATGTGTAATTACTACGCGTAGTTAATTAATAGAAAAGCTTTTTTTTTTAAACACTCCGCTCTGAAAATCATGAAAAAAATCATGCAAAAAAAATAATAAAAATGTAATTCTAATTATAATGTATGATCACGGAAGGAAAATTTGATGAAGATGATGGTCTATTTTTTAGAGCAAAAAAAATATTTCCTTAAAAAAATAATAATTATTTTAATAAATATTTTATTTGTTTGGGTGTGCCTGAAGCGAGAAAGGACTTTGGTCGAAATATATCGATTTATATATGCGCGTATATTATATACACGATGATTCAAAATGTCCGCTACAGCAATTTCATGATATAAATATTCAAACTAGAGTAATATATTAAGAAAGTATCTTTATGTAGGGAAGTTTCAAATAATTAGAAAATTGTAAAAATGAATTTTTTATTTTACTGTCCTTAAAAGGTAATTTTGGGAATGACCTTTTGAAAATCAAAGGGGACCCTATATTTTTTTCAGTACAATGTGATGAGATATTTTTTTAGTACATTTTATTAATTGAAAAACACGAATGATACAAAACTTACAGTAGGTTAGAGAGCGGTTTTAAGTTTTGCGGCGTTATACGTGCAAAATGTACTATGGTCGTAAAAAAAAAAATGTATAAAAACTCAAAACCGCTCACAAACTCGGAGTTTCTCTTCGATTAAAGTTTGAAATCACAATGACTTGGTAAAAAAATATAGCTTGAAGTCACGTTGACAAAAAAAATATGATTTTGATTGTCATGAAATTTGACAAAAGGGGTTAACTTGAGATATTTATCTAAAGAAAGTAGCAAAAAAACAAAATTAATTGTCGTTTTAGATTGCGTTTCATAACGTATAAATATGATAAAATAGCTGTGACACGAACTTTGAATCATCCTGTATATTATGTGTGTGTGTGTGTGTGTGTGTGTGTGTGTGTGTGTGTGTGTGTGTATACAGTAGTCTCTGCTTTTCGTTTTCAATTAAAATCACGATGTGTGTATAGAGCCGCGCGGCTCGTACGACGTTTTAGTGACGCGTCGGTCGTGCCAGCGAACGCGCTCGAAACTTTCAGCAAACACAACAAAAACACGTGCGAAACGGTTTTCGTACACAAACGTTTAACGTTCTTTCACGTCCTCTGTGAAAGCGTCGCTCACCGCCGCCGTTTTCGGCGACGTTCGAAATCACTCTCGCGCATTGTACACGATATTATTACGCGTACGGTGTGTACAACAACACAATACACGCACACTACCCTGCCAGAAACCTTTCGAGACGTTTCGTCACGACCGCGTCGTCGCCGCGAATTAAAATTCCCGCCGCAAGGCAGCACGCGATGTTAGAATACGGCCGCCGCGGATCCCCCCGGGCTTGTGCGCTGTAATTGAAAACCGAGTCGGGTTTCAGGATTTTCGCGAACATTTCCGCGACACTGGGAAACGTCGTCGTTGACGCAGGCACCGCGTGTTATTTTTGTACCAAAAACATTTTTTCGTCACCTTCATTTATTTTGTAAAATATTCAAAATCAATCCAACGCAAAAGTGTTATAATTATCAGTATATTAATTTATTATAATTATATCTAGGATTGATGATCAGGCGACCGATATTGTTTATCTATAAATACATGATCACCGAAAACGTGGGTTATTTGGTTATCTTAAAGAGTGATTAAATAGGAATCTAGTCTAAACAATAGTCTATTCGATAATCAATGCAGAATTCATCTCAGGAAGAACATATTATTATTGTCAGTTATCACCACAGGTCTTATGCTAGGTAGGTATACATTATCTTTGACTATGGTACAGACTCTATGGACCTTATCTGTGAATGTCGGTGAACAATTTTACTATAGACGAGTACCATAGATGCATAGGTATTAATATCGTTTATTGATATATTACCAATGCATTAGACCTTATGATAAGTTGAATATTCGTCAATTATATTTATACGAGTTATAAATCATAATTATTTATAATATGCGAATAAAAAAAACCTTATTTAAAGAGATGTTTAATAAGCTTATCGGTAAATTTAGTTTTAACTGATGTAAAGTTATGTTGTCGTAATTCGTTAAGAATTAGTAGTTGAGACATGTGGTAAATAATGCGTAATTTAAATTTTGAAAAGAATAGTAACTTTTTAACCGTTGAATCCTTCTTCATTTATTTGTCCGATTCGAGCACTCCGTGTGTTTATCAAGTTGTCCGTTGTTATTCCGACAGCACGGGTCATGTGTAAATGTATCATATAGTAACTACACGTTTGCGTAAGGATCGACCGCGTGAATAAATACAGTAAATATACATATGTGACGGTTGTATACAAGTTTAATAATAATAATAAAAAAATCATAATTGCGTTATTGTCGTTGTCGTGTCTCATACGACAAGACCCAGCTGTACGCCGAGAAAAAAAACAAATTAAACAAATAAATAAGAGAGAAACCGTGCCTACACGCACACACACATACACACACACACACACACACACACACACACACACACACACACACACACACACACACACACACACACACACACACACACACACAAATATATATATATATATATATTTATTTATTTATTTATATACACGTAGGGAAAGGGGAAAAGTCCGGTACCATACTTTGCACACTACACACACACACACACACACTCGTAGGCGATATGAATGAATCGCGTATTTATCAACGTCACTGGCAGTGGTTCCCGTCAAATGCGGACCCTCCGGGAGGGACGTGGTGGCGGTCTTATCTGTTTGCTGCAGCAGCGGCAGTAGAAGCAGCATCAGTGACGAGGGTGAAGGCGATGGCGGGGACGTTGAGGGTGAACGATTTTCATGTGTATTCCCTAGGCGCCGATCCGAGCTTTGTATATTATGATTCACGTTATACGCACCATGCGCACGCGTACGTATAGCTTAACATAAACACACACACACACACACACACACTCGTATGAGCGAGTGTGTGTGTGTGTGTGTGTGTGTGTGTGTGTGTGTGTGTGTGTGTGTGTGTGTGTGTGTGTGTGTGTGTGTGTGTGTGTGTGTGTGTGTGTGTGTGTGTGTGTGTGTGTGTGTTTGTGTGTGTTTATACATAAATATATGATACCGATCACGCTCGGTAAATAGTCAACTAGAGTGTGTGTGTGCGTGTGTTCGTGTGCGTGTGTGTGAGCAAGTGCAAGCGGTAAACACACGATTCAATGCCTATAATATATGGGCCACTAACCTGTATCGGCTGCAATATCATTGTACAATTGTATCATGCATTCGGGTGCGTCGAGTCCAGTGTTGGGACTTATCTAGATAAATTTATCTAGATAAATTATCTAGATAATTATTTAGTTATCTTTTATCTTATCTAGATAAATAATTTCATTTTATCTAAAAGATTATCTAAGATAAAAATTTCATCCATCTAGATAAATTTATCTAGATAAATTATTAGTCTCTAATTCTCTATACAAAAAAAAATATATATATATATTATATTGGTTTTTATTGTCAATTAATTTTTTTGATAATTAATACTTTAAATTTGACTTTTTAAGTCATCTGAGTAAAAAATTGTATGTTCCTAATAATACTATATACCTATTGG
The DNA here is from genome assembly GCA_027580255.1 of Therioaphis trifolii. Lineage (NCBI taxonomy): Eukaryota > Metazoa > Arthropoda > Insecta > Hemiptera > Aphididae > Therioaphis > Therioaphis trifolii. Next base: position 40,097,738 of record CM050409.1, on the reverse strand, counting down.
CTATAAGGTATTATTCATTATTTATCTTTTTGCTAGGGGCCTGGAACTTTGTAGGTGCTCAAATATAGAGTAAACCTACAGTTCATTGTTATGTTGTGTTGATGACTGACTCGTCAACCGTCGTCAACATTAAATTAATGAAAAAATTAATGATATAAATTATAGTATATGTATTTTACCTAATAAAAATATTGTATATCTACTTATAAAAATTTAAATACACACTAAAACTGTTGTTAAGGTTCAAAATGATTGTGAAGAGTCGTGTTATATAGTTTTTTCACGATGATATTTTCTCTCCACCAAAAAAAAAAATATATTTTACCTGTGGCATAATACTGAGATAGGACCACAGACAAAAATATCCCTCCCTAAAATTTAGTGCTAGTGGCGTCACTGGTTGGATGCCTAAGAAGTGAAGGGTAGTTTTATACTTACGTCTCAACATTATGCCCTACGCCCCTACCCTAGAAAATATTGAAATGATCACCCTGCTTTAAAGTAGGAATTAAAAAAAATTATCTATTTTTTTATCTAGATAAAATGTATTTATCTTTTATCTTTATCTAGATAAATTTTGATTTAGTTCTCTTTTATCTTTATCTAGATAGTTTTTTGTCATACTATCTTTATCTTTATCTAGATAAAAAAGTACTTATCTAATCCCAACACTGGTCGAGTCTGTTGAGTATCGAAAACTACCGGTAGCGCCTAAACATATTATCGTGATAAATAGCAGTGTAGACATTTTGAATTTAAACTCGACAACGAATACACCAATGTAAATTACATAAACAGAAAAGAAATAACCATTCAAAGTCAATATCCGAATATCTAGCATAATAACAAAAATAATTGAACATATTTTCTTCGACGTTGGTACCGTAACATATTTAGTTTTTTAAACTTTCGTCAAGACTGTATCTGTTGTCAAAGTGTTAATTGTCGATATTTGATGAAAATATCGATTTTCTAAGCGTAATAAATATATAACCAAAATCAAAATGATTATTTTTTTAAATATTTAAGTCACTATAAAAACCATGTTTTCCATAACTATTTTACACTCCGCTTTAAGGATACATACCCGGTAATGATAAAAAAACTTTTCAAATAAAATCTTCTTATTTTGCTGTGAGCTTTTATGTAAGTTGACATGCTGGAATCAAAATTCGAACGAGCAGTTTTTGAATTATACTTATTTAAATGTTGAGAATAATACTATTTGTAAAAGTATACGTAAATATGAGTACTAATATATAGTTATATCTAAGAAATCATTATCTTTGATATTTTTATTTTATTTACTTTGCTTTTATCGGTGACGTTACAACAGTGAGGTGGTTTCAAAATTGCCGAAGTATTTACAGACATGATTTTATATTTACCACGTTATTAAAATTAAGATGCCAGCGAATGGGACGTAATTAATTAAAAAACGTTCGTAATACGTCTTATATCAGAATAATTCAAAGCTACTAGTTCGAATACCAAATTTAAATTTAAATTTAAATTCATAGGAAAATGACCAAAAAAAGATATTGGTGATGAATGTATTAAGTTTTAAAGAAATGATGACTCATTTTTTTAGTATAAAACGATTCTGAGCAAAGCTTCAGTGTAATATAATATATTATTATTTAAATACTGTTTACGTATTTTACGGTTATTTGCATAATTTTTGGTGAGTTATAATAATTTATTAAAGTGTGTATAAAAAAAAAATCCTGACTAACGATTTTTGAATTTTTGTTAGGATAATTAGGTAGGTATATGAGTAAGGTCGTATTAAATTTTCAGAACTTTTTGTCAAATATTTAAAATTATATTACATAAAAACTTTCAAACAATTTGGTAAATTAAAAGTTCTATATTTAAGTCAAAAGTGCTATAATTGTTCTGAAAATGTTGTCCAATATAAAAAAAGTATGTATTTGATATTGGATAAAATTTTCAAGTTTCTAGCTTCAATACTTTTCGATTTATGACTAAATACCTAAAATCTGAACAGTGAAAATCTCGTTTACGGCGGAATTTTACCGATTTTACCGTTTTTACTCAGTTTTTCGATCGTTATTTTTGATTACTGGAAAAACTATGGAGATTTTGGAAAAATGACCTCTCTAAAGTACCATCTCAGTTCAATTTAGAATCTAAAAAGTTGCTGGACGAAACTTTTGGACAAGGATTTCTATACGAAAAAGGGTTTACAGAAAAAAAAAATTAAGAAAAAAAATAAACATCATTGTAAAACCATAAGATCCTTCGCTTCACTCAGAATCTAAAAAAAAAATTCCATAATGCCACATAACATCTTTGAGGTGATAATAAAAAAAAAATTGTGGAAAACATAGATTTTATATTGATTTGAACTTTCAAAAAAAAAAAATAATAATAATAAAAACAATAATAATAACAATAATAATCCAAATGTATGCATTTTCACTTCCAAGCGATGTACGTATTAGAATAGTTATTCGTACAACTACAGCTCATGTTTAAGTTGTTCTAGCTAAGTCACTTAATCGGGTTTGAACTTACGCGTTATGGTATTATGTAGTTTAGTTACGCGTTCCGGACCAACGCTTAGCACGTATATAAATAATACGAAAACGGTGTACGGTCGAGAATAATTTTCATCTCGTGATATACGAGTGAGGAGCGTGGGGGGGGCGGAGAGTGAATGGAGAAGGGCTGCAATCGTCCGAGAGCAGCTGCTGGCGTTAACAAGAACGGCGTTTAATCTAAAAAGGCGGAAAACGAGAAAATATACCGAGCGACGAGGGGACGAAAAAGAGACAGAGACAGAGAGAGACTAAAAAAGGACGAGAAACAGAGACGGACAGACAAAAATGCTTCGTTTCGGGCCAAAGGATTATTTCGTCTAGGGAGCGGCGGCGGCAACGTCATTTTTTACGGGCTTGACCCCGACCTGTCACTCGGGCCAGGGCTTAAACTGTATCCATTACGCGTCACGTCGCCGACAGCCTACAAATTTTCTCACGAAAAAAAGTGACCCCACCGCAATGCCGTCGTCACCGCTCGAGACGTTTAAAAAATATTTATTTTTTTTCCACTTCTTCTCCACGTATTTCTCCCCTCTCCGAACATGATGTATATCTTTTTTTTCACGTGACGTGGTTTTCATCGCCAACGTAGAACATACTTTTTTGGCTTATATTTTTTCTTGGCGCCGCCGACCAGCATCAGTCGTTTAGTTTATTCTGCTCGCGTGCGTCTGTGCGTGCGTTTGTGTGTGTGTGTGTGTGTGTGTGTGTGTGTGTGTGTGTGTGTGTGTGTGTGTGTGTGTGTGTGTGTGTGTGTGTGTGTGTGTGTGTGTATGGATTATTTGTTTGATATACATACCTACTATAGAACTGAGTCAACTATAACATTAATTAAATGGTTAATAAATGTGATGTTGCATTTATGGAAACTTCCTAGTGATTGAATTTATTTTTTCAAAAATGATTTGCTTTAAAGATATGAATATTTGATGGAAATATTATGTTTATAATATTTATAGTTTTATAAAAACGAATTACTAAATATTGACAAAATACTCCAACTTGTTAAAATGTTTGTTATAGGTATAAATCACTATTCCGCAAAGACATAATTGAGTTTCGAAAAAAATTCGTGTATGTGTGTAAGTTTGTTTTTTTAATTTATTTTCAGAAAACACATTTCCAATCTATATAATACATTATATATATATATATATATATATATATCATAATAAATAAATACGATGACTGCATTTTATTTAATAATATTTACGTACATATCAAAATAGGAAGTCTCCTAGCAATGCTACCTAAGTAAAAATGAAAGTGTATGTTTTTTCGATTTGATTCTCTTCTGCAGAGTGAAAGATGTTTCACTATGAAGGAGATTATGAATAAATTGTATACGGTTTGGCTTATGTTATGTGAAAAAATAATGTAGGAGCCTATTCCGCTTTCGGCCACTTCATTCACCTCAGTCCGCAGTGTTGGTAACAATGGTCGATTTGATACCCAACAGAAAAGTTGAAATTTCCATAATGATTTTCCCGAAAGATTGTTCAAATCGAAAATAAAACTATATCGATATTATTGTAAAGCGCAGACGAAATACATAATTATTCTCGAAATATAAAGTCCAATACCAAAGAGGTGCGCTTTTCACGAGCGATAGTCAGATGGTGACTAACATAGATGTAAAGTGATTATAAGTTTGAGTTGTATCGCGCCCGTTTACAACAACCTTATGAATACATTACGTGATGACGCTTGTATACATTTCGGGGTCGTCTGACCGTTCGATTCGTTCCCGTCGTAAACGAGTGCGATAATTCAGTAGCCTTGGCTATTACTCAACAGAACGAAATTAGTCGAGCACGTTGTTTCGATTCAACGGCCGTCGTATGTGGTAGGGAAGAGAGGTATAGTAGGCGGCCGATGACAAGAGCTCCGAAAGTGAGATTTTGAATGAGACCTATTTACATTTGACGAGATATCGAGGAAAGAAATTCGATAGCACGGCCGCCGGTCGCAGTACGATGAGAAAGAGGAGGTGGAAGAAGAGTAAAGTAGGGAAGAGGGACGAAGGGCAGGAGGACGTGTCGAGGAATGGCGGGATCGAGAGGAAAATATTTAGAAGGGGGGACGAAATCATATAATAAATAACCCCGTTATTGTATGTTTTATATACATATATAAGGAGCGTTGGAGGGCAGGTAATACGTCGTAGAGATAACGCGTTGCGAAAGGGTCGTCCGAAGTGAAAACGACGCGCGCGGGGAAGATCCGCGGAATAATGTCGTTTGCGCGCGAACCGAATCGCCACGCCGCGCCGTCGGTAGCGACGCGCTTCCCTCGTACTCATATTATACGTATTATATCTTCACGTGGCGCGCGCGTATTGCATAAAATATCCTTCAGAGTCCTCCGCGGGCGTATAAATCACTCGGAGAAACGACAACGTAACACAATAATAATATTCTAATGTATACAATGATATCTTGTACGGCTGTACGTCACGACGCGAAACATTCGACTTCTGCGCACCTGCGTGCAAGCACGTCTTACCGTGAAATCCACCCCCCCCCCCCCAAACCACCAGTCGGTATATCACCCTTTTATTAAATTATCCGGCCGCAGTGCCAATCCGATAAACCCGTCCCCGTTATCTTGTCCTGGGAGCGAAAAAATACCCCACGGTGCGGGGTGTTTTGGGCTTTTACTTTTTAACCCGACACTTTATTGAATCACAGAGTACCACGATTTAATGCGATGTCATTTTAAACCGTGCACACTAAACAATCTGTCACAGAAATGAAAACTCAGATGTTATTGTAAACGCTCAAATTTAAAAAAAAAAACTCTTAATCCGTGGTAATCAGTCGTTGTTATTAATATCCGATAGGTACGGCGTCGCGGTCGAATACATTTACGGTAAAATTAACCTGCAACTCCTAAGAAACGGATTTCTACGCTATTCTACGACGATACATTACACATTGTTTGAAAAATCGAACCGCACAACGGCCGGATGTACTTCGCACCCACTCGTATTGATGCCAATAAGAGAAACTGTTTGGTCGAGCTTTTATACTGTGTACACCTAGTGATGCCCAGCCTTTTTTTTTCGGCGGGCCACTATGGTAAACAATTATTTTCAAGCGGGCCACAAAATAAAAAAGTACAAAAATAATTTAACGTATAAGACTTGTTTTCATACCTTTTATTGCGTATTGAAAAGATTATGGACTGAGGTACACTTCGTAGGTGCACATTAGTTTGATCAACTTTGAGGATATATGAACATTTAAATTTCAACCAGATTTTTCATTTTGAGTTAAAGAACAGCTGGCCTGTAACATCGTTTGACACCACTATTTTGATGTTTTCTTTTCAACTTTACAATACCAACTAAAATTATATGACATAACCAGTTAGTAATATATACGTACTTTGTCAATCCTTTGGAAAAAAACCCCTCGAATACTTGCAGGCCATTGAATGTACACCGTTTTACTTTACCTACATTTAAAATAAAAATGACAATACATAAGTACACGTTTTGGAGAGATTTTTAGATTTTCGTTTGTACGTATGTCAGGTGCGTTACGATAAAAAAAAATCTATACTATATATATCTATACTTGTATATACTTTTATATACTTGTATATACACGTCAAACGGAGACTTTGAAAAGAGAATCCCCTCCCCCGCTTCCCGTTCACGACTGCGGCACACGATGAGTGTACGACGACGACGATATAGACATCGACGACGTGCAACTAAATAAACACGCAGATTGAGTGTTCCTTTGCGACATCTGTTTGCGAGCGAGTTCCACGCAAATATACATGCGTATACAGAGAGAGAGAGAGAAAAAAGTTCGAAAAAATAAACAAATCGACACGGCCACGTTTCGTTTAAAAAATAAATAAAATACACAAAACCCACGTCGGAGAGCCTCCGGTTGTCGTTGAATATTTTATAATCACCACAGTCACCGAAGAGTGCAACGCACACACGCGCACAAGACCTCCTCATACACACACACACACACACACACACACACACACACACACACACACACACACACACACACACACACACACGAGCCTTTTAATAAACTGCGCAGGGAAGTGGGAGGGTGAAACACGCGCACATGAAAAAAAAGCGGTCTGACGAGAAAAGCTGGTGTGTTGGCGACCCGAGAAGAAACAGTACAAGTTTATAAATGCACGTGTTTATCTAAGCTCCTTCCCCTCTCCCCGCATGCGTCTTCGGCGGGTACGGTACGACGAAAAAAGATTTTTAAACCCTGGGAAGTCGTAGTTTCTCTCGGGTTTTTTTCCGCTTCACGAGAACGTCATATAAAAAAACAACCTCCGTTTTCCTACACCGCGTAGTCAAGATGGGGCGACGGGAATAGATGTATAACAGAAATCGCAATTTGTACGCGCGTATATATTTTTTTTTCCTTGCATAATTTATAAATTTTATGTATTCAGCGTATTTGCCTTTGACCGTTTCCCGAATAATGTCATTCTCCTTATCCACGGCATGATATACCTATATATAGGAACTCTTTTGCGATGCGACAGACGAAATCCAATTAAAACTGCACCGACTTCTGCACACATTCGACGGAGACGACTTTTTGAAAATCATTCCAATACATGACGACGTTCGACTCACATCGACGACTGCACGCCCGACTTGGCCGCTGTCGCGGTCGGCTTCCGCGAAAACCCGGACCTTATCTCGGTTCTACATACCTACGCGCAGACTACAACCCACCACGGCGCTGTTATGCGTGTACCTATGAGTGATAATACTAATGGTATCTATTTAAATAAATAAATAATTTAACACCCCAGAGGATAAGAGTACAGTGAGTGTAAACTAAAAACTAAAAATATCGCTGAACTAACAATTGAGGGGAAAATTGATTACATGTTAAATCAAATTAAACATCAAGATTTAAATTATAAATACATACAATTTTTTAGATTAGTAATGGAGTCGAAAAAAAAATCAAAATTATGAATTAAATTATTACATGATGGTAGGCGGCACTCCGTACTACAAGTAAAGTAATTATTTTTTGAATGAGGAATATCAAATGGTGGGTTAAATCTTGAATTAAAAGAGGGTATTTTAAGTGATTATTGTTATTATTTTGATCTATACTTTGATCGTAGACGAATCTTCGTCTTACTACGTTCGGGCACTCAACTGTTAATAGAACATATAATCACTATATTCAACACTATTTGCTATCACAATGTTTTTTTTTTCTGAAAACTATTGTATTTTACGTCGGTCACAAAATAATATGTATGACGTCGGTTTACTCACTCGTTTAATGATGGACGTGTTGTGTGCATAGGAAAATTATTGGAATTTAACTTTTTTTTTTTTTTTAAATGGAGAGAGGAAGAGAGGAAGAGATAAAGAAACATTAATCATGGAAATTAAGAAAATAAACACAAAATACGTACTATCTTAAGAGTACCCACGAAAAATTGTTTTCAATGGCTTCATTTATTACTGAAAAGAAAAATTATAAAATCCTACAGTTTAAAAGTCAATGTACGAGTATGTATAAACAAACTATTAGTACGTATAATATTTTTACAAAAAAAAAAAAAAAAAGAATAAATAAAAATAGATTCCGTAACATAATAAAACTAGTTACTTGTAAATCACAGACAAAATACTGTTTTTTCGTAAATATTGTAAAATTATTGAAATACATTTTCTAGGTTTACAAGCAAATAGTGTACCGTAAATTTATGCATTTTACTAAAAGATACGTCAATTGGTTTTGTGGTCACTTTTTTATAAATCGGGAGGGGGACTTATGCTTCTGCGCTATCTATAAATTCTACCGACTTGCACACCAAGTCAAGATGACGTATACAGGTTCATTGTGAATACGCGCCTTTGTGCAATCGATATTAATTTTTCTTTCGAAAATATGATAGTTTTATGCACAACTATATACGTTTATATTTTACTAGACGTATATTATGCAAAAAGTATTGGAAAAACGTCAATCGACTTCGTCATTCACAAGACAAAAAATAATATGAATAAATGTACCGTTTGCGTACCCCACGCGTATACACGTATGTACACTCTGTTAAAATTGCCGCACTTCGCAGATAATAAACAAAGTTTTGTGAAAGTTTCGAGTAAAAAAAATCGAAAGTTTAAAACTTTAAAAACAAACTTCAACAAAATAAACCGATTCCACAACTACGACCCACAAAGTCAATAAAGCTGTACATCGTTTTACGCGCGAGTTATTTGAATGTCGTTTGGCGATGGTTTTCGTAACGAATGTTTATCACGATTTGAACCGGAAAATCCCGTGGAAGTATGACATAGTATGATTGCAACACGTTATGCTGAAGTCCTTCAATCGGAAAATTCGAAATATCGAAGAAAACGAAAGATCAGTTGAACTCGGGGGGGGGGGAGAACAGCCCCAACCATCCTATGAGCTTTAAAGAACTCTTGCGGCAGCCGAAATTTCGCCTGGCTCACGTGCCGCCACCGGTCGTATTTGTTTACGTTTTAGTACGTTACACAAATGTGTTTTACGAGTAAATTAATGTGTGCGTGTGTGTGTATATGTGTGCGTACACCGTTCACTCGTCACCCTCGACGGCGGGCGCTCTCGCGACTCTATATGTTTGCCGACCGACCGACGACGAATAATCTTCATAGTATCCCGCCGCGGTTGTGAATTCGCACGAGGACGCAGTGCGGACGAGTGCCTACTCGAAGATCAAAACGCCACCCCCTCGTGGACGAAATCGATACATCGGCGGGGCGCACACGACTTATTTTACTCGGCGGCGATCAGACAATAAACGCTGCGCAGCCTTACAAGTGCTGTACGTGTTTGATTTCGTTTGGCTTCTGTTTGACGCGCGCCGCATGCGTGTGTGTGTGTGTCGAGGTACCTGTGTAGTCGCTTTAAAGGCGATCGCAAGTTTCATTTGCATATTGTGTGTGTGTGTGTGTGTGTGTGTGTGTGTGTGTGTGTGTGTGTGTGTGTGTGTGTGTACTCGTCTGCTGCTACACAGACGTATTTTCACGTATCGATTAAAGGTGCCCCCCCGCCACGGCCGTTCTTTTCAACATTGTTTTTTTCAAATTTGTTATATTCATTTGATCTACCGCGGTGTAGGTACGTATACGATCACAAAACACGACGAATTGACGACAGTATTCATTGTAAGTTACAATTTGTAACTATATAACAACTTCCGAGAAATTTCTGTACGAACACGTGAATTTCAATTCATTTAATAACACGTGCAAACGTATAATTAAGTCGAAGCGTATTATAATGTGTACACAACGTGTTCACACTTATTGCTCGTGTATGTGTGTACGTGTGTTGCTACACACGGGTGCATAATAAACGCGCGCTGTGCACACCCGATATATTACAGCGATGTTAAAGGGAATTGAAAAATATTAATTAAAAATACCGTACACGTGTGCTTGTGTGGAAATCATATTGATTCCGGGAAAAAATGCCAATTTTCATTATAATTTATTATAAACGGATACGTGATACGTGCATGTGCAGTGGAAATGGTTTCGGAGAAAAGTATTTCGACGTTACTCGTACGCAAAAATGATTATTGAATATGTTTTTTTTAATCGTTTCAATCCATAACCCTGTCACACGTAAACGGAAATGTATTTTATTTCAAGAGAGATCTGTTCCCAAAAATGACAAAAAACAAAAACCAAAAATTACTAAATAATTGTTAACGTTTTTACTATTTAAACAAAAATAAAAACGCATACCAATGAAAAATTATCGATTTTTTTCTAAAATGGTAATAATAGTAATAACGATTATTGTATTTTAATAAAATCAAAATCAAAATCGTACGAGTCGTTGATATAATTATTATGAAAAGTCACAGTGGACATTTTGTTTTTTTCGATATAATATTGTTCACGTATTTTAAATATATTACCAAGCGAGTACATAGGAGAAAAAAAATTTTAAATCGTAATGCGGGTTAGGGGTTCTATCAACTTCCCCAGACTCGTGTCTAGTGTCTACCACCAATAGCCACGAGTCTTACGTTTAACTCGAATGATCGCACGACCAAAAACTGTATGCGGCCACAAGAAGTGCAGCGACTGCGATGCGATTCGTGTACGTTTTTCACATAACAAATTACAAATGAAAATACCCAACGGTTTGTATTCTAGACATTTTTTCACTCGACACGTGTAACTAATGATAGGCAAATACCCGGTAAATATATTTTTGGTGAATTCCCTAGTTATTTACCCGATATTTAAAATAAATACCCGGTAATTTGGGTAATTACTTCAAACAAAAAATATTCAATAACATTTTGTTCATCAACGAACAAATGTTAAAATGTGGTGATCCAAGCCAAAATACCTAAATTAGGTATAGTTTTATAATTTTTATTTAAACAGATAAGTTTAATAAATGTTATTATTTAACAACTTAGAGAACTATGTTACCTAATGCAAATAGATTTAAACTAAGCCTAAATATCTACTTAATGAAAAAATATTATGATAAGTAGAAGTAAAAAAAAAAAAAAAAAAATGTAAATTAATAAGCATAGATTGTTTATAAATTTATAAATATAAAATATTATGAAAGATACAACACCGGTATTAAAATAATAAATGCGAATCGACAGCTAAATGAGCATCATATTCATCAACTGTTTGTATTTGATATTCAGTTACATTAGAAGTTGTATTTGAATAAAATTTTTGTTTTATTTGTTGTGGGCAATTTGAACATTTAAGTAAATGTGCTTTCATTTTATTCACATTCATATTATACTCTTTTTGACAAAACTAGCATGACTGACGTTTATCGTTAGATATGAATTGTTCAAAGTATTTACGCACTATGTCCTTTTTCCTTCCCATAATTTTATTTTATTGTTCACAAATTTAAGCAACAATAAAAATAAATAATTTGTATTTCATTAACAAAGCAAAAACGAAAAAAAGCGCAAAAGCAAGACTAATGCCGCGTTACCAACGCATTCTTAATGCCGTAAGCGTAACGGTATATCTATGGTACATTCTACATTTCTACCATGTATGTATTGTAGTCATGTGAATATGTGATATTTTAATATACTTTAATATTTATGATACAACCAAGGTAGAGATATATCCACCTTGGTTACAACCACAATTTAAGATAAAACAGTATAGCCATATTAAAAAAAAAATACCCAATTTTTCAAAGGAAAAAATGACGTGGGTAAATACCCTGGTATTTACCCAAAATATATTTCTTACCCGTTGGGTATTTACCCACAGCCCATCACTACGTGTAACCGACCGGACGTGCATTGATTCGTACGATGTACACGTTTCGGGTACCAGAAGTAGATACCAATAATCTGGCGACTGGCCGCGGTCTGATACAACGTCAGTATGCTATTTAGGTACTAGTCAGCCAACCATTCTAGGAAAAAAAAGTCCAATTAATTCGAAAAATAAACTTATTCATTTGGTAAATCATCGTTTTTATATTTGAATTAATTTTGCTGTTCAATTACAATTTTAAAACGAAACGCAATTATTTATCGGAGAAGTTTGAGCTTTAAGTAGCATTTATAATTCAGTATACGTTTTACTGACTATGTTTAAATCAAAGGGCTTGCTGTGACAACCAGATAAATCCACTTTTTGAGATTTTTTAGGACAATGCAAAATTAGTTTAAAAACTATTATTTATGCTGAAATACTTTCAAAAAAATATCAATTTGATTTCTATACTCATATTTTATACGTAAATTTCTTTGAAGTTAGAATTGAAAGAAAAAATGATTGATATTGAAATATCGTTAGTCAAAATTGAAGGGAGCACGGATTTATCTGGTTATTGCGCCAAAAAACACATTGTCTTTCATAAGTCCTTCAAAAAGTTAATTTTACTCTTAAATTTTGTAGCGTTTTTAATGCTATGATCACGTATAAATATCAAATGACAGCTTATGCCTCTGAAAAAGTAATAACGGAACGACAGTGTCATTACTGTTTCGTAAAATGGAGTAAAAAAAATTCATTTCTTTAATAACTTGATCGCTATCGATCGCATTTAACTGGTCGTTGCGTCTGATTTTCAAGAAAAATTTCCTTTATGCATTTCCGCAAAAAAGTGAGTTTTTGAAAAAAGTGGATTCATTTGGTTGTTGCAACAAGCCCTTCGATTCACATTTTTATTTTATAAATCCATTTCAATTTACTTTAAATACTCATATTTTCATGATTACGAACTAGAATAATACAGTTCCTCATAAAAAACTTCAATATAATATGCATGGTCGGTGGTGATACGTATGACATATTGTGTTTGAAGTATAACGTAGATTGAATATATTTTTGACATACGAAAAAAAAGACTATTTCATTATCGAGTGGTCGAGTGAATAATTGAAAAATGTGTTAGTGGTACTTGGTTGATGTACAAAATAAACTTTTTACGAATAATATTTTTACTCGATCTGATAGACAGCGAGTGTCGTTTACATTACTCGTATAACGTACGCGCCATAACCCGTCGTTCGTACTCTGCCCTTAACTTACTGACATATTATATACAATACACTGTACGGGAAGTTTCAAGTTTTTCCGCATAAACTTTGTTGAACGAATTCAGACAATAAATGGAATCGAAAATCTATTTGGCGAATTCTGAATATGGATGCTTGAAAACACTCACTATTTACAGTAGTAACTATCCCATTTCATATCGACTCTAGTGCAAAACTGAAAAACAATATTTCTTATAAAATATATAAGCGAGTGTCAAAACAACCAATCAAATAATAGTGTTTTTACTTTTTTCTATGAAAACGTTAAAACTTTTACAGCATTATGTTTTTCACGTGACTATTAAGCGTATCTAGTACGTATAATATATGCGACGCGATTATCGTATTATTGCGACGTAAGCAGTGGCGGATTTAACGGTCGTTTAGTGGGCAAATGCCGACGGGGCCCCCTCTTAAATTGTGCACCGAGGCCCTCTAATTTATCTATAATTTTTAAGTTTGACCAGAAAAAAATTATTTTATGAGGCCACTCTTATGGATTTGCCGACTTTATTTGAATCCTTAAATCCGCCACTGGACGTAAGAATATTATATTGTTTCGTGCAGACGAATTTTATTTACTAATTGTGTTTTATGCGTATAGTAGTAGTAATGTAGTACTTACTGATCACGTGTATCTATAAATATATATAAATACACTGTCTAAACGGACTCTGTGTGTTTTTGAGGTCAGCCAAGCTGACATGTACGTGTGACCAAACAACGTGTGTGTGTGTGTGTGTGTGTGTGTGTGTGTGTGTGTGTGTGTGTGTGTGTGTGTGTGTGTGTGTGTGTGTGTGTGTGTGTGTGTGTGTGTGTGTGTGTGTGTGTGTGTGTGTGTGTGTGTGTGTGTGTGTGTGTGTGTGTGTGTGTGTGTGTGTGTGTGTGTGTGTGGGTAGGTGGGTGGGTATGGGTATACAGTGCTTTATTTAGATGCAAATTTAAATTTAAATCCCGTCAAAAAGGATTAGGGTATGGCTTTGAGCAGTTTCGGGATCAAAGGTCCGGCAGCACGTGAGAACTCTCACCTTCGGATTACACACAACTTTTCGGTATTTTTGTTTGCCTTAATCCCATATCATATAGTATATATATATATTTGTATTAATACACCACTACACGCACACATATTCCATTTTATCCCACTTGACTCCGTCCGCACCTGTCGTTGTTTTTTCTTTCTTTTTCTCTTTTTTTCTGTATTTTAGTGTCACTCGGCCGGCCACACCATCATCACATCACACAATATGATACAATATATTATATATACGCGCCCACGTATGTGTGTGTATATTTATAATAACGAACCTCAACAACAAACACTTAACGCCTTTTGACGCGTCGCCGTGACTTACCGGTTTAATATATGATAGATACAGGGTGTCCCACGAAGATTACCCTTTTTAAATGTCTCTTTTAAGTACTGAAAATATCTTTTGTGTTATAATGGTAATCAAATGTTGTTATCTTCATAATTGACAAGACTAAAGAATATAATTTTAATTTTTGTATATAATTTTTAAATTACTGTTTAATTTAGTTGATTTTTTGAACGCTTAAATAATTCGACTTTTTATTTGTATCATATTTCATCAAATTTTTCTAAAAAAAATTTAAAAAAATCATCGAGTCAATGTAAATAACAACTAGGAGCATACAAATTTCAGAAAAATAAATTGTGAAATGTGGGTATTCAAGTTTTTCAATAATTTAAATGTAAAAAAGATTTTTTTTTTTAATCGTTTGCCAAAGCATAAAATTTTTTTTTTTAATTGAATATGTGTAGCCTTCGTCCCTGTAAGACTGTTATTGAAAAAAAAATATTTACAATTTGATTGTTTTCATTATCTCGACGAGTACACGATGTCATAATATTAATATACCCGCGAACGTGTGTGGGCGCCGTCGGGCGTGAATAAGATCGGCACTCGATATAGACCGTGAGCACTACGAAATCTGGAAGGCGGTGGAAAAGTACCTGAAAGTACTCGTTTACGGAAAATACCTACCTAACGAAATAGGTACTTATTGTTTTACTCTATATCCCGGTTAAGCGACTCTCCCCCGAGAAAAAATTTGACGTACCTTTGCAAAAAAATAATCTATTTTTAATAATCTACACTGAAAGGTATAAATTAAGTAATCAAATTATTACTTTCGTTTATCGTTCGTTCACTAGTTTTTTATCAAACGATTTCACTCGTGTTTCGTACTTATATAATAATTATATTAATGTATAATATACATCTTAAGATCGTGTGACGATTTTCAATACAGTTGATTATTAATTATTATGAAATAAATTAAATATCGTTGGTAAACATTTCAGAATTAGTTTACTGACAATAATGTTCACAAGCAGAAATATGTCATTTTAATTATCACGACTAATATTTTGGGTTTGTTTTTGATTTTATTGAGTATATAATATAATCTAGGTATTTATTGAGTATCTCTAGGTCGCGGATCCATAGGTTGGAAAACACTGGTGTATATATTATAAATTATAATGTATACGAGTAGAATTCAACTATTAACTATATTAACTATTAATTTGTATAGCCCCAATTAATGCATTACTTTCAATGCAGATTCTTAAAAGCAATTATTTGTATTAAATCATTTTTATAATAAATCAAAATAATAATGTAAGTGTCAATAAATCGTATACGAGTAGACATAACGACGACTGTCTGCAACGCCACCGGAGCCATCCCGAGTACCGGCAAATCGGAATCGGTTGTCGATACAGCCGTCACTGCGGTGTCGAATGATACGTTTTTCAAACTTCGACAATCTGACAACGTTTTCGCGGCGGTGTTTAGCCAGTGTTTACTACCACGTAAATGTAAATATAATTACAAATTTGTTCATCCAACATCAAATCTAATAATTTATATTTGTAAATCGTGACGGTTTTAAAAGGGGAAGATCGATCGCGCGTGCACCGTTACGATCGTATTTATCGTGCGTACGAATTCAATTATTTCCCGGATTCTCCGCGACCTCGGTTTATATCGGTATTAATTTCGAATTATAGTGTGTTTGTGTATTTGCACAGTCTCCACGCCCGTCGGCGGCGCACTGCGACGTCGTGTTCGTGACAGCAAAAAAGAAGGGAAGGAAAAAAAAAGGACTTGACGACGCAAACGCGCGCCCTACGTCGATGCATATATACGTATTTAGGACCGTTGTACGTTCGCCGCGAGTCTGATAGAGTCTATGAACACAAAACACGATATTATTATAATGTACACGCGCGACGACGACAACGGAAACAACAACAACAATATGACGGCGGGTGTTTGAGTTCGACCCCCGGCGAGCTCGTATAAACACACAAACATTATTGTTAACGCTCCGAGAGCACTACAAAGTCCCGTTGGTCGATGTTATTTATTCTCTCATTTTTATACGTCGTCGTACGGTTTTTTTGCGATTTGAACTACCTATATTCCCCAATAAACGACGTCAAACCGCCCACGTATCACGTTATAGGTACACGTGCTGAAAACAAACCGTCGGACGTGCGGCAACGGCGCCCATCCCTGTATCTAGGTGTTGCAGTCGCAATACCTGTTAAGGGTGGGTGGGTGGGTGTGGTAAGGCTGCGAAACACACTAGGTTAGATCCACTCAGTGGGAGGAAAAAAAATTAGGGGTAGTTGATCGACCTATTGTGGTCTGGTGGACGGGTACCTGCTTTGAGGGTATGCTCGTAACGCTTTGCAACACCTCTAAAAACTGACTTCGGTGCCATCCACTGACGTGCGGACGTTTCGGAAACGTTCGTTCGGCAAACGACCACGTCTTGTTGCCGCGTCACGCGACTTTTATGTGGATGCGATCCGCCGGAGGAACGCACATTTCGCCGATGTGTAATTTAGATAAAGAACGTAAACGGGAGCGGGGAGATAGCGAAAAATATTAAAAGCGAGTTTAAATCACAAAAACAAAGGGCTCGCGTGGAGAAAAAAAATCGCTCAGGGTTATTCTTTATATTCGTAGCGATTCCGAACAAAAGAACAAGGGGAAAACGGACAAAGAGCAAAATTATAATTTTTATTTTTAATGGTTATTTTCATTCGTAATAATTACCATTTATTTTAAAACTTACTCGTTTTGTCTTTTTCGCTATTATTTTTTTTCAATGTGATTTACAAAAAATAAAAAAACATCATCATAATAATAGTACTTTGGTTTCGCGTGTATAAGAATACGTTTTCGCTGTGTAGGTTACGGACGGCAATTTGTCGGTCTTATCGGACCAATATAATCGAGCGTAATGTACCTAAGCATACAACTATTGTTAAAAGGCGGTAATCTTTCGTCGGTTCGGTCTTTGCTTTTATGATTACACTATAAAACAAAACGATGTCACCAAACTGTTTGACAAATGACGTAGTTCGTTCTCGTTGCACGGCAAAACGTTTATGTATTTCATATTATAATTCTCATTTTATATACCATATTATTATATATATACGTTTGGCATAGCCAGTGATGTAAAACTACCGTATTTTATATTTCACTTGTATAATTGTTAATATTTACTTTATATATATATTTTTTTCTATCTTCATTTTTCTTTTCTCTCTTTGTAAACCATATCATTACCTGTTTTGTTTATGTAAAAAGGGCCTGGTCCGTATATACTAATAAATAAATAAATAATACTTGTATTATACATGTATTATTAGGTATTTTATAACAAATCTTATAATAGCTATAAATTGTAATAAATAGTTACCTAAATACTAAAAACTGACCAATGTGTCCATATAATTTACATAGTGTGGATTAGAAACAAATAATATAATAATTTTAATATTAAATTAAATTATTCCTTAATACTTATTAGAAAATATGTATTATCATTTATCATGATTTAGAAGACACAGTCAAAGATGTTGTACAGACCATCAATTATATATTCAGAAACAGCAGGTTTGATTAAATTGGCGGGATAAAACTTCATGTTTATGGTAAAGTTTAATATTTGCTGTAGAATTAAGAATAAGCCATATTGTGGTTACTGGTTATACTCACAATTTTAAATATCATATCTCAAACCACGATTTATCTATATCGAGTGTCAAACCGTGGTTATATTATAACAAACGTGGTTAACGCTAGTAATCGCTTATAATCAAATCCAAAGAGAATAAAATTAACCATACCTATTTTCTGAACTATAACTGATGTCTGATTCTATTCAATCTTTCAAAACAATTTACAACTTAAATTTCAGGTGGACGAATTTTTTTTTTTTTTTATTCAATTATACCTATTTGTATTTTATTATTTTGTACATGACGTATTATACACGTGTATTATACAATAAAATACAATTTGTATTATAAAATTTACATCACTGGGCAAAACGTCATTCCGACCGATTCGGTGGCCGATGGGGCTGCCACGACTAGATGTGGTTCGATTAGAGTACTAATCTGCAGTGCAGGCCCACAGCTCAAAAGTACTGAAATTTTAGGAAACGAATCCCCCGAACGGCATCTCTAAAAGACACGTGATTTCACTGCTGGTTAACTGCTATTTTGATTTTCTCTTTAAATTGTAAAATAAAATTTTAAAATTAGAGTTCCAAAAGTGAAAAAAAACATTTAAATAGGTTTTTTGTAGTGTTGTACTATAATATTTATTGAAAAAAAAGAGTTAAAAATAATGAATAGAAAAAAAGTTATTGCATGTGCCAAATAGATCTGACACACCATGTTTATAGAATACTCAATTTAAAAATATAGTTGACTCACGGTGATGTGTAATTCGGGGGCTTAACTGAAAATTCAATTGAAAAACATTTTCATTTTGGCAATAGTTCGAATTATCAAGGTAAAAATAAATAATTATAATTAAAGAGAGTTCAATTAATAATACAAAATTTTAATTCTTTTTAATTTGTAATTTTATTTTACAATTTAAAAAGAAAATCAAAATAGCCATTTTAGAAAAATTATGGTATTAAAATATCTTATTAAGAATTCTTATTTTGTATTTGAGTATATTACGATTCGAATATATTCAGCAATTGTCGAACGTCTTCTTTTTTCAATATTACGCGGATCTCTTTAAATATATGTTCTCGGTGTGTGCGCAAACTACGCGGTTACGCAGACCTATACGCCGCGTTCAACCATATGTATGTATATTTTATAATATTATATTAATATAATATTATGATATTATTTCTCACGGACGAGAAACGTATTCGCGAATCCGCGAACGTCGATAATAATTAACGTATCGCTTGTTGAAACCGTTTGCACGCCTAGTAAAACACACGACTACGGCGTGACGTGCTCGCGCCGTTGTAAATACTTTAATCCATTGGTTTCGCTAAATATCCGAATAATACGATCTGACCGTTTGACGCGCCGATTATCGTCGACACGGCATCGTCGTCGCCACGAAAACTTAAAACCGATTTTTCGATCTCACCGTCGACGACATCGCGCACGTGGCGTTTTATCGCCGTGACTGATCGGCGTGTACGCGGAGGCGGAGATAATTTCGCTGCAACGCAAAACGCTAGAACTATGAAATCGGTCCCCGCGGATGTGAAAATTATATGCGAACGATATCTGACTGAAAAATTATGGTATATCACAATGGCGTCAGTTGGGGGGGGTCGCCCCACCCCCCCCAGAAATACGCCCTTGAATGTAAATAATAAAGAGGATCGGTTTTCCTATGTGCATCGGTGCATGAAGCCTTTATCATTTTATCGTGAAATCTATTATTGGAGATATGCATTCTCTTACATTACTGTCATAACCTTATTTAGACACGACTTGTAAGATACTCGTGTTTATTTGCTATTTGGTGTAATATTTTATTATTTTAATTAATTTTATTTGTCAATGTCAGTGCAGTTTCTGTGTTGTGTCTTAACATTTTAAGTACTTGTTTATTTTTTTTTATTATTAATTAACATTGTATAATATAATTATAGTAACTGAATTGACCTATTAAATTGTAATGATGTTTTATTATACCTAAATATAAATATACATTTTATCTAGCATGAATTTTGTATTCCTTTATTTCTTTGATTTAAAAAAAAAAATTCCTTTATATTTATTGCATATATTAATGCAATAGTTATTCATTCAACACCAGAGTTTTTAATTTAAAGAAAAGGTAATATTGATTTAACTATATCAGTATTTTATAATAAATAAAAGGTGTCATTGATTTAATACCATCTTCCATTAAATGTACTATATTGTTTTCATAGATCATTGAGAATTATATCTTTGATTTAAGACACTATGGATTTGGTTAGATTATTGATTTTTCTTATATTGAATATTCTTCATCATTATTTTAAGTAAGAATAGTAAGATTATCTTTGAATTTATGAAATTTGTTCTTATTTTGATGAAAATAAATAGCAATAATTTAATGAAAAAATGTTCTTCAAACGTATTACATAACTTCATAGGCTCGAAATCATACCCGTTTTTCTTTAATTTAATATGTGTTTTTCATTAAATCCAATATATTTTTTTCTGGGTGTTTATAGGTATATATATATATATATATAAGTATATAGTCATATATAGATATTATCAAGACAAAGAATCACGCTGTGTTTAAATAATCATTAAAATTTATCAATACGATATTATAAATTATAATAAAAACACAGCATAATTGTAAATAGAAATTAAAACTCTCTTGTTAACAATCGGATTATGTGCAAAGTTTGTGTACTGTTTTTGTTGATTTTAAAGTTTGTAGCTCCATTGATTTTAAAGTCATAGCTAAATAATTTATGAAAAAATCTCACGTATTGAAAAACCTTTTAAGAATAGAAAAAATAACTTATTCCCCGAACAAGCTACGTCAAACACATTTTTTTTTAAATATGTGTTTTTTTGGATGAAGTCTACAGCCCAAAAAAGTGGTTCTAAGCAAAAAAGTAGAGGAAAAAAACACATCATTGAAAATTCAATAAATCTTTCGCTTCACTTAGAAACTTTTTTTTACTATTACGAGAATCTAAAAATAATTTAATAATGTTTTATCACTTTTAATAAAAAACGGTGGTTGTGAATCCTAGTTACGTCACTTTGAACGACTTTGGTAGGTAAACTCCTTATTTTAGTAATTTTGTATTTAATCAATTTTATTTTTAAATTCCAAAAACAATTGATACACTTCAATAATAAATAATAATAATGTTTCGTAAAACAGTGTTAAGATTACGAATCGTAAATTAATTCTTTTTTTTCTATTTGAGCTCAAAAAACGTGGCGCCCGTATAAAACGTTCCGTCCGAGCCACGGGCCTCAGAGGCCTACACTGAAATCCGGTCCCGCGTGCAGACGATGCGCGACCGGAACGTATCCGACGGGCGGGATCGGACTCGCGCAAGAGCGTCGCAAAACGCTCGTCCGACGCGGGCCCCGTGCGATCCACGTATTGATTTGAGGTTCCCAACTTTTTTTGACTTTCGGCACCCTCTGTCATTTTCTAAAAATCTGGAGGGACCCTATAGATTACTTTGGTTTTATTTAGCAGTGCATATTATGTATGAACATAAACAAAAGTAGTAAAACGTAGGTACATAATATGTGGTATATACACATATTATATTTTATAAAACAAATTTTTATACATTGAACATTGACCATATATTTTTATGTTTAATTATTATTGCATAATATTATATTTTGATTATCAAAATTAATTAAAAATTAGGGAACTCGTGGAACTAATGTAACACTTGGGATTTTTTTTTTACACAAATCAATAAAATTATTCGTGGTCGAATAGTTGAAAGACATACTCCTGTTTCTTTCATCAACGAACTCCATTTTCATTCGCTTATTTGTTTTCATGTTTACAAAAGTGGAAAATGTGTGGTACAAAACAAGCGGTATAGAGTGATGACTGATGACTTAATGACAGTCCACATCAAAGTGCGATGGCATCGATTGCGATATGAACATTAAAACATATCGAACATCGCGATGTTTCTACAAATTATACGAAACACGATAGGTTTTGTACTATAGTCTGTTTTACTAATTCACTGCGGTATATTTTTCACGCCCAGCCAAGTGCCGCCAATGGGTGATTCCTTAATTCAAAATATTCACGTTACTATTATAATATCACATATACTTATTGTGCTACGCTGTACAGATACACAATATCAAATTGTAAAATAAAAAAAAATAACAAAAAATATTTTTCACGAAATCGTATTTTTCTTACAAAAAAAAAAAAAACGTAATTCGAACGATTTCGGGGAACCTTAAATACATATATTATTCGCGCACCCTGGTCGGAAATCTTTGGTATACAGATCGACGTCGCCGCCGTGCTCGATCACCACTGCGTACGACGATACACGTCATACGACGACGATAATATCGCGTTATGAGACGCGCGGAGGGCGTCGGTCCGCGCGTATTATTTGTCGGTCCGATTCGTTCCGGCGGCGGCGGCGGCGTCGGCGACGGCGCAAAAGGGTGCGCGGCACGCGCGTGACGAACCCGAGCGCGCGCGGCGTCTATAATTTACCGCGGCGCGGCACCGGTTCGGCCGGGTCCCCCTGCCCGCGGACGGGTGACTAATAACGCGGCCCCGAAGAAAAAAAAAAAAAGACGCGAGACCGGCGGCGCGTGTGCGAACGATTAAAAGGCCATTTATACGCCTCCGTTGTGTACGACTATATAATATAATATGATATAATATACATGTGTGTGTGCAGTGTGTGCGAACACGTCGTACGCCAGTGATGTATTTTATAAACACCGCGCGCGCGATAAATATATAATATCATAAACGTGTGTGTACGCGTCTCGCGTAATAATAATAATAATAATATGTTATCGGCGGCGGCGGACCCCTTTTATGAATGTTTTTTTGTTTTGTTTTGTTTTTTTTTTTTTTACTTCTTTCCTTCCCCTCACCCTCCCCCTGTTTTACCATCCCTCTTCGCCGCGACTAGATCGTCGCGTGCAGCTTCGCCCCGCCACCCGCTAGTACTACTACTCCCCGGGGACCGTTCCGTCGTCGCGGTCGCCGCCGCCGCCGCCGCCGCGTGAAATATCGTTATAATGTCGCGGCGTAATACGATACGGTGTGTTCGGGAGTCGATGATGAATCGTTTTCGCCCGCGGTCTTCCATTCGCCACCACCGGCAGCAGCAGTTCATTTCGCGTCCTGAGGTCGACGACGGAGCGGCTGCTGCTGCTGCTGCTCTCGTAGGGGACAATACTCTCGTCCAGTGTTTCGCGTCGAGATTTGCATCATGTTTTTTTTTTTTTTTCATACCGCCCGACGCGATGACGATGAGCTTTCCGACCTACAAACGTGTGGAAAGATTGCACAGTTTCTGGTCAACTTTGTTTTTTTTTTTGGAGGGGGGCATTTTAAGCAGCTTTCGATTTCGAAATTTTTTTTTTGGCGTTCGAGCTAGTGTTTCTTTTTTTTTTTTTATTTGTACAAGTAATTTCCGATATATTTCTAGAAATGCCATCGCATAACAAATAATGTCATGTAGTACGAGATTTCACGATTCGCTGTTTTTTTTTTTTTTTTATATTCGACACAAAGTTTTTCAACCTACAAATGTGTTTAGTGTGCACAGTTTCTGGTCAAATACGTTTTTTGACTTAGAATCTTTTTTTGACACGTTTCAACAATTTTTTTTTTTTTTAGGCTGTTTTCGATCTATTCTGGAAATTTCGCCGCGTAAAATATTACGACGATGTCGCGCGTAATACGATACGGTAATTTAATAGCGAATCGGTTTGGCCGAGGCCTAACAGTAGATCACGTCCAGAAGTCGACGGCGTGGCCGCTCAATAACTCCAGGGGGAACACTCTCATCCTGTGTTTCGCGTCGAGATTTCACGTTTCGGGTTTTTTTTTTTTTATACTCGACACAAAGCACTTTTCAACTTACGAAATTGTAATTCGAGTTACGGTTTCTTATCAACTACGTTTTTCGCATGTTTTTTTTTTTTATTTATTTAGGTCATGCTCAACCTATTTCCGGAAATGCCACCGCGCAAAATTTTAATGTGATGTCGCGCGTAATACGACGTGTTGTCAAGGAGTCGATGATGAATCCTTTTCGCCGTAGCCTACTAGCGATTCTCTTCGCGTCCAGAGGTCGACGGTCGGCGATGGAGCGGCTGCTGTTGCTGCTGCTACTGCAAAGGGCAATACTCTGGTCCCGTGTTCGGTGTCAAGACTTCGCAAGCAATCAAATTGCGCCTTATTTTTTTTCAATACCCCACACGAATTTCCCAACCTACAAAATATGTCATACAGGAAAACAGTTTTAAACCAACATTTTTTAATTTTTACTTCATTTTCACTCTATATTGACTATATTTCTAGTAATAAATCACCTACAATTGATGAAATCAGTAAAGAAAAAAAAAAATGTATCCAGCCCAAAAACATAATAATTCGTAATAATTCTACTATAAATGAACTCTTTTTGTCAAAAGGTACCTAAATTTCGTATAAAATGTACCAAATAAATTCATCTAGCACATGTGCACCTGACAATTTTATTTTTTTCATTCATGAAAATAAAAATATTAGTATAAACCAAAATTATTATAAAATACGTGCATATATCACAAAACTTATTCAGAATGTATACGTAGGGTGGGTGTACGACGTACGTTAGGCGGTGGTGACAAGACGGATGGCAATTTTCGTGTTTTTTTTCTTTTTTATTGTCTAAAAAAAATCTCCTCCTTCTCCTCTCGGAACGATCGACTCCGCCTCTCCCCTCCCCCAGCATGACAAGCACCATGGTACACCAGTTGTACGACGTCCTCGTTACGACGAGACAAAAGGGACGCGAGCCCGCACATATGGGTCGAGTTAGACACGAGAGACTCGTATAAATAAAATTACGAGGGAAAAAACGGAATTTCATTATTTTTTCGCAGGGACGACGAGACAGGCACAGCTTAACCACACCCCGTCGTCGTTTTTCACTGTCCGCGTTTCGCCACCGTTGACTGTATTGTGTACTGCACCTAGCTATGTATATAAGCCTACGGACACAAACACACACACACACACACACACACACACACACACACACACACACACACACACATACTGACATGAACGTATAAATAAAGGCACATGCATGTACATTGACTATGTATACAGGATGTCGGAGAGAACGATGAGGAAGGTTGGAGCATGGTCTCTCGAATTTTCCGAATGGTATAAGTAGTCAACAGTATATCCGAGAACATATATTTTTATACAACACGCTTTTCTGTCTATCAACACTAGTAGTCGCTAAATTAATGTTTTCAACGATAAAGCACTTTTACTATTAGTTTTTATGAGTTGCGAAACACGTTCACTGAATATCTTCCGCTATTCAATAACAATAATTAAATAACGAAAATAAACGTTTAAATAAAAAAAAAAATTCAAGTCTCCACGACACACCTCATAAAACATTTACAAATATTACGGTACACTAGGATGACCGTATTAAACAAAATAAAAAACGGGACTAATATAATTTTCATAGAATTTTTTAAATAATATTAATACAATTTTTCATCAGAATTTTTAATCATAATAAAAAACATGATTTAATATACCTAAATTGTATCTAATATGCATTTAATATTATTTCTATTCTTATAAAGCAGTTACAAAAGTACAAAACTAATACATCATTTTTAATTAATACATAAAAAAAAATTATAAATAAAAATTGTAGTTACTTAATCAATTTTAACTTTTTACAATATTCTCAAATACTTTATTCCTATACTCAATTTTTTGTAAACTTTTTTATTCAAAATAATGACAATTTTTTGGATCGCATGTCTACAGATTTAAATTTGTCATCTCTTTCCAAAAAACTTATCGAATCCAATAGTTAGGGGTATTTAGTGTATATTGTACGACCTATATTCATATTAACATATTTGTAGCTTTGTAAGAGTGACTAAAAAACAGGATGTCTGGTCACTCTACGGTACATTCTCAATTCGAAGACACTGGTTTACAGTCTATAATATAGTTATACAGTCTATATAATATTATTATACCCAACGATTCAATCACTGAACGCATCTCTAGGCTCTACGGTGACTCCACGCGTATTATCGGTGTTAAATAATATTTTATTCATCTCGTAGTAAACCCACTGTAGTAGCCCATATTCTTCGTAGTTGTACCACAAACGAGAAAGTTGTTAGTCCAAACCGCCAAAGAAAGTGGCAAATGTTTTTTTTTGGGGATGAATTCTTAATCTATACGCACTAAAGCTAAACATAATGATTTATAATTTAAATTACCAGAAGAATATTTACAATATTACTAAGAACACGTAAGAAAAAAACAAATAACAATTTCTGACCCGGTTGTATTATCAGCGAGTACGTTGTATGTACTATAAGGAAAATGTTACTTGAGCCACGCTCGAGTTGGCCATTTTTGCACCAAACGAGTATTGTGTTTATACGTGATTTTCAAAGGCAGGAATATAAATCGCGTCGAATAAACCGTCGTGTTAACCCCATGAATAGTAATAAAATTCGCCACACACCGTCGCTGAATAGTACCGTCACACCCTGTATACAACAAGGGTTGTAAACGACGTTTAGAATTTTATTTTATTTTTTAGCACACACCTACCGCGCAGTCTGGGCGTGTACCTATTACATAATAATACATGCGAAAAGAGACGCGATGAAAAGGGTCCGATTATGGATTAAATAATAATAACTCGTATACATAAGCGCGTTTACATATTATATAAACCGTTCGAAACGGTTTTATTTTATAATAATATCTAAAATATAAGTGTGTACATATAATGTGTATAATATAATATATACATATTATATACATAATATGTATGTATGTACCTATGTATATTATATAAAAGTATGTGAAATGCGCGGACGGCGTGTGGGACGGGCGCGTTAAATGTTGTGTAGCAGCTGACAGCGCGTGTCGTCCGCCGCACAGCAGTCCAAGCCGATGGGGAATCGACTAGTGTTTACGAATTATTTTGCTTCCATGCCCTTCTGAGAACTGTCAAAAAAAAAACAAAAAAAAAACCCTCGTAAATATCATGTGTGTCGGTTCGATTACACGTATATCATACACTTGTTGTACACACGGGCGTTTCGACATGGCACATTCCTTGACGCCACGAGACTCCTTTTCTTCTTCTTTTTTCATCCACCTCCCCGCGACGCTGGTTCCGTGAGCGAGCGCACGTACTCTACGAACTGCAGGTATAAATCGAACGACGTATGTCTGTATATTACCGTATTGAATTCGGCCATGACGAGGAGGCGCCGAATATACTGCATTCGTATGTGATATTAAAATGCGTTGCAATATATGTACACCTACGTGTAATATTTTATATTGGCAAATATTACCCACGGGTCGTGAAATATGACGGGCGTCGTGTATGAAGAATTATTCCTTTTTCTATAGCGATCGAAACGACGTGTTAATCGTTTTCTTATCGACGCAGCTCTACGACTATTCAAAATATGCACACAACAGGGGATGCTATGAAAGGGCGGGACCATTTTCCTCCAAAAACAAGATACCGTTTTCCTCCACTGTCCATTTTCCGCCAAAAACAAAAAACGTTGGTTTCCATTTTCCTCCACATTATTTTTGACTAAAATAATGTCTATTTTCCTCCAAATTTTAGTCAGTGTTGTAGTGTTGCGTTTCGTATTATAAAAATAGAGTATGGCTAGGATCACATTTTGCGCGTATCTGTTGATTAAATTCTGGTCGCGTTCTTATCGGCTAAGGAAAAATGCTATTCTAAGTGTCCGACAGCACAAGCAGTTTATAACAGTCGATTGTAACTTTAATTAAGCCTAATAAAGATACGTATGTTACATATACAACATACGGTCATATACGTACATATACATTTTACTTTTGCCTATATAGTGTGTTTTAAAGTTTAGTAAATTTTAATTTTTAACATGTTTGAAAAAGCGACGTTTATCGAAAGTTCTCGAGGAAAACCTTTGATAATTCGTGATAGTTATAAATATTTCTTAGCATATAAGTCAAAATCTGAATTATTTAACATGTAATATTATTAACTAATTTATTTTTATTCTTCTGTTATTATTTGTTCTGATGACGAATGACGATTTCATTATTTTATTTATTGGAGGAAAATGGAAAGTGGAGGAAAATGGTCAAAATTATTTTATTTTTTTTCTGGAGGAAAATGGACAGTGGAGGAAAACGGTATCTCGTTTTTGGAGGAAAATGGCTACGGCCCTATGAAATACGAGGAAAATATTCAAATATCTGATACGATTACATCAACACACAACATGCACAACGGTAACACGTCTTAGTGCGTGAACAGAGCAAAGTTGTTAAAGCAAAGTAGTAAAAATCAAATAATCAGTTAGTGGTAATTAATTAGTTGTCAGATAGTGTGTATTAAAGGTTGATAGTTCGGTTGTTAAATGATTAGACTTGATTTAAATTTGACTTTAAGTTTGGGTTTTTAAAGATCTTTGAGAATATTATCATTTGTATGTACGTTATTTTTTATTTAAGTTCTCGGTTTTTTTTTAATTGCGGTAAGAACATACTTTTAACTAAACATCTCAATAATATGTGGTTATAATATTATAATAGTATCCAGTATTACAGTAGTCAGTATATACAACTTTGCAAAATAAATTCTTGCAGCCGTTCTCTTCGTTTTTTTTTTTAATTCGTTTAAAGTTTAAAAATTGGACTTGTATATAAATACATTTTTTTTTTTTTTTGGCGGAGATTCATCTTTACGAGTTAATTACATAACTTCAAAAATAAAATAACCATTGCTACTTACTGACTTACAATTCAACCAGAAAAATCAAAGAATTAGATCTATATGATAACATTTCATTTCACTAGACTAGGTCACAAAGACTACTATTTTTCATCATTTCCAACAATATTTTCCCGTTTATGATCTGGAAATGTTCAAACAGCGATTTCGTCCGATCCGATTCTTATTATAAGTACAAAAGTCGATTGGCAACGAGTATATTATAACATACGACATCATATGCAAGTATCGGTGTACAAGTGAATCGATAAAAGTTTTGATTTCTTTTCAAAACGCGTCGGTACTTTTGTACGCTCGAACACTTATTATATAGTATAATACGTAGCGTGTACTATCCATAAATCCGGAGGAGACAACAGAATTATTATTAACCAAAAGGATTGTGATCGCGATTTAAGTTTGCCGGCGAAAAATGTGAAATAGGACCGCTTCCGATAAATGTTTTTTCCAATTATTGTACGCACACACACACACACACACACACACACACACACACACACACACACACACACACACACACTACAATATCCTCTGAGATATTAATCATCAAAGACGTTTTTGTTAACTTTGTGCAGACGAAAATATACTATCATAACATGCTGTATAATACTCGTGCGCTCCACGCTATACAAACGCAATAATTGTGATCGTCGTCAAAAGATACCGATTGTGTAGAATAAAACATGTAGTGCACGTACATAACATATTTTAACGCAGACGCGTTGTGTATTTCTGGACTTCAGATCTCACTAGGTATAATATAATACATTACATCTATATTGCGTTTATAACACGTTTTGAAAATAATAATTCACACGTGAATGTCTGTTCACGTAGAATTTTCGCAGGTGGCCACGCCAGTAGGTAGGTACAATAATAGTTAGTTATTTTCCTAATGGGCTCCATACCGATTTCAAATGGCATTGTGCAGTTTTTACTAAATATAATCATTAATATTTACGATTCTCGTATTAATATATGCGATATTTTTTTGAATATTTTATACAGTACAAATACAATTATTTCCGAGTATTTGATATTTTGCAAAAACCCTCCAAAATAATATTTTATGTGTTCACATTGCTTTTCCCAGTGTGCAATGTGAGCAACAATACTTCGTAGAGATGGACATTTTACAGTCGCGAATCAAACTTTCCATGAAAATATCTATTTTACGTTATTGCGATGTACATAATTATAACATATAAATCATTCTAATTGATACCATCTGTATGATGTATCATACATGTTAATAAATTAATGGACAATTCTAAATGTCAAATAGAAGTTATAATTCATAAGGTTTGTGATATTTTAATTTTATAACATAATTATTACCTTCCATTGTTTTGACTTTGTGATATTATAAAATCAAAGTGTGACATACTGACATATTATTAATATAGCCATCGTACAGATTTTTATTTTTATATTATCTGCATGCGCCATGCGCGTTCATTTTTGAGGTTATAATATGTCATAAATCATAATATATATTATATTTATTCTGATTTCTGTGTATATGCACTTAAATATAATTATTAATAAATAATAATTGTGTTTAACTTATGTCCGATACAAATAAAAATTTCATCTCCGACGATCCCGGATCCGTATTCCGTACGAACTACTACGACTTACGAGTGTACGACTCTATTTTCTGATACATAATTTATTCAATATGGATTCATCGAAACCACAGCAGGTTATTATAAATATGCAATGATTTACTTATGTAGTTATGTAAGTGTTATAAAATATTATGTTTAAATTGCCTCTTAGTATATATATATATATATATTACAATACCTGCGTATGTATTAGGTAATATAGGCAATTATTGCTAGTTTAACCATTAGCCGTTAAAGTAGAATTATATCAATATGGGTGCAATTTGAGAAATAATAAATGTGTATGTTTTTTATAGGTAGGTAGCTAATTTATGTAATGCATATTTTATTTACTTACTAGTTAGGTACTACTTATACATATAGCCATATAGGTAATATTATGCCAAGTTGTAGTCTACAGACAACATTATTTCATTATTTTTTGTTTTAGTCTTGTTGAAGTTTATAATTTTATACACGCAAAGTCCTAAATTAAAATATAAAAAAAACCCAAAATCACCCAACAGTATTTTGACTGAGTAAAATATTAGATTTTTTATTTTGCACACATAAAATTGGGCATAAAATAACATGGAGAATAGATCTTTTATATTATTATTATAATTATTGTGTACTATGTAGGTATACTTGATTTACATATTTATATATAATATTTAATACTCATATAATAAATAAATTTCATATATAATTTAATAAATAGAACGTTTAAATTATACACATCCACTTTGTCCATTATTCAAAATATCTTTTTAGTTTTTATATACCTTGGTCTTGGTGCCTATAATGGTTACCTAAGTATTAAACAATTATAATTACAAGATATATGTATATCTACTCATACATATTAAAATTTTTAATATATATATATATGATTATATCTATGGTTTACCTACTTTATTCATATTTATTTCATTATTTGTATATAAGAAAGTTATGTGATTTTTGTAGTGGATTGTTGGCTATTTCAAAGCTGAAAATAAATACTCAGTAATACCCATTAATTGGATTTACAGATCCTGCAGTGGCAATAACGAAAAGTATTTCTGTAAATGGCCAAACAGCAGTCAAGTAACATCATCCATGCTGATGAAAAGTGTAAAACCAGGTCGAAAGTGGTCTTCACACCCAGTTAAAGTTTTAGAACGATTTGGTATTTAATGTTATATTTTCATATTATTTTTGAATGATTTATGATTGACTGAATTTATGTTAGATACATATGCCGAAGCTGCAGCAAGAGAAGTACAATTTTTTTTGACTAGTTCAGCAGGAGAATCTGATTTATCAAATCATAGTAATAACAATGAAAATTATAGTAGTAAGGCTCTTAAAACTTTCAATTAATATCACATTATTCAATAATAATGAGTCTAATGTTTCAAACATAATTAATCCTGTCATTAATATTTCAATTTTTTAATTTCTTAAAAATTTGACCTAAAATATTTTGTCTTTTATTTACTTTTTACCCTATATAGGTACTAGTAGTGATGATGATTGCTTACAAATTCTTAAAAAACCGAAATTAACAAACTCACAAAATATTTTACCTGAAAGTTGTAGCAAACATACTAATACTCAAACTTACAACAGCAATCCTATATCATGTATGATTTATACTTTTATAATTCTTAAAATTATAATATTTCTTTTTTTACATCTAAATACTAATATAGTTATTTATTGTTTTAATATTGTGAAGCTGCTTTTAAAATATTAAATGATGTCGAACAACCTGTATCACAACCCAATGACTCTGTATGTACATAATTTGGTAAGACAAATATTTATTAACTTATAAGAATCTTAAGAATCTTATTTACAATTTACAAAATTTTAATTTAGTAGTAAGCTGAATAGTAAAGTTATTTATTTATTTTAAATTAAATATCAAAGTATTAAACATTGCCATAAATAGTATATTAAAGTTGATATTAATTTTAAATATATTTGAATTTATTTACCAATGTAATTTAATTAAAAACCACCTAAATAATATGTATAACAAATTTGAATGTATAATAAAATAATACATATAAATTATATTATATAATTATTTATACAAATTATGTAAATAAATAAAAATAAATATGTGAAATATAGAAATCAATTAAATAAGGCAACAAGCCTGGATTATGTAGTATAATTTTGGTTTTTAATTTAATGACTGGTTTAAATTAAAAAAATTATCATCAGGTTGTGTAACCAAGTCAATATACACTTAATTAATATAAACACTTCTAATTATTACTATTATTATATTGCACAGAAGTCTTTATTTTTATTTAACTTGATATAACTTTAATTGAAACCAGTAACTATTAAATACAAACCAAAATAATATCTAATACTCTATGTTACCCTTTATTCTATTTATTTCTATATTTTACATGTTTACTTATATTTATAAACAAAAACAACAGTTTGTATATTATATTATATAGTTTAATATATAAATTGCACATAAAATTAACTTGTGTTATATGTTCAAATTGATTAAGTATATTATGTATAGTTTTTAATTTAATTACATGATGTAATAATTCAATTTTTATTCTTATTACCTATTTTATGATTATCTATTACCTATTTATCATTTTTGCAATAAATGTTTTATTTTTATTATGTATTAATTTAATTTAACTAACTTAAATCCATTAGATTCTTTAACTTGCTCATACATATAAAACTTAATTTCACAAATGAATATATTATGTTTCAGACAATAATATTAATAATTTGACTGCACAAACTAATGATTTCCAAGTTAATTTCAATATAAACAATCATATAGATCATGTTCAAGACATTTCAACTTCTAGTTCCAATTATGAGTATTTAAACACATTACCAAACTCTTCAGAACAAATTAATTTAGATACTAATTTTGATGTAAACACAATGGCAGGTAATTCGACAGGTATTAATACATTATCTAATGTTGCACAATTTTTTTTATTCTAGTCAATGCTTCTACATTTTTTTAGTTTTAGAGAAACATATCGAAGAAATTAATCCCAACAAAATAACAGCTTATTTGAATCGTATTGCCAAAAAATTGGATATTGTTATTGATTTTTTTTAAAAAATAGAATAATAGCTCTTATGAACCTTTGTCGTTAGACAAAGCATTTTTAAACCACTTTCCAATGATAGACATTTCATCATTCCAAAATGTTGAAGAGATTTTAAAAATTGAAGAAAATAAGCAAAAATTGGTTAATAAATGTATCATTTATAGTTATTATAAATTATTTATAATATGTTTTTACTTATAGGCAAGTTTAATTACGTCTATTGGGGGTGCCAATGTTAAAAATTTTGTCAAAAGAGTATTAACAAAATTATTCTCAAATTCACTATTCAAATTGTTCATGGACTGGCTTTAAGAATAATCGTCGACTTAATAATACTCAAACAATACAAATTATGCAAGGTAATATTTCATTGGTAGATTAAAAATGAATAGGTAACTATTGTTATTATTACGTACATTAAAAAAACAAGTATATAGGCCATCATTTATAAACGTGCGCAGGTTTTTGGTACTAGGCGTTTCATGTTTCTTTACATTGAAGAATAATTTTAATAAAAGTAATAAATCTAACAAAATCATAAGATATTAATTACATTTATAACTAAATAAAATACTATAATATATATATATATATATATATATATATATATATATATATATATATATATATATATATATATATGAGTTTATTTTAAATTATTCTATTTCTATATTTATTATTACCTATATTAAAATAAATAATATTTTGAAAAAAAAAATTGTACTCTTATGTATTAGATAACTAGTTAAAAAGCTCTTTAAAGTTACAATTGTTCCCTTTGGTTTGATATTATAGTTCTATAATTGTCACTTTTTTCTAGCAATATCTTATGAACTTTATAAAAATGATGAAATTACATTTGAAACATTAGTGAAAGATTGGTTACGGAATGGGAACCAACCTTATAAGAGAGATCTTATTGCCTCAGGTAATTTCCACATTATTAAATAGTAAGAATCTATTTATAACAAAAGTTATTAATGGACTAGTGGATGTATGGTTTTAGAATAAATGAAAAATTTTAGTGATTTACCTACTTGCTCATTTTATGTTTGTTTTTAGTATTAATTTAGAAAGTTCTATTGCCTATCATCAATTCATTTTTATTTTATTACAGATTCCTCGAAAAAAGACAAAAACCATTGAAACAATGTCACGGCGTCATTTCAAAAGGATTGTTAATAATGCACCACTACAAATCAATGTTAAGGATAATGTTTTTGAAAAGGAGGTATGTTTATCAACAAAAATAATTAAAACAGCACACCATCCATATTCAACTGTAGAAAATTTGGAAAATAATGAAGAACATTTAAATATTTCTAATCACATTGATTTTGAGTTAAATGAATTAAATGTAATACTACCTGAATTAGAGGTACAATCACAAATTTCCAGAACATTTGGTCAATTTAAACCCATTGAATGTAGTGAACCTAGTTTAAAAGATAAGCTTCAACTGTGGGTTTTACAATCTAATACATCAAAGAATAATGTTAATAAATTATTAAAAATTTTACGATCTGAGGGATTAGATTTGCCCAATGACGTTAGAACATTGATGAATACACCTAAATCTCATACAATAATTGAAATTACCCCAGGAAAATACATTCATTTAGGATTGAAGAAAATGTTTTTGTCTTTTCTAAGTGTCCAACAATCTTTTTTAGAAAATTACAATGAAATTAACTTATCTTTTAATATTGATGGATTACCTTTGTCTAAAAGTTCTAAACAACAGTTTTGGCCAATTTTGTGTTCAGTAGTTAATGTTCCTCAGTTATCTCGATTAGTATTTGCTGTTGGTATCTATTTTAGTGATAAAAAAAGCCAGATTCTATTGAAGAATTCATTAATATTTTCATAAATGAGACAATGGAATTAATACATTCTGGAATTAAAATTGGTGATAAAGTTATGAGTCTAAACATTAATCAGGTGATTTGTGATGCTCCAGCTAAAGCTTTTGTGCTAAATGTGAAAGCCCACAATTCACGTGTGGGTTGTAATTCATGTATTGAAGAATGAGTGTTTAAAGATACAAGAATGGCATTTTTGGGTGTAAATAGCCAATTGAGAACTGATGCTAGTTTTAGAAATAAGACTGACGAAGAATACCATAAAGGAGATAGCCCATTAGAACGCTTACCAATCGATATGATTAAAAATGTACCTTTAAATTATTTACATGTAGTTTTATTAGGTGTAGTTAAAAGATTATTAATATTTTGAGTTAGAGGAAAGCAATCTTTAACATTACCTACAGATAAATATAATGAGTGTGATACCGAATTACAAAGCTTGAAAGAATATTTTCCTTCGGAATTTGTAAGATTGCCAAGGGTATTAAACGATATAGAAAATTATAAGGGAACTGAATTGAGAAATGTATTATTATATACTGGCCAACTGATATTTAAAGGAAAACTAAAAAAGCTATTCTATTCTCATTTTCTTAAATTACACTGTGCTATTAAAATATTAGTTACACCGGGTTTGTGTATAACTGAAAATGACACAGTCCAAAGACTACTTATTGAATTTGTAAATGAATATCGTACAATTTATGGCTCATCATATGTTACATATAATGTTCATAATTTAATACACTTACCATTTTATGTGCAAATACACGGATGTCTTGATAATTTTGGGGCCTTTAAATTTGAAAATTATTTAGGCTTGGTAAAAAAAAAAATAAGCCACTCACGTTACCCTCTACAAGAAGCTTCTAATAGAATAATAGAAAAAAATAATATTTTAATTAATAATAATATTATAAAAGAAAACTATACATTATCTAAAGAATGTGACATAGATATTGAAACTATTATTACAGCAAATAACCAAGGATACACTTATTATGAATCTATTTTTTTAAATTTTGCTTATTATTATATAAGTACAAAAGATCCCAAAAATAATTTCATTATGTTGACTTCTCATGAAATTGCATCAGTTAAACAAATTGTTAAATGTAATGATGGGAATATTTTTTTAAATATTTGTACTTACAAATCTAAGTTTTTCACTTGTCCAATTCCATCTGATTTAATAGGCACTGTAATTATTTATTTTAATTCACAGTCTAGTAAAATGTGTATAAGTGTAAATGATATCAAATATAAATGCTTGGTTGTTAGTTTATCTGAGAATATATATATAATATAGCTATTGCTATGACATTAAGTCATAATACACTATTTTAGTAACTGAATGTTATTTTCATTTTCAGTTTATTCAATATTTATCTATAAAGAATTAATTTTTTTATTGTATTAAATTATTATTATATTGAGTAAATACAACTATTATATAATTATTTTATTGTTAATTTTTTATGTATAAATTATGATATTTTTAAAATTGTTTTATATTATAAACATAAAAAGGATTATGTATCATGTTTTTTTTTTTTAAAGCATTTTGTTTGAGAGTTCTTCATCGTTTACCTATAAAGTATTTTTATTATTATATTAATTATTTAAAATTATAAAAAAGATTTTATTGTTACTCTTTTTCATTTCATTAAAAGTTACTTTTATTTTGTATAAATTATGATATTTTGTATTATGGACATAAAAAGGAATATGTCTCATGTTTTATTATGTAATTATTATGCTTCATGAAGTTTTTAATAAACACATAACTTATGAATATCATTTCCTGAATTTTTACCAAATGTGTTCAATTCATAAATTATTGAATCTAATATAAACTAATGTATCATCCTATTGTGTTACCTTATATACCTATATAATTAATTAATATATTTTAAGCACTTAATTGTGTTTAATATAGTCTATTGTAGTGTCAATAAAATTCCATGTAAGATCTATTAAAAGTTATTTAATAGAAAATTGTATTACAAAATATATGAATTCTAATAAAAATAAATTATCACTATTATTTATTCTAATAGGGGTATGACTGTGTAAGTATGACTAATTCCTAAATCTAATCCTAAATTATATTTGCATTAACAACACTTATAAATTACAATTTAATTTTCTATTACTTCCATTCCAAACCTCTCATCATTAACGCCCAACCCGTTCTTTCCTCAAAATATTTTAGTTAATTTTCTATATTATATCAACAATCTTCTTCAGCCAGACTTCTTGTAATGTCTATTATAATTTATATTATCAATCAGTATAATTGTAACAATTAGTTGCCCATAAATGTATTGAATGAGTTAATATTTATTTATTAAATAATTATTTTTGAAACTAATTATTTTTTTGCAAAGTTTCTGTAAGAAAAATAAAAAATAATAATGGATGACATCCCATAGTTATTTAAAATTTAACATCACGAGGTTGTTCAACAAGTAAATATTGCATAGAAGTTTAGTAATTGTTCATCTTTAGGAAGTTATCAATGTATGTTGTATAGAGGTATTAAATTATTGTCTGATAGATGTTTAATATGTAATGAACTTGAGATGTTTACAATTAATATTGCCAAACCAGGCGTTAGCATACTCAGAGATGTCTTATGAATATCATTGAGATCGAAAAACGAACATCGCAAGTTATGAAGAAACCTCTCTGTGATGACTCCAGGATTGTATTTTGCACACTGGATTGTTTAAACACATCGGTTTTGAAGTTATTTAATGTTAAAACAAGAGTATGATATTAAATTTTGATTTTGTAGGCCCCGAGGATATTTATCATAATGCAAACATTCAGTTGGTACCTACTACCTACTATAAATAAATATCAAAGTAATATAACTATTATTAATGTTTCGACTGTAATCAAATTTTAAAATTTTTGAGCACCTAATGAGCACCTAAACAGTATACACTTGTACGTATTATGCAGTAGGTATACAAAACGGATATTTCAACAAAACTAGATGAACACTATTATATATTGAAAACAGGCACACGACGAAATCGTAACATGTACGATCGTTTGTTATAGTAATATAATTACCGAATAATTTTGACGACTCGGTATTTATCGCATATAAATTGCCTTGTTTCATACCGTGTCGAGTGCGTCTCCGTTTCAAGTTTAAGTGCACTCGACGTGAGTTAAATTAGTTTTTTCATGGAGTTGGTGACTTTCAAAGACATCTTCTCGGTGTCGACTCGACTCGACGGCCAAATCGAGTCGCTATTTTTCTTCACTTGCCCGCGGTTTCGCCCACACGGCCCCCGGCGGCGTATTACCAAACACTATAGAGCCCCAGCGCCGTATTTTATCCCAGCACTACCATTGGTCCGTTTAAAATACGCGCCATAATCATATCAATATTAAATTAATATCGTTATCAATTTATAATGAGCATTTTTAATTTGTGATATTATACGTCTTGAATATTGTATATTTCTTGTGATATTTCTGAAAATAATTTTATAATATACATATGAGAATTTTTATTTTTTAATTTGTGATATTATACGGAACAAATGCACTTTACCACGCCCCTCACGAATTTCGATTTTTTTTTTTTTTTAAGACGTGTTTATTAACGCTGATTTCGGAACTGTTTTAATTTTTTTGCGGAAACCATTATTTTGGAAGTTATAGCCTTCCAAAGTTTGTGATTTTTTGTTTATACGCATTCGCGCCACACTACTTCCGCGCGTATAATAATTATTATACGCGCTCCGCGTATACTATAATTACATTTATATTTTTTATAGATTGATTGCGCTATTTTGACATTGAGCGTCGCTTCGCTCCGCAGCTACGTTCGCTTTGCTCACTTCGCAAAACTCCCCTCACTTGCTCCGCAAGCTCGTGTCGCGCCCCGAGCGCTTCGCGCTCGGCATTCAAATCGATATCAACCCTCGACTTGCTGTGCAACGTGGGGACATTTCGGCTTGATAATCGACTTGTTATGCAACGTGGGTATTATAGTAATCTGTGGTATAATATCACAAATTAAAAATGCTCATTATAAATTGATAACGATATTAATTTAATATTGATATGATTATGGCGCGTATTTTAAACGGACCAATGGTAGTGCTGGGATAAAATACGGCGCTGGGGCTCTATAGTGTTTGGTAATACGCCCCCCGGCGGCTGTGAAAGTTCGTATCGGATTAATATCAAACGCTCGGGCGTACGACCGCTTGTATAGCGGTGGCAGAGCCGGATTAAAGGGGGACAGAGGGGGCATCTGCCCCCGGGCGCAAGATTTTAATGGCGAAAAGTTTTGAAATAACGTAGGTACCATTTAGAGCAGTGTCCTCACTAGGATTTCTGAGGGAGCCAAATAGTTCATATCAAAATTTCCTCAGGGCCGCAAGTACAAATTGTACAGTTTAGTCAGGGCCTAAACCTAAACGGTATAGGTTAATTACAAAATATATTTTTCTTATTTTTATAATACACTATGAAGTGGCGTTAAATAACTGGCAAACAATATGATTATAACATAGGTTTATTACATCAAAAAAATTAATTTTTTTTTGCACATAAAATAGTAGGGAAATGTCTTTTACTTAATTTCATGAATATGCCTACTTGAATTTATTAATTCGTTGACGTCAAAGGACGAAATCTTTCACAACTCTCTAATATGGCATCTATGTTAGCAGGTTGGGAAGAAACTGAAATTATCAAAATGTTGTCAACGTTCTCACTTTGCTAACCTGGATCCTGTACTTGTTTTTTGTGAACTTCAGCTTACTGAATGTAGATTCACAGACATACGTAGATTAACATATTTTATACGTAATTAACATTAAATAAATACCAAATTATAGTTAAACAATTTTATGTTTATAAAAAAATAGTTCTTAATTTTAGGTAGGTTTGCCTTAATTTAAATATCTTAATCCGGCCTTGAGCGACGGTGTACATTAGCTATTTATACGCGTTTAAAATATTATGATGGCCGCGCGTTACGTGTCCGCGCCTATTTTAACGATTCGAACATAATTGCGGACCTATTCGTCGTGTACGCGTATCGCGCTCAAATGAAACCGACCGAGCGTTTTTTCCGACCACGAAACGTCACACACAATGGATGCTAAACTCACCGTGAGAAAAACTTAATGTATGCATAATGTGCATATTGATGGACCATTGTAACTATTGTCATGCTGTTGTATTCAAAGCAGATAAAAAATAATAATAATAATAATAATAATAATAGCCGATTGTAACACATACATTCGTAATTCGTATATATATACATATGTATTGAAAACGAGGTTTGATTTCAGAGACACGCAGTGTCACACACCCTCCAGACGAATAAACAATCCGCGCTCTCTATTGTGATCCGCGGTGGACAGCGTTCAAATAATAACAATGACTACGACGATTTGTCGCGCGCGCGCGCGCGCGCGTTACCCTCGCGAGTATCCGTCCGTGGTTTTCCGACATAAACCATAAGGTGTCAATTAAAATAGGTTTTACGATTTAAATAATTTCGGCTTGTTATCACGGGCAGTGGCGTGCTGAATAATTTTCATATTTGAAAAAAAAATTTGATACTTGGGAATCTCGCCTATACGAAATACTGCTTTTCCAATTTTATTATAAAGATACTTAAATGCAATGTGAAAATGAAAATCTGTATTTCGAATGATCTCTGGAAATACTCATCCGATGATCGACGCTCAATTTTTTCAAAATTACAAACCAGTACCACAAAGCCAGTTGTGTACAGCCTATGATTCGGTAAATAATTAGTAAACAATGGAGTAATTAATATTTATAAATTATCAGCAAAAACGCTGTACCTGCTTCAAAAAGTCAATACGTGGCGCTGCAATGTGATATACCCACAACGAATCAGATAAGACCGATAGTTAGTTTTTTTTGATTTTTGATTATTATTGTTTTTATTTATTGTTTTAGCACAGTTTGCGTTTTTTGTAATTGGTTTGCTTGGTCATTTGTCTCAGTAACTTTCACCGGGTTTTGTTGGTATCCACTTAATTTTTTCCTCGGTTATTCTGCTTTTTTTTTCATTAAGTATACAAATTAAATTAACTTAACTTTTACAATCTAAATGTGTCTACATACAAAACTCTGCTAAACGTAGAAAAAAAACGAAAAGTTCGTCTGTTTGTCTAAACTAATCTTAGAGACGACTAAAATTATCTTGACGAAATTTTCACTGATAGGTAGAAGTACTTTCCAAGGAGTAATCTAAATTAATTTTCATGTATTAAAAATATATTTGTTTCCTGCATAAAAATTGTAAAACTGTTGAAATAAAGTCGTTTTCGATATTTCTTTATATTGTGATAGATTCGTCGATTATCGAATACCATCATTTTATTAAGTTATAAATTACAATACGATTTATTTCTTAGATACAATATTAGTTCTGATAAAACTTATGAAACTTTTCTTTTTTTTTTTTATTCTTCTCCGCAGACAAAAACTAAATTAAAGACTTTATCCGGTTATAATCTTCGAAACGTCTGAACCGATTTGAACACGAACTAAGTCACAGGTAACATCTTAAGAGCATTGTATTTTATAATCGTTTTTTGTCACCATCCTGCACCCCTTGACACAGTCTAACGACAAATGAGCTGATTAACCGATATTTTCGTTGACCCTTCTACTAATTATATTGGTCTTGAAAAAGTTATCTCAAAAACACTTCTTTTGACTCGTCAGTTCGCACGAATAAGTATGTTAACATGTAATATCACGTACATAATAAATTGTTTATATTTTCTCGTGGATTTATTAATGTGATTTCCTAATGGTAACTGATTACCGACGTGCCTTATTTATTTTTCGTTTTGTCACCGACTCGTTTATTTCGGGCAAGTATATAACATCAGCTCATTTCATACTTTTACAATGTGCATATTCTGAAACTCACTACGGTATACGTTGGGATATAATCTCTAAGAATACAAGTCACAGTAATAATGAGAATAATAATAATAATAATAAGTAACAACGCGCTTATACAGCAACGATATACGTTCTGAAATTCAGGATTTATACGACCCGTAAAGAGACTCGACGTCGTGTAATACTCGTATACGTACGATAATATTTCTCTTGTCGCCGACTTAGCCCGTTATGTAGGTCAAAGTTTATAATACATGAGGGGATATTTGCTTTTCCGGACTTAAGAAACAAAGCTGCAGTGCCGGTTAATTAGTATTCCCGTACACCTCTTTTTTCCCTACTTTTGACCCCGGTGAAATACCCCGGTACATAAAGTAACACGTCTATTTTTCTTCGTCCGCTCTTTTAAAACCGTTTCTCGTTTATCTGTTCCCTGTGGTACACGGTGCATTTCCCATTACGAAAATACATAACATGTATGTACGTGTTTTATGTATTGTACGTACCATACATAATAATTAATACGCGATCGCTGAGATAAATCGTCGACCTATGTAGAAATAAAAACTGTTATGCGTTGATGCCGTTGTCTATATTCATCGATATTATATGTCACTGCGTCAAAGCACTTATTTTTCCAGACGAACTTTTAGGAAATTTTCGAATTTAATGTGAAAACAAATAACTATCGATTTACATAGGTGCAGTGTATTTAGTCTAAAAGACATTATAAGTAGTCGATATATTAGTTTATTTACCATGGGTGAATGAAATGTATGCAAATAGATTATTGTATAAAACATTATAAAACGAACATTTTTTCACTCTGGAAAACAACTGCGAATGTAAAAATCAAAATTGTGTTTTAAGTTTGAATTTATTTTCGAATAACATTTTGTAGTTTATCATCAATTAAAACATAAATGTACATTTTACAATTACTGACTATTTCCAGGAATAAAAAATTATCATGTATTTGAATAACAGATGACATTAATGTACCTACATTTTAGCAAGAATGTTTAGTTATTTATATATTTCTTTTGAAAACTGCACTCTACTATACTATATAAATATAGGGTTTTATTTTTATGCTTTTTGTGTTTTTCAGTATTCAGTATGAATACGCGGATGAAGTAAAATAATGGGTGAAGTTCATTTCATTTATTCGGTTTTAAAATAAATTATGCATCAAATGAACAATTTACGTTTATGTAACATTACATCATTTGGACAAATAATAATAAGTAGTACAAATTAAAAAAAAAAACCACACGATTTATTAAATACGAAAACGATAGATCACGGCAAAACGCGAGCATAATATGCTTTACATCAACCGAATGTAACGTTATTCGCTGGTTATGTTGAATTTCAAAACGTGGTCGTGTTGTACGGAAAATTACTTAAAAAACTTATTTTCTGTCTGGCACGTGAGGTGCAATACGCCAATAAACGAATGGGTCTTCTCAGGAAAAAATTTGTTGGATCCATAACCTGTTATCATTTATGACGCCAAATCTGTTATCCCGTTGAATACTGATGATTGATAATAATAAAAATATTATCCAACTATAATTTGAATTCTATATACAGGTCACCAGATTTTAAAATTTGAGACGGCATGGACTGTTTTTACATCAAATTCCTATTTTATTTTAAATGTGTGTGTATGTAACACACAGACAGATTCAAAAGAAAAAATCGAGACGGCATGGACTGTTTTTACATCAAATTCCTATTTTATTTTAAATGTGTGTGTATGTAACACACAGACAGATTCAAAAGAAAAAATCAGCAACTTCCGAAAATTTAGTAAATTTAAAAAATACATATATGAAAAACAAACTAGATTTTTTTCTAAAACAAAAAAAAAATTATGATTGTCCAAGAATACTCTCTAAAGAAGCAAATATAATCAGAAAATCCAATTAAATGACACGACTACAAGTGAGGTATTGAATATTTATTCAACTGACGATCATTCTTATGGATAAATGTGAATTATTATTTAAAT
This sequence comes from Therioaphis trifolii, assembly GCA_027580255.1. Lineage (NCBI taxonomy): Eukaryota > Metazoa > Arthropoda > Insecta > Hemiptera > Aphididae > Therioaphis > Therioaphis trifolii. The sequence goes on along the minus strand of CM050409.1, from coordinate 40,053,197 downwards.
GTGAATTTGACAACAGTTTTTTTTTTAGTTGGAAAAATGTAGAAAAACAAACTAGAATCTTTTCTAAAACAATCTTTTTATGACGCTACAAATGAAGTATTCAATATTAATTCAGCTAACGATCATAAATGTGAATAATTATTTTGAATTTTACTACAGTTTTATAATAAAAAAAAATGTTTTATACATCTATATTACAAATTCAATTAACATAAATAAGAATAACATTCAATCCACATATCAATATGGTTCAACCAATGTTAGACAATCGCCGTAATAAACTGATAACCAGTCATGGATCCAAAAAAATTTTTCCTGCGATGATCCACTCGTGCCCATAACCGTTTAAACACCCGGATATAGCGGATGGCTACGGGAATACACTACTCACGTGTGATAATATAATATTACTGTGTCATTTATTTATACTCGATATATTCGTTAAACGCATATAACGCATATTACACTAATCGCCTCGCTACAGCGCGATTTCAAAGTCAACAGTGAATAAATATTTAAATATTTCGAATTATCGTCCGCCAACAAAACAATAACCGAACAACTGCCGCGACGTGTCCACAATCGTATCCATCGTAATACAGACTCATCCGCAGCTTCCGTTCGGTTTTATACACCGCTACACGTATTGTACTCGTACGCGCGCGCGAGGTGGTGTGTACGTCGTCGTGTCTACAGATAAACGGGTGCGAACAAAACGGCCGATCCCACCGGTTTATTGTTTCGGTTCGGAGGGGAAGAGAACGCGGCGTCCCGAATCTGAAATCGTAGAGATCAAAAAGGCATTCAATGTTTACAAGTCGGACGGTGAACGATGATGATGATAATAATAATAATAATAAAAGGAAGAGATAAAAAATCTCTATACGCCACCGCACTTCGCACGCGTCCCCTAGTATTTCATATTATGTTAAACGACCGTATTTATACTCTCACATATTATTATTATTATTATTATTATAATATACGATTACATATTATGTATATACGATGTATATATAATATACATATAGGTACGTATTGTACACGGGCCTCCACTCGTTCAAAAGTAATTGGATTGTTACACGTCGTACGACAATACATTAAAATACGCGACCGAGCCCAAAAGTAATCCACAGACGAAAAGCGGGCGGCGGAGGGTGGTTGGGTGGGACGGCGCAGTGCCGCGTTGGGATCAGATATAATTTGTGTACACAGCGCGTAATGCGTGCAGCGTGTACAGTGTGCGTTGTGTACGGTTCGAAATTTTGAATTATCAAATCCCAAAACGGTCGAATACGTGTCGGCCCGTTTTATAGGTAGGTCCTGCGCGTGGCGGCGGGAATCCGGGGATCGTTTCCGCGCGTATGCCCACAATACCGCGGTACGTGTGTGTGTGTGTTCGCGATGGCGGATCGATACGAATCGGATCAAGTCATCGAGACGATACGACTTCACACGCAGTCCGCGCACGAGTTCGTGTGTTTGGTAGACCGGCGATGAAGAGTATATATTAAATTAATTTTCGAATCGCCGCCGTCCATACAACTCCGCGACGTATTTGTTGATGACGCTAAACCGTTATGGCTGCAGAAAAATGAAGAAATCTAATAAACTCCGAGTCACCAGTTATTATTACGTTTGATTGATTTTCTTCGCTTGTAACTTCCGTATTGCGTACGATAATATTGTTTGTGACGAAAAACTTCTGAATGGTTTGTGAAGTAAATCAAAAATAAAAAAAACGATGATTGTTTTTTTTTTTTTTTTATTCTTTTATTTCGATTCGTTTAATATTTAGTGCGAAATAAAACTTTTCGATAGATTTACTCCGATTTCAACGAAATAAAACTAAATCACAACATCACGTATATCGTGTCCAGTAGTGAGTGACTGACTAGCACGTCTACACTTATCCACTCATCGCGTTATCCGAATACCGAACGACTTTTGATTAATTTACATCTAAATACATTATAAATGCTTACTCGGTATCTTCACTCTCTCTTTGCATATCATATTATGTTATTTATTTTCTCATTATACATTACTTCGATATTGGTAAATGCCGATTTGTGATTAGTAAATGTTCTTTTTTTTTTTTTTTAATTCTATAGAACTTGAATTAGGTGAACTTATGATTATACCTATTACAACACTGTTGTTACATGAACTTACTCTTGTACGCCTACCTATACAGTATACATGCATGATATTTTGTGGTAAATACACAAAACGATTATGGATTATATCGTGTACCTATTGTGCATCATATAATACACGGACAACGTCCAAGGTCCGACGTTTAACGATCACCCAAAACAATATATCATCGTGATGTCTTTGTCGTAATTATATTATAGCGTACGCGCCCGTATACCAATTAAACAACCTACTCAAATGGCATATCGTGAAAAAAAATCACACGAATATCAACCGGTTTTCATTATTTTTCTCAGAAGTCGGTTGTGTAGTTTTTTGAGAGTCCGGCAGTCCGCAATAAATTTTATTATTATTTTTTTTTTTACATAAATAATTTTTAATACATATATATATTATATACAACATAGACGTAAATATATTTATCTATTTTCTCTTATTAGAGTATATCAGAGAGTGCTGTCAGGTGTTACAATATATGGGTATGGTTAACCTAACCTAACGTTTACGGGCTATACAGAGTTATAAACGTAATAAATAATAACGACGATCCATGTTTTCGGGGGGGCGTGTAAAGCGAGTAGCGCGTTATAGACCTGGTTCATAACATGGTATTTCATAATGGACATAACTAATAGCATATACCTACGCATAACTATTTATTATTTTTCAACGACGATACAAATCTGTCTTTATAGCTAGGTTTCTTTAAAATCGGCTTTAGCTTGAAGAAAGCAAATAAATAATTAGCAATAAAATATTAAAGGATTATTTGACTTGACTGTAATTTTATGTATACTTAAATGATGTGTAATATGATACATACGTAAAATCACTCAATACTGGTTAAACTAACTTGATGAAAAATGTATTTGAAAACAAAATTTCGAAGAAGAATACTGTCTAAAAAAATATCAAATAACATATGATTTATATCATTTCTTATTATGCTGAAGTGTCACCGTACATCATGTAAAACAATAATTTTACAATAATTAATAGACAAGCTGTTTAAATATTTTGACAAAGAACTATTGCTTCTGTAAACATGTAGATTAATTATTTACACATTTTTATGCTCATAAAAAGCTATAAGGAAACGAAAATTTTATGAAAATCTTTATCATATTCGTATATGTGTCACTAACTATTTTAAATAGATATTCAGATGGTTCTTCTGACATAAATATTTCACTTAATCCACTTATAATATCCGTTTGATTTTCTTTGAATCGATTTTCCATTTCTTGTATTATGACATCTAAAAACCTTAAAGTAAATGGTAATACGGTAATTGTCCTTAACTAGGATACTATTCGACTGTGTTTCACCACCACCTAGTTTGAGAGAAATGCTTTTTTCTTTTAAATTTATGATGTTCAATTTGATATTTATCGACCATTGCAATAACTTCATTGTGGCATGATGTAAACACTACAAACTTATTTTCTTATCATATAAAATTCATACGTATGAAAATTACAATAGGTACTGTACATGCTACATTACTACATACTTTATAAAACAAATATATACCTTTGAAAACAGAAAATATAGGTATACAAATTGTTATGTTTTTTGGTGGTGCAAAAATATAAGCTTGCACTACCACTTTTCGAATGTGGTGGTGCAAGTAATACATTTGCACCACCCAATTTACGCCACTGTGTGCATCGCAGTAGTAGGCTTGTAGCGCGCGTACGTTGCACAGAAAGCGCGACAGACGCGTGTGTAACGATGTAATATTACGCGCGACCGCGCGGGGGAGTCGTTTGATCGAGTGTCGGCGATAAAAACCCGATCGTTTGGGTCGCCGCGGACGCCGCGTATTCCCGGCGGAGTCCTCGCGAGAGACTCCGTCTGTAAACCAGCAGCATATCTCGTGTTGTGCGAAGAGAGCATATGACGCGTGTATATTCAAAGTCTGAGCGTGTTAGTGTGTGTGTGTGTGTGTGTGTGTGTGTGTGTGTGTGTGTGTGTGTGTGTGTGTGTGTGTGTGTGTATGTATGTGTGTTTGTACTTGTGTTTGTGTGCGCACATAATGCGAGTTGTTTGTGTGCGGAAGCTCTCGCGTGTGTGTACACGCGTATAATGTTTAAACGCGCGTATACCGCGGGTATAAACGCGCGTCTGCGAAGGCGAGTGGTCCCGTGGAGGAAAACGCTCGAGGGCGAATATATCTCCCGAGAGAGAGAGAGAGAGAGAGAGAGAGAGAGAGAGAGAGCTAGAATGTATATGTGTGTGTGTGTGTGTGTGTGTGTGTGTGTGTGTGTGTGTGTGTGTGTGGTTGGCAAGAGGAGTGTGGACGATGAGGGGGAAGAACTAGATACAGGCTTAACGACGAGGGGCGCCCGTGGCATAGATAAGGCGTAAACAATACGTAGTCGTGCGAGTGTGTGTGTGTGTGTGTGTGTGTGTGTGTGTGTGTGTGTGTGTGTGCGTGCGCAACCGATTCGTCCACGCGCGCGAGGATAACCGATCGACCGGAAGTAAACGCGTGCGCCGCACCCCTTCCGCGGTGATACGGATCGGTTGGTCCATGTGTACACACACACACACACACACACACACACATACATGCATACACACGTGCCCCCCGTCGCCGTCGCACTACATGACATATTCGTATTACACGTCGTACGCATACAAGCCAAAGGTACTGTAAACGACGCGTGCATACAAAGGTGTCCACGCGGTTGTCGACGTCTGCCATCTGCAGGTGATCGATTTTGAGTTTTTTGCGATCGGTTGGTAAAGAGTCTAGCTGAAATTAGTTTTGGTTTCATGCGAAATATTATTCGTTCAAAGAAGTATTTCCAAAAAATTATAAGAATTGTCACGATAATGTAACGTAGGTACTCTTTGTGCCATAAAGTCGAAGGGTTGCTCTAATTTTATTTCTGATAGAACTTTCCTATTTCCTCAATGTCATCATGGACCCCCTTTTTTAACAGTTCTTTATTTATTTTAAAATGAAATAAAAACAAAATCATTTTCCTTAGTACACTTGTAATTTATATATTTTTTTTTTTTTTTATGATATAATAAAAATTTTAAATCATAAGTGTCTCGTTTATTGTTATTATTTAACCATTTTGTTTCTTGATTTGATTACAGTTAATTTATACTTTGTATACAATATTTTACCAATCAATATGTTTTGAGAGAGCGTTATCTTTATTAAATATGGATGATGATGACTACGCAATGTATAGAACTTATTTATTATGGTAAATTCGGAATAGAAATTTATCGTCCTTTCAAGTCATTTTAAAGTTGCCACCCTGAGGCAATCACTCCACTTTGGTACCCGTTAAAAGCAGCTGTATTTACCTATGCTCACTTTGATCAGTGTACCTACGTTTTAGATTTTGACTTAAGCGATGGGAATTCAAATTGGTTTTACGACATATATTTTTTTATGACGTAAAGCAAGGACGTGCCATGGAGGGGGTCTTAGAAGTTTAAATAACCACCCCTACGGGCCACATTAATCAACTTATTTTCACTAACTTTTTTCTGCTTAAAAAATAAAAATAAACATATTACACGTGGAAATGTATATACACTCAGCTATTTATAACACATTTTAAGATAAAAATATTAATTTAAATGATACTAGGATTGTAGTTAGTAATGTATTAGCAATGTAGCTTGACGCGTATTTGTTTAATCATGTTACAAATATTATTTTATTTTCTAAAAATATTATATTTGCCATGTGCCAAGTGAAAAAGTACCTAATATGCTTATGCTTATGATATATTATTTATGTAAGTTGTTAGCTAATATTATAATGCCCTCAAAATTAAAAAGCTGGTAAGATAATGGTGGTGGAAGTTCGTCCTTCGTCGCTTCGCTCCTCGGACAAGATAATGGTGAGGAGTGTATAGCACTTTCTATCATGGGATCACCTAACCTAACCTCGGACAAGATATTGGTGATGAATGTATTAAGTTTTAAAGAAATGATGACTCATTTCTTTAGTATAAAACGATTCTGAGCAAAGCTTCAGTGTAATATAATATATTATTTATATACTGTTTACGTATTTTTCGGTTATTTGTCTGATTTTTGGTGAGTTTTTTCGTTATTAAACCCTCATAAAATATTCAATTTTTAACTCGTTAGAAATTTTCTGTTACCAAAAGATTCGAAACATGTTTTTATATCTATATTCCAAGTTTCAATGTGATCGGACACACCAAAAAAGATTTATACAGATTTTAAGTTGAAAATTAACGTAAAAACAGTCGATATTCATATACGAATTTATATGAATTTGTTAAAACGTGTATAAAAAAAAATCCTGACTAACGATTTTTGAACTTTTGTTAGGATAATTAGGTAGGTATATGAGTAAGGTCATATTAAATTTTCAGAACTTTTTGTCAAATATTTAAAATTATATTACATAAAAACTTTCAAACAATTTGGTAAATTAAAAGTTCTATATTTAAGTCAAAAGTGCTATAATTGTTCTGAAAATGTTGTCCAATATAAAAAAGTATGTATTTGATATTGGATAAAATTTTCAAGTTTCTAGCTTCAATACTTTTCGATTTATGACTAAATACCTAAAATCTGAACAGTGAAAATCTCGTTTACGGCGGATTTTTACCGATTTTACCGTTTTTACTCAGTTTTTCGATCGTTATTTTTGATTACTGGAAAAACTATGGAGATTTTGGAAAAATGACCTCTCTAAAGTACCATCTCAGTTCAATTTCGAATCTAAAAAGTTGCTGGACGAAACTTTTGGACAAGGATTTCTATACGAAAAAGTGTTTACAGAAAAAAAAAAGAAAAAAAAAAAATAAAAAAAAAAAAAAATAAACATCATTGTAAAACCATAAGATCCTTCGCTTCACTCAGAATCTAAAAAAAAAATCTTGAATACTTTATAAAGGACGTAACTGTATATTTTATAGATTATCACTTCTAATAACGGATATACATTAAAACTTTTTCTGATTGCCATAGGAAAATATACTATCGAGAAATACTCGTTTTGTCGATTCGTTCATTGTCCAGTGTTGTAAACGTTCAAGTAACTTAGGTATCTAAATATAATGTATAATGTACCCGTAATTTGGGTTTTTTTCAAATCAAATGGATTTATTAATCACGAAATTGAGTACAGTCTTCTTGGTCGGACTTTTTTTCACCAGACTTTCAGGCGTCGAATACCACCGATGACGTGTACGTACAGTTGCACCAAGCAAATCACATGCACGGCGCGGGATTTTCGCTTCCGTTTCGCCGCGCGATTTTCCGTCCGGCAAACGACCGCGCAGCACTTTATCACCGCCCCCGCGGCTCCCTTTTCCCCCCGTGCTCGAGAGCATACGCGTCTCGTGGGACGAGAGAGTTCTTTTCCGTCCCGTTTTCCGCACGACTACGACGGGCAAGCCCTCCCCGTCAGCGATTCTACGCGTGATCGAGATAAATCCGCGCGGGTACCTATATATATCATATTATCACGCCGTAGTAGCGCTCACGAAGTCATAGCGGGCGTACCAAGTACAAAGTACGAGTGCACGCCGCCATAATCCTCACGAATAATCACACGGACTTGCGATTCAGCCGCACGGAACCCGTGTCGTTATTATCTGCTCGGAGAAATAAAAATCACGAGGTTTTAGGGGTGCGGCGCGTCGTCGTCGCCAGTGAAAATACATATTAAACATTTTTCGTCCTTCACGATGCGTATATACAGCACGTAGAGACGCGGTCCGCGGTTCTCGTCGGTTTGGTATTCTCCCCCTCCCTTCGTATCGTTCGATCTGCGGTCTTTTATCAGCCGTGTTGATCGATTATTCACGTGGTCGTCGATCGATTTGAATTACACAGTATCAGGGGCGTATATATGGGGGGGCTGATGGGGCCCGGGCCCCCTCCGAAATGAAAAACAAAATTATTAAATATTTTATTTTGGACATGGATAATAAATTATGGCTGAGGAGTAATTCCGAAAATTTGTTACGACACTGATTATTATCATATTGTCGGGAACGAAACTGTCGCTTATGCGATAATAAAAATTGTATAGCGCTATAGCCTGTAGTTGTGTAGTCAGTAGATTTCAGTGAATTCATGTTGTGGAAAGAGAAATGGAAACAATCAGAAGTTGTAAACTTGCCTAAAACAGCTATCTGCTCTTTAGAAAGATGCGACAAGAACTTGTTTCCCAATATTTATACAGTTTTAAAATTGTACCATCTCAGTTCAATTTCGAATCTAAAAAGTTGCTGGACGAAACTTTTGGACAAGGATTTCTATACGAAAAAGTGTTTACAGAAAAAAAAAAAAGAAAAAGAAAAAAAAAAATAAACATCATTGTAAAACCATAAGATCCTTCGCTTCACTCAGAATCTAAAATTTAATATTCATTTTAACTAACCTAACCTTTAAATAAAATTATGCACTTCATTGTTGTTATTAGTGAATAAATAAGATAAGTATCAACCTATTATAATTGTTTGGTTTTTGTTTTTTTGATTTGTTCAAAAATGTTTCAAAAACGATAGTCTTCATAAATATCTGATGATATAATTGAATATCGTAGTTAACCCCACCATTGATAGCAATCAATACCAAAGCTCTACAACCAGCTAATGAGTCACCACTATCATCTATATTCTATAATGTGGCTAATTGTAAAATCAAAAATATTTCATTATTGGATATAACTCAGATCTTGTTCAAGAACGATGGTATACAATCATAGATGTTATACTCATAGACCCACTCATTTTATACAAAAAACATTGATAGCTACGAGCCGGCAGAATGCTGTGATACAGTCATAGACAATGACTGTATCTGAGTAACTCGGTAACCAAAACCCACCTTTAGTTACACAATGACAACACGAAGAGGGTCGGTCAAAGAGAATAATGTCTATGCATATAATCATACAAAAGTACATAGATTTTAATAATTTCATAGATAATAGACTTTATTTATTAACTAAATTATCTCTTTTACACTATGGTTAAAACAGTATGACCCATGCAAAGAGCAACAACATGGTTTTCTAATTGATTTTAACACAGATAGTATATCACCATTAACAATATAATTGTCTATCAGTAATAATATTTTATTATCAAAGGTAAAGATTTAAAAATTTCATAATAAAATATTATTTTAAATTTTTTAAGTCTTAAGAATATTTTGACATCAAAAATTAACATAATAGCTTTTTCAAAATTATCATACTAGTAAGTAATGAAATCTAAACAAAAGTATAATATACTCTTCACTGTTAATGTTAATTATAAACAACAAAGCCAACTAAAATTACAGGATTGGAAGTAAACACTTAAATTTGATTAAATTATTATTTTTCTTAATGTAAGCACAGTATATTATATATATATATATATATATATATATATATTTATTTAATACATTTAAAAAGCGCAGGGCAGTATATAACATACTGTAAACACAGTAATAAATAACTACTATGAAAAATAATTTAGTTTTTGATTTATAAATAACTATAAAAATATATTTTAATTTGTATTAAGTAAGAATACAAAACTGAAAACAATAATAACAAATAATTATTAATATGTTAATTAACTCCACTGAAATGAGTTGTCATATTATGTCAAAAGCGCTACTACAGCCCAAATATTCATGTACAAAATTGAGTCAAATACAAATTGATCAATTAAAACAAAACATTTAAAGCATTTTAAATTTTAATTTAAGATATGGTTAGTTAAATAAAGCAATGGTACTCATTTATGGTATAATATAATACACAAATATTTCATAAAAAAACAAAATTGAAAAAAATAATTGTAAAAAATCAAAAACAAAAAATTTTTTTTGTCAATAATTGAACTTAACTAAATAATTTATACAATGGCAAATGTTTCATATATTTTTTAGCAGTAGTAATGAACTAAGTTTAAAACTAACATTAAAATAATCAATATGTATAAATACATGAATAAGCGTACAAGGCTGATAAATAATATTTTGGTCTAATGATGATAAAATAAATAAATTCACATGAGCTATGCTCTAACCAAATGTAATTAATAATTGAAAAAACATGGTACAATTTATAAATATAAATAATAAAAAAAAAAATAAATAATAATAGTAATAATTTGATTTGTTACTTAAAAAGTTACCTGATCCCTCATCATTTAGTTTAATATATACTTTGAAATAATACTTGAAATTAATATTAATAAACAATAATTCAGTTTGAGATCAATTATTATTTATCACACTTCAGGTGGTCCCAAAATTGACGAACTACCAAGGGATACAGCCATTTTGGGTAATGATAACTTAGGATGTTTAGGACTAGTCTTAGAAAATAGTACATTGTTAGTTTCACCAAACATTTTCCGAAAACTGAAAAAAAAGACAAATAAAAAATATAAATTAATACAAACATAACATTAAATTTTTAGTAGTAGCCAATAACATAACTTTAATTATCAATAATATTAGTTTGATTTTCTAGACATCCTATAGAGATAGCTAAGAATTGAAAAATCATGATCATACCATAGTACATAAATCATTATACAGTATAAGGTTATCAACATAAATTTGTATTGAAATACACATCCTCATGGTATTTTAGGAATATCAATGTCAATTTTAAGTAGGCGATTGTAAAATTACTACTTAATATTAGGTATATAAATAATATAAAGAACATATAAATAAAATATATATGAAATTATATAAATGATAATATTTTTAGACCATTTACATAATATTTCAGATATATTATGTTTTCATTAGGTGATAAATCCTAAAGTCACTATCATTAAAGTCTAACAATATTGTGATATATAAATAGTATTTGGTTCAATATCGATGTCAAAAATATCAAAAATTGGCCATGAAATCAATATATATCAAAATATCTTTATCATTGGCATATATTAATAATTACTTAACATTGAATATCATCAGTTAATAACTTACAGTTTACGAATGCCAGATTCTGACCGTTTCCATGGAGCATCGTCAGGTTCTAGAGGTAATGGTCCTTGAACAGGTCCTTCTTCTTGTTCATCTTCGGACCTAAATACAAGAAAAAGGATAGAAATTATAATATTAAAACTTGTACCTAGATATTAGAATAAAATCTTTACATTTAATAAAATTTTCATATTTTTCATTAGGTACCAAAGAGTACAAAGAAGAATTGACTTTGAATAATTCAATTTTTTTTTTTTTTTATTGAATTTTGATATACTCAAAAAGTTGCATATTTATTTGAAGACAAACCAAATAATTGTTTCTTTTAGGACAAGAATGATTTTATATTCTACCACCGTGCATTAATTTCAATATGAATAGCAATTATAGTATATAGAGCAACTCATAAGAAAATATTTAAGCAGCTCAGTATTACAAGACGTTACCATATCAAAAAAACTAGATGCAAACAAAAAAAGTGACTTTACAACTTACCTGGTTGGGGATGTCACATCTGACGAGCTTTCGGAGTTGATGGCTGACACTTGCGTGTCTTCCTTATTGAGTTGAGAGGAGTCAGGATTTTTTGGGTTGCAGTCTTTTCCTGAAGTATGTCGTAACAAAATTCTTCGTACCCCCGTTTCTTCGATTTCATCTCTTGCCTGGCTAATGTACAAGTTTACATGCACAATGTGGTAGATTTGTGGTAAACCAAGCAAATTGTAAGCATATATTGTACCAAGCGTGCAAATGGAAAATAAAAATGTGCTTATTTAGTGGGAGGAAATTTTTTTTAAAGATAAATTGTAAAATTATTTTTGCAATAAAACAGTTTGTTAATAATAAAAGAATTGAGATATTTAAGAATCAGTAAACTTTTTGTTATTATAACTTGATAAAAGGTTATGATAGGTATTGCAGCAAAATATTTTACTTATAAGCAATGAACTATACTAATATAGTATTCATATAAAATAAAATTTCACTTACGATGTTATTATTAATTGTTCAGCTGGTCTATATTGTAATAGTTCATCTTCAAGTTCATTAACACGAGTTTTTAAGTTATTTCGTTCAGTCAAAATATCTTTCAATTCATTAGTAGTAAATTTTGGTCTATCGGGATCATCTAAATCATAAATGGCTTTATTTTTCAAGTCTGGCATATCGTCCTAAAAAATAATAGTAAAATAATCACTGACAAAACATTGATTACAATGGCAAAACAATATACAAACCCTATACTTGGAGAGATCTTCATTTTCTTTTTGAGCCATACCAAACCTTTGTCTGAGTGAAATGAATTCTTTCTGCTGCTTTTGGAGTTGGGAAAGAATGTCTGCTCTTTCTTCAACCAAACTGCGACACTGTGTTTGAACAAAACGATGCTTACGTCTTAATTCTTTCAAAGTATTTTGCAGTCTTTCCATTTGAACAGTCAGCTGTATAATGTTTTAAATAGCACAAAGTTACCAATCACACAACAATAACAAATTAATGCAAAGTCAACTTACAGAATCAACTTCATTGCTTTTTGAATTTAATTGATGTTCATAGTTTCTAATATTATCTCGCATTTGGTCAACAGTATGACGTAGACGTTGAAGAGCTACTGTATCAACATCAGGACTTAGAACTTGAGCTGAAATTAATAATAACCAATCAATAGGCAAAAAATGAATTCGACTAACATTCTAAACAGTACATTTAGAGTCGACAATTTTATCTTTTTCAGCAGCTTGTAAAGACACAGTTAATTTACGGTTATCATCTTGAAGCCGAGAAACTGTAGTCAACAACTCATTATAGTCTTCACGCCACTTTTCTTCGATTTGTTCCATTTCCTAAACAAATAAAACAAACAATTATTTGAATGTGTACATGAAATAAATTAAAACAGAAATTTGGTAAGACAAAATACCACTTTTGAGCAAACTCTTGATTGTGTTTACCAACATATCATTTTTATATTTATAGGTAAGGCCCATACATATCATGAAATTTTTCGATTTTGTGAACAATTAAAAAAAAATTTTTTATTTTTTTAATAAATTCATATACTCAGTTATTATATGAATATGAAGTACTATATAATTTTATAACATATACATGTGTTATTTTAATGATGATTTGTAAAGGTAAAAAATAATGTTATGTCTGTTAATATTGTGTATAATTATATTTAAATAATAAGATTTATGCATTTTAGATCATTGTCATATCTAATATTTAAAACTTTTACATATTTATCGAAATAAAAATATTTTTCAGCATGTCACTGAAAAAGTTTAAATATAAAATATTTTAAGTAAAATAGTTTATACTCAGGACGCCAGTTAATTAAAGCAGTGTAGGACATTGGTCACCAAGGGTACTAAAAATCTATTTGAAACTATTTTTTTAGTATGTTTATGATACATATACTTGAAAGACTAAAAGAATTATGCAATAGTACAATAATATTATATCACTTTATATACAACAATCTAACTGATTATTCAGCAAGTATCTGTTGATACATATTTAAATATTTATATTATAATCAATACATAAAAAACTGATTGTTATTTAAGAGCATAATTAAATAGAGGAACTATACTAACTGTTTAAATACATTTAAAATTTATTTTTAATTTCCAATCGAAATAATTTCCAATTTATTTGAATACAATACTACTGTATTGGTACATCTTAATTACCAATAAGAAGCCAATAAGTAATAATCAACTAAAAGTTAATAATACATTTATATTAGTAAATTACTAAATCAATATTTATGATAATTTGAAGGTACTTATGATAAAGAAAATATTATGGACATAAATATGTAACAGATAATATACATATATCCTAATATCTAACTCAACTGATTGTATAGTATTAACATAATTATTGTATTCAGTGATAAACAGAGTTAAACGCAATGCACAAACACTGTAGCAACAGTTTTACATGTATACCTTCTCGTACTTAATCCTGTCTTCAGTCCGTTCCTGTTTGTCCATTTCCAGTTGTTGGATGGTAGCTCGCAAGTCATCCACGGTTGTGTTCTCGCGTTCGTTCTTCATGGCCAACAACTCCATTTGCTCCAGAGCGGCGACCACCTTGGGCATCAGACCCGTGATAGCATCGGAACCGTAGGCATCAATGATGGCCTCGAATTCGCGGCCGATATCCTGCGCCATATCGTACACGTCGACCACAGACAACGAGCACTTGTAGTCTTCCATTTTTGCGGATCCAACGACGTGCAACAGCATTTGCGGGATTATTCGAGAGCGAGATTCGACGGCTAACAGAGAGGACGAAATGAACAGATTGAGCAGAGCAGAGAGTGCGGACTTGCCGAGAGGTGGTAATCCAATATCTTAGATCTCTATTTCGGTCCGGGTAAACCCACGGCGAGCCGACGGATATGTGATTCGAAAATAGAAACGGCGGATAAATGGAAAAAAAAAACGACAGGCACGTCGGGGTTCGCGCGCGGAAAGCGTAAGCGACTTGCCAGAGGCGCCAAGGTATCGGCACTATCGACTTTTTATTACGCGCGTCGTACGTGTCTAATCAATGGACCTGTTGACCTTTGAGAGGGCTGAAAAATATCTGATAACGACGGCTCTCGTAATTGCCCAGCTGCGGCGGTCCAAGCCGTCCACCGCGGGTTCCTACGGAGCTCCAGATATATTCGAGCATATTCCTAGGACGGGTACGGAAAAAAGGGCGCGCATAATGCGAACTGTCGTGTACTCGACTGTCGTGTACGCATCGACCGGTTTGAACGATTATCATTTTATTATCTGAGTCTATTATTATTATTGTTACGGTTGGTAGAAAATACAATTATCACGGTGTCATGATTATGCTCCGCGGAAATACGATACGACGACGTAATCACCAGTGGCAACGGACATAACCCAGAAAACGAATGACGGTTTCCAAACTCCTTGGACCGCGGCCTAGAGGTTGGCCGCACTGCGTTCGGCCGACGCCACGAGTCGCCGCGAGAGCGGCTCTCACTCGCCGCCACCGATCACTGCCATTGCTCTGACCGCGATCGCCGATCGGTCATTTCATTACGTTAGCGTTCCTGGTCCGGTCGTCGTGGTCGACGCACACGGACTCTTCGTTTTTTTCAGATTTTTTTTTCATCCGTCGTGATCCGACTTCTCTTCAATCATGGTGAGTATTTGTTTCGACAGAAATGTCGGCCTGCTAGTCTCGTATAGTTTTCTCATCCACCGTAGTCGTCGCGGCACGACGTTTGCCATTTTTCAACTTCTCGTACCGCACGCCACGTTTTCACTAGACTATGGCCGCCATTATATCGCGCGTCATTTCGTTTCGCTTGTGCGTTCTTCTTGCATAAGTAATGCGTTATTTTGCGTTGTTTCTACGTGTCCTTCGTTAAATCTGATTCGCGGCCGTGTATTCGGTGATGTGTGTTTCGAAACGCGGTCGCATCATACGATTTTTCCAGTATCGTATTACGTTCTTAGCACTATACTTAAGTCTCCTGGCTTAACTTCATATTTTTTCGCACACAACTCGAACGGTCACTGTATTATTCACTTAATCCAGACGAAATGCCGTATCCTCGCGTCGCTTACTGTGTTTTTTTTACCGATTCTATCCACGTGTTAAGTTTCATCGACTCTGCGATATGTTAGTGTGCTTTGTACATGTTTCTTGTCAACGATTTAAAATTTTTCTTTAGTTTATCGTTTACGGTTTAATATGGTATTACTTGAATAACACTATGTATCTTATGAAATTTTGCTAAACTACTGTTTTATCTGTGTTGACAGTCTCATCGTAAATTCAGTGCCCCTCGTCATGGTTCTATGGGATTCTACCCCAAGAAGCGAGCACGTCGTCATCGTGGTAGAGTAAAGTCTTTCCCCAAAGATGATCCTAGCAAGCCAATCCACTTAACCGCTTTCATCGGTTACAAAGCTGGTATGACGCACGTTGTTCGTGAAGCTGATCGTCCTGGATCAAGTAAGTTAACTGATTTGGTTTTAACTTTTTTCACCTATTTACGTATATTAATTTTGTTAAGAACTGAACAAGAAGGAAATCGTGGAGCCTGTTACCATTTTGGAAACTCCCCCCATGATCATTGTTGGTGTTGTTGGTTATGTCGAAACTCCATATGGTCTTAAACCTCTGAAGACCGTATTTGCTGAACATTTATCTGAAGATTGTCGCAGACGTTTCTACAAGAACTGGTATATTTTTATCCTTTGATATTCAACCATTTATTTTATTAGCCTGTGATGATTTAGTTAAAAAATGTTTACAGTTAGATTCACTGAACATTATGATGTCATTTTACTAGGGCGGTCTGAGGCTTTTTTTTTTTAAAGTGTACCTACATTGATTTTATTTTGATCTTTGTAAAATGCTTATTTAATTACCTCTCCTCTCCGCTAGCGGATGAGAGTAATATGTGTTGCCGGTGATTTCAAATTATTTGAATGACGGTTGGAAGAGATTGTTGTCTCCACTCTAGACTTAGTCTATGATGAGACCACTCTTCATTTACATGTTCTAAATTCAGGTACAAATCAAAGAAGAAGGCTTTTGTCAAGTATTCCAGGAAGTGGCAAGACGAAAATGGTAAAAGACAAATTGCCAAAGATCTTGGTAAAATTGCCAAATACTCAAAAGTTGTCAGAGTTATTGCTCACACACAGGTAATTATATTATTATTTTTACTCATTATATTTATTTAACCGATGATGAATTAGATTAATACAGTTAGACTCTGAATTAAATTGATGTCAGCCTAGGGCGGTCTGAGGTTCTTAGTACTTCAATGATTTTAAGTTATAGAACATTATTTTATTCATGTACATTTTTAATAATTAAGTCATTTTGTTTTGTCTTCAGATGAAATTGTTGAAGAAACGTCAAAAGAAAGCTCATATTATGGAAATTCAGGTTAATGGAGGAACTGTTGCCGAAAAGGTGCAGTGGGCCAAAGAACATTTTGAAAAGCCAGTACCTGTATCTCATGTTTTTGCCCCAGATGAAATGATTGATTGTATTGGTGTCACTAAGGGTCGTGGATACAAAGGTATTCAATATTTTTGATGCAATTTTATGAAATTTACTAATTTTGTTTTTCATTTAAGGTGTGACATCTCGTTGGCATACAAAGAAGTTGCCCCGTAAAACTCACAAGGGTTTACGTAAAGTAGCTTGTATTGGTGCATGGCATCCCAGTCGAGTCCAGTTCACGGTTGCTCGTGCTGGTCAAAAGGGATATCATCATCGTACTGAAATTAACAAGAAAATATACCGTATTGGACTTGGAATCCACACCAAGGATGGCAAGGTAATTATTTCTTTACTTACTGAAGTAATATTCATTTATTACATCTTGAAATGTATACTTAAAATTTTGTTGATGGGTTATCTTTGGTAATCAATCGGTGAAAGGGTTGTATTTCATTGCAACGTATATACCGTTACATCATACATTAATTTAGCCCGCCAAGCTTTCAAGTTTGGACTTGAGGCTGAAGTTGGGCATTATTCCGTAACGTGCAAGAGCCCATCGGGCAATGACTTGCTAGTAGACCATGCCTGGCACATTTATTATAAAATATTAAATATTGTCTTGGATTGAATGATGATAACACATGATGTTTGTATTCTTGAAAATTATGAAGATACCACCATGCTGCCTTCCTACTGACAAACCAAGACCAAAACAATATATTTTTAATTTGATGAAATAGTTTTTGGCTATTTAGATAGAATAAGGATCTTGAAATTAAATCGAGATGTATAGGCTATCACATCATAAAATGATTTGACCCTCTCGACCCTTGTGTTTAGATAGGTGTTAAAGGTTGGCATTATTCCGTAACGTGTAAGAGTCCATCGGGCGATGACTTACTAGTAGACCATGCCTAGCACATTTCTTAAAATTTTCAATTATTTTTGGGTTGAATGATGATAACTAGGGCTGTGCGATAGTTTCTTCTAGTGGTTGATAGTCGATTGTGTCAAAATTAACGATTGTATCGATTAATCGATTGTTTTTGATTTACGAATTGTATCGAATAACCGATGTATCGTCACGCCGATAGCATCGATTAACTGATAGTATCGAATGGCCGATAGCATCGATTAACCGATAGTATCTATGTACTCGATACATCGGTTGATTATGATTAGTGAAAAACATCGATTAATCGATAGTATCGATAGTTAAAAACGATTAATCGATACTATCGAGCAGCCCTAATGATAACGCATGATATTAGTATACTTAAAAATTTTGAAGAAACTACCATGCTGCCTTCCTACTGACAAGCCAATACTTAAAATAATTCATACATTTTTTTCATTTTAATGTGTGATCATATTTTATTTGATGAAATAGTTTTTGGCTATTTAGATAGAATAAGGATCTTGAAATTAAATCGAGATGTATAGGCTATCACATCATAAAATGATTTGACCCTCTAGACCCTTGTGTTTAGATAGGTGTTAAAGGTTGGCATTATTCCGTAACGTGTAAGAGTCCATCGGGCGATGACTTACTAGTAGACCATGCCTAGCACATAGAATGAGTTAAGAAAACAACTGAGGTTTTAGTTCTAAAATGTTTATCTTTTTTTTATAGGTCATTAAGAACAATGCATCAACTGAGTATGATTTGACTGAGAAGACAATCACCCCTATGGGTGGTTTCCCTCATTATGGTGAAGTTAACAATGACTTCCTCATGATCAAGGGTTGTTGTGTTGGTCCAAAGAAGAGAGTTATTACCCTTCGTAAAGTAAGATTTTTCATATTAATACGCAATATTTATAATTTAAATAGTTTTTTTTTTCTTGAAAAAACTAATGATGAACAAACAGAGCCAATCCTACGAATGTCTGTGAAATAAACATATATCCTATCTCTGAGGTTTTTTCATTATTTTCTTCTTTACAACTTGATTATTTGATTTTTATGACTGATAATTATTTTAATCAAAGGCATTGGTTAAAATGATTTTTGAAGTTAAAATTTTTCTATATATTTTTTCCCCCTGTTTAAATCAAGGCAGGCAGGTGTTGCAGTGGTATAAATTCTGCGCCTGTACTAGGCCCATACCTTAAGAAATTAAACTATCAAATGTTATGTGGTATTTGTTAAACATTTATTGCTGCTTTTTAAATGCTGTCCAAAGTCTAAATGTAATTACTTACTGATAAATGGTAGTCACCAGTTCAGAAACTTTTCAAAATTATGTATTGTTAAATGTTATATGGTATTACAGTTATTAACCATTATATTTGTATAGTAGATGCTCCTATCCCTTCATTAGTGTTAACTCTTAAGTAGATGATGCTTGTTTTTATTATTATTTTTGATTTATGGTCTTTTTATAATTAATCTATTTTAATTTGAAATGATACACTTGAAAAATTCTTATACCCAGTAATTGTTTTTCTTTTTATGCATAATTGATTAAATTCCTTATTGTTATAGCTATTTATGTTTATATGTAATTATTGTAGCTGAAAACTTCAATGATTTTTTGAGTTTTGAGTGGCTTATAGGTTTTTTATCTAGTCCATTTATATTTGTATAGTTAAATTTACTGATATATTTTTGGTATCTTATGACCTAATAATTTACAAATTATTATGACCAATGATGTATAATACATAGAGCCAATTATGTAAAGTTTCATGAAATAACCAATGATTGTTATTAATGATAGGACTGAGGTCATTTATTATTTATAATACTGTTATTGGCTAATTTTATTATTATTTACATTATATATTATTTATACTTGAATATTAAATTGCAGTCTTTGTTGGTGCATACTAAACGTGCTGCTTTGGAAAGTATCAACTTAAAATTCATCGATACCTCATCCAAATTCGGTCATGGACGATTCCAGACTGTTGCTGATAAGGCAGCATTCATGGGTCCACTGAAGAAGGACAGGATTAGGGAAGAAGAAAAAGCCACAGCGGCTGCCAAATAAATGTAAAATTTTACATTTGGACAAATAATAAAAGTTTTAAAAAAATTACTGATCTTTTATTTATTTCAACTTCTTGCTTTTCCTATTTCAAATTATTAATAGTGAAGGTTTCTCTATTTTATCGTAATTAATGTAGTTAAAATTGAATTCTGTCGTACCACACCCTGTCAGATACGAAAACAGCAGTAACAGAGAACTTCTATTGCTAAAAACTCAATATAGCATATTATCTAGTGTAAAATATCTAAAAATTAATGCTTAAGCTACTCATGAAAGTAGTTATTAAATTACATTTAATTGCTATTATTTGTTTTGATTTCTTATGAAAGTATATTTTATGTATTTTAAATTTGTAGATAGTTCCTTTTTAATATGTGAAATTTGTTTTTGGCCTATAAAATTTATTGTAAAAAGTTACGAATCTTTTTTTATAGACTTAAGTTGTGAATATGTTTGACTTTGAATGTAAATAATCATGTAATTATAAGAATTATTTATTTTTATGTGCAAGATATTTATTCTTCTAACCTTAATATTACTTAAAATCTGTTGGGGAAAAGGCTTTATAAAACAAGAATACTAGATTGTATAACAAAAAAATTTGATTAAATTTAATTGGGTAATGATTTTTGGTTACAGGGTAGAATTCTATGTGATAAAATTTATCCTAGCATTGAAATTTTCTAATCTGTTCAATAATAAAGGAATATTCAAGAGTGATTCCTTCCTTATCAGTTATAACTGTTGTACTGTGAGTGAATACTGAAACTGAAACTCATGATTTGATAACGTACTCGACAGCTGTTGTGTTTCTTGGATCAGTCTGTGTATTATGTGAAATTAACTTAAGGTCATGAAAATGTATAATGGTAAAGTACTCTTCTCGTATACGTTTTGATAAATGCGACGTACTGACATCTGAGATTCATTCATAATATTGGTTTTGGAAAAAAAATGATATATATATTTTTTTATATTCTCGTTAGAGAAATATCTTGAAAGTTCATCGTAGTTGGTGTGTTCAAAATCGAAATTTTGCCGGAACAATGATTGCATTTCGTTAGATACGGAACAGAATCAAAATAACCAAATCATCGGCGCGTTATCAGTCGCGCACCGGCGGTTCCGACGTGCATACCGCGGTTAGGCGTCCGACCGTGGTCTGTTGCCGCCGCCCATGCGAGCGCGCGTTATCACTCGTCGCGCACTCGAACATTATTCTCTCGTTTTTTTAATTTTTTTCTTCTTTAGTCTGTGTTATTAGTTTTATTTCCGCGATCCGTTGTCGTCTTCGTCGCCGTCTTCCCTCGCGTGTGGTGGCACAACGCGCTCCGTGTCGCGTAGTCCCGCGGTAATCCGACCGATAAACGCAGACGACCCGCCGACGCGTTTCCGGTGTCCGTGTGACGCGCGGAACCGATGTGGTGATCGTTTTGCGGACGCGCTCGACGCACCGTACACCACCACCACCACCAGGACGAGACGTCGCGCACCAGCTTCCGTCGAGAATGCCAACCGCCGACCCGGCGTGTCGAGAAGGTGAGTGTACGGTTCCGTTTCTGGGACGGTTTCTCGTGATCGAAAGCGCACGAAATATTATATTTGTGTAATGTCCGTCGCGTTTTCCTCCCGTCTCGTCTCCTCTTTTTTTTCTCCTCTCCTCCTCCGTCCGGAAGTGATCCCACGTGCGGCGTGTGGCCCACCTGTTTGGCGGACGCCTGGAACCGGGACGCACGAGCACCATATGAGCGTGGTGTTTTTTTTTCCGCCAACTCGTCTGCGTCTCGACGAGTGGGAGTTTCCCGGCCGCCTCTCGGGTTTTCTTCACGCTCCCCGACTACGTCGCCGACCTTTTTCCCCGGCG
Source organism: Therioaphis trifolii (assembly GCA_027580255.1). NCBI lineage: Eukaryota > Metazoa > Arthropoda > Insecta > Hemiptera > Aphididae > Therioaphis > Therioaphis trifolii. Next base: position 40,031,208 of record CM050409.1, on the reverse strand, counting down.
TTCACCGGTCGGATTTCGTTTTTCGGATTTTCTTGTTTCGCGACCTTTGTACTCTCTGCGCGGCCCACGGGTATTCGGACATTTCTACCGCGTTTATGTTTTTTTTTTTTTTTTTTCTCAATAATCGCCGGGCGACCGTTGTGGAAAATCACTGAAATCCCTGATGTCGTCGTACACGTCTCTGTAAATCGAACGATTTATTTGCAGTTGGACATACAACGCGTTTCTCCTAGATGTCATCTGTGTCCGGGTCATTGTCTGTGATTTTGGAATATCGAGAGAGGGCGGTCGGTCTCGTGTACCCTACTTTATTTCCGTATATTCAGCTCAAATGCGTAGTCCCGTCGAATTAAAACAATCACGAGTTTACTCCATGATCGGTTCCTTTAATGATGTCACTGTGATTTTAATTGTAGTGCTTCGTTGTACAAATGTCAGTGATCGGTAAGTGCACAAACTCAAACTGTTCGAAATCCCAGTTGAAATTCACTTGTGTTGTGAAATTTATTTGATACACATATTTATCACAGTTATTTATCGATTGCAGTGCAGTGCTTGGCACCTTCAATTTCAAATCGGTTGCACAGAAGTTATTCTCATTATTGCGTTTGGAAATAGACCGTGATGGCTGTTTGACATCTGTGACAATTCCATATGTCTTCTTATATTTTATCATCAGAGCGTATAGAAAAAGATTTAGCCGGTATTATTAAAACACGATTTGGAATTTCCTTGAAAATTTTGGTGAAGACATTTTGTGTAGGTTTTGGTATAGCAATATGGCGCTGCTTTAGTTGAGTACCTGAATTTGTCATAATTCATTTCGTTCAAAACAAAATCGTTTTGTGTACAGTACACTGTTATTATGTTAGGAAGACATTTTTTTACTGACTAAAAAAAAAAATAACCTCTACTAAATGTATACAAAGTCGTGAAAAACAATTTTTATAGAATTATTCATGGTTTTGATTTCAATAAATACAAAACAGAGCAAACATGTTCATGACTTACAAAAAAAAAAAAAAAAATTATATAAAAATAAATTGAATATTCATAACCCAAAGATATTAGTGAATAATAAGAGTGTTTTTGTTTTTTTCAGTAGGTATATATTTTCTTATCGGATGTAGAATGTTTGTTAAATTCAAACTGAAGTGTTGGATTGATGTACCAACTACTAATTGAAAACGGGTTTCTACTTTGCTCTCTCAATACTTTGTAAATTATATATTGTTTATAAAATATAGGTAGTTAACAAAATTGTTGATATTTATGATGAATATTTATTTTGATAAAAGAACCAAAACGTATTAAAAAGTTAAATTGAAATTTATTAGAAAAATAAATAATTTTCATTCTACAGTTGGCCTTTTCACTAACGTTTGGTCGATCCTTTTTTTACCCATGACTATGGATTTCTTTTTTGAATAACGAAGATTACAATTATTGCTGACTCCTTAGATGCTGACATTCATGTACGTTAGTTATTTTTCACGATCATACAACAGCAAAAAATACACAAAATGCTTACATATGCTAAAACATAATCTGTGGTGTATTCAAATATAAATTAAAACTTACTTCGTTTCAATAAAACAAGTTACTATTTTTCAAATTCAATCTGAAAATTATTAAGGCACTATAATATTCCTATATATATACACCTCTATTAACTAGAGTTTTTAAATAAAATAAAAAATAAGTTCATTCTTAAATAGTTATTTAAATACCATGTTGTTCATCAAGTTGGTTCAGTGGTTAAATATTATATTCGTTAACGCCGTATCTATTATAAACTGTATTATATGCTTTTTCTGGAAAATATTGAAAAAAAGTAAACATATTTTTTGTCAATATGCTTCATCATCTTAGTGTTTACCATGTTTACCATCTTATGTGTTTTTTTTCGTTTTTCCTTAATATTTGTTACTATTGTCGTAATTATTTGAAAGGAAAATAATTATTACAAAATTATCTTACACTAATTGCTGTTGTTGAAAACTCAGGGATGTCGGGAGACGCTGATAAACACAAACAGCAGCAACACCTTTCATTGCTGAAAGATGAATATGTCAAACTTCAAGCCTATTGCAATGAATTAGAAAAAAAACACGCTACATTAGCCGCAACATATGGTGATTGCAACGACAAGAGTTTTGTCTCCAGGCTGCTGAAAACAGTTACAACTTTGTACAACAATACACTTTACAGGTAACATTTAAACCTATTTGTAGGTATTAATACGTATTTGAATATCAAATAATAAATAATATTCAAATGTTCGGTTTCAGTGATTTGAATATAGCATTAGCTAATGGTGATGTTCCAGCTCATAAGTTTGTTTTATCATCTCGAAGCGATAAATGGGGAGTTCCTGACTTAACTCAAGTTAATGACTTAGGTGGGTATCCTTTATTCGACACGCATATGTGAATCGAACAAGTGATAATAATTTATGTTTTTATTTCATTTTCTTTAGATTGGACCACATTACCGTTAGATGTTGGAAAAGCATTATTGAAATGGATATATACAGATCAAGTAGATTTTTCAAAGGGCGATAGTTTCACCTTAAGCTTGATGAAAACAGCAGATACATTCATATTAGATGAATTAGTTAATAAGTAAGTTTCAGATTGAAATTTTAACTAATCACTTTTTTATTTTTCTGTGATTGTATTGAAAATTAAAGTAATTAAAAATTTTTATTTAGTTATTAATTGTTTATTAAAATGTACAAAGTATGTGTTAGTTTTTTTTTCATTTGAAAATCATTCATTAATTTCTAAGTAGTGTTTTAAAAGTATAGTCATGCATATTATTTAATAAGAACTTTTAAGTACGATATTCTGAAGTGATTAAATAACAAGATTTTGTTATGATGAATCAAGTACAATAATTGACAATATTAATTAATTAATTTCATTGTATAAAGTTTGATTATGAATTATAAATTATTCATATTATATATTGGTTTTTCTACATTTTGAGAATTAATTGCTTTCTTGTGAATAGTACTATTATACTACTAAAATAAACATTATTATTTCTTGTTAAATTAATTTTAATAATTTTTTTTTCCAAAAATTTTAATATTATTCTTTTAATTATTCAGTCAATATTTGTAATATTGATAAGTTATAACTTTATTAGTAATTTTATTTGTTATCTTAAAAGCACACTGTGTTCACTTATTTCAAATTAACATCTCATGTTTGATTTGAGCTAAAACTATTACTATTTTACTTAATATTTTATTGTAATTATTGTATAATGAATTTCAATTTTATCTTATTTTTGTCGTTATGAGACAGTTACCAATGTTCATTAGCCGTGTATGACATAAATAAAAGGAATACACAGATAAGCAATGGTGTTAAACGAAACTATAACTTGTTTAAAATGTATACTGTTTACTGTAGATATCCATATGTATCATTCTAATTTTTATCTTCATGTTATTTACGTGTTATAATGCATGTTATGAAATTAAAAAATTATTATTTGCCTTTCTAAGCATGTTCACAAATTCCTGTAAATCATTTTCGTATTATATTTGCAATTGGAAAAAATATGCATTACCTACATTTAATATTGTTTTATGTAGTTAAAAGCTTTTAATCTATTGGTATATGTTTGTAAGATATTTTTGAAAATAGATCATGCGATTAATCACATTAGGTTTCATTTTTTAAATACGTATCAGGTTATTTCATTTATAAAAAATGATTTTTGAGGGATTATCAATGTACAATGGTGATTGAATTATATTTTACATGTTTGTACTCGCTGGAATACAATTTTGAGTTAGCATTTTTAAAAGTCTATGTTACTTAATTAAATTTTAGTGTGGATAGTTAAGCATTTATTTTTTTAGGCTCTGTTACTCTAAAACTATAAATACTAAATATTTTATTTATTTGTGTTCATTATGTATTTAGTTAAATACAAACTGCATACAATTTATTGATAATTGGAAAATTTAACTTGCTAGTAATGTATAATACGAATCTAAGGTATTTTATATTTTTAATATCTAATACAAATAAAATTACTTATTGGAATCTGTTGCAACAAATAATGATGTTTTTTCAGAAATCATAAAAATAAATAATTTATTAAAAAAAAATATATTTTTTTTTTTTATCGTAATATTGTTATTTGAAATAAACAATAAATTATTATTTGTTGATTTTTATAGATGTGAAAAAGCGCTTATGGCTTCAGTAAACGTGAAGAATTGTGTAAAGTTCTATACTACTGCTGATGAAATAGGAGCTCAAACACTAAAAGAACATTGTTCAAGTTTAATATCAGCTCATTGGGTAATTGTTTTTAGTATACAAATTTGTTTCATTAAGATAGTTGATATGCTTCTATATCAATGCATACTGTATAGTCTTATCTATAAAAGTGTATGTTCTTTTGTCCAACTGTCATTTTTGTAAATTAAGTAGTTCTTATGCTGTAATATTATGTTGTAGGTATAAGTATCTTACAATAAGAAAAAAAAGTTTTTAATTTTTGTCAAGCGATCCATATTCGTAATTTATCTATTATAGTCCTTTATCATCAGTCCATGTAAATCATTCATTCAGCACAAATAATTATATTTTAGATTGCCGTACAAAAATGGCACCATATGGAACAAACTTTGTTATTCACTACTTTCAAGAGTAAACAGTACAATTTAATATAATTTATACTACTGATTCTATTGTATTTTCAATAATAGTACAATTTTTATTTAGATACATAGGAAGATATTAAACTTTGACAGTGAACTAAAACTTATAATTTTAAAACACTTTAATTCAAACTTCTATTAATGAAAAAAAAAAATGAATCCTAAAATATGTGATTTCAATTTATATTAAACAAAATAATTGATGACGATTTATTAATACAATTTTTTTACAAATTTGTTTAGGATGATTTTACCAGTGAAGATTTTGCACATATGTCAGCACAGTTTTTATACCACATGTTTAAGAGTAAAACAAAATACCCTTTGCATTCAGCTGTAAGGCTTAGAAGAGAAGATGTTGTATTCTTATATGTGGTTGAACATAGTTCTCAGGTATGTACCATTAGTATTCATATACAGTAGATTCTTATTATGTCAAACTTCGCTATTTCAAATTTTTCGTAATATCGAACTACATTGAGTTCCCCTTGAAACTACCATTACACTTAATAGCGTTTTTAATAAAACTTGATATCTCGAAGTTATTGATATTTCAAACTTTTTCCTGCTCCCCTTGAGATTCGACATAACAAGGATCTATAGTATTTCAAAATGTCAGGTTCATTAACTATGGTGAAACATTTACTAACATTTTTGGCAGAAGAATATGTTTATAAGTGAAAAAGTTGAGGTTGTGTGCTTATTTATAAAATGTTAGCTTATTGAGTACTGAATCTAATCTATTCATAATCACAATTGACGTGGACGTAGAATAACTGATAATTTGAGTAAACCCCTTGAGTATATCTTTAAATGATAAATGAACGAGTATAACTGTTTTTATATTCAATCTAACTAGCTTAATAGGTTTAGAATTGATTTAAATTATATTATGTTAGTACTATTGCAATGTAATCATATATTTTATCGTACATACATTAATTTTTTTTTTCTATGTTTTCAACAATGAACAGTTGTTGGAAGTAATAAAGAATGTATTATTATACTATATGTATAACTACCTGTATTTTATAAGTAAATACACAATCTGTGAACACATTTTTTCATTTAGCATGTGTGATAATATTTATGTTAATGGCTTAAATCAAATTTAGAAGGCGCTGAATGATAACTAAATTATGAGAGTAATTAATTTATTATTGAAACAATTTTGTAGTTTCGATTCAAATTAGATAATAGTATTATTTAAAATTAAAGTTAAATAAATTTTAATCAGTAAAATACTATATTATTGAAATGTATTTTCAAACTCATGATCCAACTGATATAACTTTCACATAAAATACAAATTTTGGTCAAGTCCTATCTAACTGAATTTTATAGAGTTGGTTTTATAATATTATTTTTGATAGTAAATTATTGAATTGTAATTGAGTGAATAACTTATTTACCTTCAAAACCTGAATCAATGATAAATTGCCAATAAGTAGCTAAACTTAGATTTTGAAATGTTTTATTATTTATATAACAGGATGTTTTACAGAAATGTATTCAACACATTTTAACCCTGGATAATAAATACATTTTGATTTTTTTTTTTTTGTGCAATTTATGATTCGAATAGAACTATTTTTTATTTGAAAACTTTAGAACATTTTTATTATTGGATAAAGTTTAAGATAGATACTATAGAAGCATTTAAAGTTAAGAGTAGTTGAAAGAAAAAAATCAGAGTATCCCGAAAAAATGTAAAGCCACTACTTCATTGTTCTAAATTGTATGTTATTTCTCAAAATATTTACCCCATACTAAAAATTTAAATTTACAAAAAAGTATATTATTTTTTATAATGATGGTTTGATACCATTTAAGAAATCAAAAATTTAAAAATAACACTTAAAAAAAATGCATTTATACCTATTTTTGTTTTTAATTGTAATGGAACATTGGAACATTTTTTTAATGTATTCACTATTGAAGGTAAAATTGCTGTATGCAAACTTCCTTGGTATACCTAATGTATAATTTAATCAAAATATTTCATCAACATAATTTACTATAGTAATAAAAGTAACAAATACATAACAGCACAGTTCTAATTATAGTTTTAAAAAGTTGATCAAAGATGTATTATAGAATATGGTTTCATAAAACTTTTGTATTACTTAGTGTTATTGGATTCAGAATATTCCCATTGAAAATTAAAAATGGGGAAAAAAATCTTATTATTTATCTTTTATGTAAATTAACATTATATCTAAAAAATACTCTTTTCTTTAGGTGGGATTTGAAATTATTCTTGTACTAAACACTGCTACACTCTCAGCATTTTAGAATTATTTAATTATAAGATAATTATAATTACTATTGCCTAAATTGTTTTGTTATCAGCAGATTTTTTAATTTTTCTGTGAGTACTTGCTTACTATATTCATATTTCTCAGCTGGAATTTTCATAATAAATTATACTTAAGTACCTAAAATGTATATATTTTAATAGAGGTGATAGCTATACATTTTTGTGATTACAGGTTAAAAAAATAAATCATTCATTTTAATTTGAGTAGGTAACTCCATCTTTATACTTTGAATACTAAAAAATGCTTTTCCATAAGTTAAGATAAAAATTAAATTTTTATTCATTTTTATGTCAGTATATATATTTATACATCATATAAATGTTAGATATTGCAATCACTCTTGAATATTGTTTGGTAAATATTATGATTTTTAATATTTCTTTATCATACTTTATAAAATATACAACTTTATATATTACATGATCTTTGATTTATTGTTGAATCATTCTTTGCTACTATTACTATATAATTCTCATAGTTATCTAAAAGTATAATTTATATTACATAAAATAAATATTTATGAACACTTGTTTAGTATGCTTGGTCATTCATTAATACTCTTCTGGGATAAGGGAATTAATTTATTTTTGATAACCATTGTTTGGCAAGTCATTAAAATTTTGAAAATGTACATCCTAGGATCATTGTATTGATTCTGTAGCCACTAATTTTCAATTCTCAATGTACTTATATGGAATAAATGTACTGCATTTCTTCTATTTTATCATTAATGTTCATATTTAAAAAAAGTAGAAAAACTCATTTAGCATTAGTTACATGATATTTTATTAAATCAAGTATACGTTAAAATAGGTACACTTTTTAGAGGTATCTGTAGGATAAAAAACAGCATATTTAACATGTATTTAAAATTAAAAATTAACACAGCCAAGTCTTCTTTAAAACTAATTAAATTAATCTTAATTTCCATTGCACTTTTATTGTTTTACTCAACGAAATCAAATTTTCCACTTAATCAGTATATTGTTGAATTAAAATACTTATTTATTTCGACACGGAAAGTATTTATGTTAAAATAATTATCAATTACATATTATTATTTTTGTACATGGATTTAAACAGGAAAAAAATCAATAATAAATTCTAATTATTAAATAACAATGTACATTATTATATGAGGGCCCAACTTGAATAAAATGCCGAATTTCCATTTGTCGACTAGCGACATTGTTTTTATAGCATTTTTGTTTATAGACTAAAATTATCGCATTATGTACAGTTGACAAAACTTAAATGTAGACGTGATATTTATGACAGGACACGTGAAAAAAACTCGCTACGCTGGTTGCGTGTGAGTTTTCAAAAACCTCATAATGTTATAAATGATTATAACAGCGATCGTGTCTGTGTGTCTCGAAAAACTCGACGTCTCTTTGGCGTCATTGCATAGGTTGTCTTCGCAGTAGCAAAACGTCGTCTCCGCCGTTCTGAGGTCGTTGTCGTTGCCGGAATGGCATCCCATCTTAAATGAATCGTATTCCATGGCCGTCTCGGTCTCCCACGTGCCGTTTTTTAACACGTGGTAATCATATTTTTGCGAAGCGCACCCTCTGACCGTACTGTTGACTATTTCTACGAACAAAAACACGTGGATCGGGTATTAAATATAAAAATGACGTTTTATTTAGGTCGTTAACGGCTAATTTCGTCGTCACGTGTACTAGTTAATACTACTACTAGTTAATAGTAGTTGTTAGCACTTATTACCTCCACCCGGTAGTTCGATCCAGAACGATTTCTTCATACAGTATGTCGAATCGGGACAGTGTACTTTGAAATGATCGGATCCGTCAAATTTCGAACATAGTCTAGTCGTCTTGTTCATATACGGTTCCGGAGGATGTACCGTACACTCGAAGCAGTCTATTTCGCCATTACTCACTGTAGAAAAAAAAACAAATTGAATACATTATAAAGGTATATAATTTCTGTGTTATAGCCGCCGACAGTTTTTGTTTTTTCACGTCAGTCTTTTTCGTTTTATTCGTGGAGATATTAGGTTTCTCCGACATCTAAGCAAATAATTCCCACCCTTTGACACGACACATTTTAAAGAAACGTAAATAATGAAAATAGTTCTCATCATTAAACATATTAGGTTTACTGTCATCTAATTATTCCGTGATATAATCAGAGATTTTGTAGGTTTTTCACATTCCACTTGGTACGTACTACGTATGTACCGTATTAGGTACGTGTGTACACATTAATTGAACTCGATCATTAAGTTCACTGCCTTGTGGAGTTAGTTACCTTTTATATGTCACTTAATAGTATTGCTTTCGTGTCCTTAGTGTTAAAATATTCCCGCCTTTATTAAATCCTCACCATAAATGGTTTTTGTTTATTGCAAATTACATTTATTGTATATTATAATGTGTCGTAATGATTATCCGTTTCAAATTTATAATATCAAGTTATATTATTCTGTCGATATGTTTCGTCGTAGTTGTTTGGTTTACATCATTATTATTTTTTATAACTAACAATGCCAATGTAGATTTGCATTGAGTTCGTAATGGATATTGTATTAGACATTTTTACTATTTATACGAAAATTGACAATTGCAATAAATATCATAAGTGCTATATTATTTATTGTTCGATTAACATTTCAAATTTATATTGAAATTATAAAATTTTCAAATGGTTTTTTGAAAAATATTTTTCTCAAATATTCGTTGAACTATATTATTTAAAAGGTAGGCATATAATATTAATTAACTGTACTGTTACGCACTTATATCTGTTACATGTCACGAAACTTGTAATAGTAGTTTATTATTTAATATTTGAATTATTTATTGAATTGTAGTTTGTCCTTGACTTTAAAACTCAATATAAATAAATATATACACACCCATGTATGGATTGTTAGTTAAGAACTATTTTTCTTTTAACGGAAAATACAATTTATGAAGAAACCCTTCTTTATTAACCATTAAGAGATTCAAATTTATGAGTATTTGAGTTTACATTTTTTTATATTTGACTAATCTCGATAAAATCTCATTCGTAAAGTACTCAGTGAAAATTATGTAATGTATTATCTACACTTATTTCAGGGTTAAAAACACATTGTTCAAATTTTTCGATCAAAGAATTTTGTCTTTTGTGTCTTTCGAGTATAAAATAGATTCAGTTATATAACCTACATATCAATAAATTAAAAAAATAATTGTCATCCGTATGTTATTGGATTATAGAGTATTTAAATGTTTTTCAAACACATCATTTAAAATTGATAACACTATTTATTATATTTTATGTCCAATAATTATTGAAAATTTCCTTGTTCTTTCTAAAACTATTAAAAATGTTTTAATTTGTATTCAATCGATGTAAGCGTTTTTCAACGCAATATAATATCATTGTTATTGTGCTGAAATATAATTTAATCAAATAAAAAAAATATATTATATTTTTGTCTGAGACATAAAATAATACACTTGGTTTACTAATAGGTATTTATAATAATTACTACGTAGAATCATTAATTGGTGTAATTCAATTAATTTCTTATGATATTTTATTAAAACAATACGAAATTTCCATAGAAATCTTGAATTATTTATACGATGAATGAATAATCATTATGATATAATGTATTAATCAATAATTATAAATATTGAAAAAAATCGGATTAACCTTATGGCTATCAATCCCATAGTTCATTATCAAACATGTAAAACTCTTAAATTGTACATTGCATGTACAGTATAATAGTAATATATTATATCTAATAATGGTCAACATCAAATATAGGAGTATTATTTTGTTATTATTTATTAGTACGATAAATTTCTGAGCAGTTTTCTACATTTTCATTAGACACCTATTTGAGTGATTAATTTAACCACTTTAAATTTGCTAGAAAGGATCTTATTCTCAGTAAATATAGACAATATAAGGAATGAGTAAATGGTGTTCTATATTGAATCAGAGTCACTACTATAACGAATGTTCATTTTAATATACTATCGTATAATTTATGCATTTTAATCTATCAGTTTGTTTGAAAATAACACAAAAACAATAGCAAAACACTTACCGGGCAAAAAAATCAATACGCATACAGTGGTGGCGGTGACAAGTATCAAATTATTTCGGAATGATGAGGTCATCATCATCATCATCATCATTCGTCCGGCGAAATCAAATTTGTATCCGTTGAAGTCGATCGATCGCTACGCGAGTCGTCAGAAAAACCCGCGGAATATTTACATTATTCAACGACACACTTTGATCGACATCACTGCTGGGCCCACACTCGCCCACACACATACACACACGGGAACACGGACAGACTCGCGTGCGGTTAAAAAGACCGGCGACTCGTTATAACGGCAATGGACGTACACAATATATTATTATTGATGTACGTACAATATCTGTTATAACGCCGCACGGTCTTGTTTAATGAACCAACTGAACCGCCGGCCACCGACTGCAGGATAAACTTCATTCTCTGCGGTGTTGCATTCTCGTTTTGTTCGAAACGTGGTTCTTGCCGCCACCGCTGCGCGAAACCGTTGGATCGGCTGTCGTCCCGCCGTTGGTGGGAGACGTGGCGTAGCTAAATGCTTAAATCATTTAATTATTATCATTGTTATTATTTTTTATTTTTTTTTTCCCCGTTAAGGATTCGAACATTTTGAACACATTTTTCAGTAATAACCGTACGAACTATTGCAAAGAAAATAATAATTGCGTTTTGTCGTTTTTGTATGCTATAATAAAATATATGGTCCTCGTTACTGTTAGTTTGAACTTTGAACTTTAGTGACTACCCCTCCAATTAAAAAAAATTATATACATTCGTTTTGCTCTTACAATAGCTTTCCGAATCAAAAGTACAATTATAAATTGAAGTACCTACTTAATCAAATATTGTAATGCCCCCGATGGAAACTAAATAATAAAGTAATTCGATATTGAAATATTAATGGTTAATTGATTCGTTTTTCATTTAGTTTATGCGCTATTCCTTTTTCCTTTGACACTACTAAATATGAGATTGTAGATTCACTGGGAATTCCTATCGGGTTTCTTTTTTGTTCGCATTTTCATTCTTTTTTATGGTGAATATTTAAAACAGGTTTTATCGTCTACTTTTTCCAATGCGGTTTTCTGAGGTATTTATTTATATCGGTGGGGGGAAGTGTTCAATGAGTTTACGGTAAAACCTCAGTCTAACTGATCATTAAATTAAAAAAAACCAATAATCATCAAAAGAAAAAAAGGATTGAAGTGTAATGAATTTTCGTTTGAGTTAATTTATAAATTATCAATTTTATTTGTTATTCACCCACTATATATATATGTATATGATGGATTGGACTTGGATCCTAATCGAATAAATAAATAAATATATATATATATATGTGTGTGTGTGTGTGTGTGTGTGTGTAATTGATATAAAGCTTTGCATTGAGCATCATCGAGCAACCGTTCTTTTTATGATTAATTTTTGATAGTGAGGAATATAAAATTAACATTTCAACATGTATGTGGTTTATTTTAATTGAACTACTGGTTGAATTGCGGTATAATTTATTATTTTCTGTTTATTGTTGTTCAATTTAATAAATATACAATTATTTTTAATTTAAAGGATCTAACATTTCACCGAACATATATTATAATGTATATAATATGTAATGTAATTTCGCGATTGATTAATAATTATCAAATAACATAATCAAACAGTGTCGTTATCTTCGTAAAATTAGCGAGATTTATGAATAGCGAACTTAATGTTTGTGTAAAAACATAACTTTTATGAGTTTATGTAAATCGTGTGTTTTTCGTAAACCCTATCACGGTGTATCCATTTAGTATAATGTTAATGTGGAACACACACCTTTCTCTAGTATAAATCAAATAGTAAATTTCTTATAAAATTATATTATAGGCAACAAATATTAGCACTCAACCAGTTTTTAAAGTTTAATATCAAAACGTATTTCACAAAGCAATGAAATATTAAGAATCGGGTTTAAATTTTGGTATATCAATATAAGTACTTAAAACGCGAAAATTTCAGAAGTGTTTCAGTGTTTGTGTCTTTTATGCACAAACACCATTGCAAATTTTGTTTTAATTTACATTAATATATCTGTCTATTGTCATAATTTTATTTATACAAGTGCAGAATATGCGGTGTGGAAATATGACGTCATTGCATCGTATGACGCGATGGTTGAAAAAAATTGTAATTTTTTTTTTCGAAAATTAGAAAACTTAAAAATAAATGCACCGCTATTTGAACCGGATTGCTATTCTAGCCATGTCTACTTTCTCCCGAAGAAATGAAAGAACTCTCTGTATAGTTTAATGATCTCTCGGAGTACCAAAACGAGGTCAAGATTATTCACAAAGATTATGTCCTTGCACACAAGTCGATCGATGATATTGAATGGGAAGAATATTATATGATTATACGCATTGACGTCCGTATATCGTATCTACGTATATATAGGATTAGTCGAAAACGGTATTTTAATAATTCAAGAAGAACCCTTCTTTCGATAGTATTGTTGGAACCGTGCAGTAGTCCCGTCGTATTATATATTGTTTGCTACGTCGTTATGCGTCTAATTCTATTCATGTAACGGATATGTAATACATATATATATATTTTTATACCTATAACACACGTAATATTAAATATGTGAATATTATTACATTTTTTCCCTGCAATCAGCGTTGCTTTACTTAGGTTTATGAAGGAACTCTGCATATTTTTTTCTGTGACATCCGTGAATGCTTTTTTATACGAAATTAATATATCTTTCTATGTTTAGGTGATAATTTATACTTGGCATAAATTTTGCATCGCATTTCTTATTAATATTTTTTTTTCTTTGCGCGTGTTTTTAAACATAATGGAAATCAATTATTATGTACTATTAAATTCGTCAAACACGATTGAAAACAATTCACTTCAAAAACGATCAGGTTTGCGTGTTACTTATTTTCTGAAAATAAGATTTAAAAAGTAACTAATTAGTTGTACGAAATAATTATATCGTATGTATATAATAGTATATTTCATTATTTATTATTATTACTATTATTATTGACAAAACTCGTTTAGACATATTCTATTTAAAACTACTGTTTTATACTTAATAGCCCTTTGCTTCGATGGTAATTTAGGTCGCATTGTGGTCCACTTAAAACCATCTAAGACCCTAAGGAAATCAGTGTTGTCATTTATATTTTGTTTTTTTGTTGTATATACTCTGCAATAGTTTGAACTTCCATTTTGACGATTCAGTTTTGAACATTTTCAACTTCTGTTTTTATATCTTATTAAAATTGTTTTATTTTAATCTTGTGAACTGTGTAAAAACCAACTGTCGATGCTATTATCTGGAATATTACTATTCAATTGTAATGACGTATTTTTTATTATTTTTTTATTTTTCTGTAATTCCGTTATTTTTTCTAAATTTTTCTTCATTCTTGATTAACTTTCCGCGCTTGTGTACTTAATGTCCCTCGAAGATTTACTAACCACTAAACATTTTTTTAACAATCTTGAAAACATGCATCGCTAGAATTCATATTATTCTATTATCAACTGCAATCGGTATATCGTCATAAATCATGAAAACAAAATATATACTTGAATGTGAAAGACCATTTAACATTATAATAATTATCAGTTAATATAACAGCTCATTGAAGATATATATATATATATACAAAATAAATATTTTGATGTTCACAGGTGAATATTTTTCTTAAAAATTACGTTAATATAACATTCAACATTATTTTTTTATTGCTTTTAAATAATTATCAAAACATACCCTCATTTTAATCCTACGTGTTCATATTTATTCGCCAAGTAATATAATAATAACACCCGAAGAATTACGTTTTAGATGCTTATAAAATTATGTTTTACAAAGAGACTGAAATATTATTTAACGTGTTAAGACAATTTAACTAAAATAATTTACTGATATATTTTAATTAAATACATTTTTACACTTAATTAAACAATAATACCCAGAATTAGACGAATAAACTTTAAACAATAGTATTTTTTTTATAGAATATTTAATATAGGTTAATTGGCTAGGTGCAATGTTAATTGTATAAATGTTTAATTTAATTGTAAAAATTAATGAATGTATTGTTAAGTTTATATAGTGCATTGATTTAAATATAGCGTTATATCCGTTCGTATTACTAAATAATGTGAATAACTAGTACTTATTTTGAGTGTATAATATAACACAATCATATCGTTTTATTTATTTATTTTTTTTTTTGATAATTATATTGTCCCATTACTTTTATAATTTTATTCCATGTTTTATATGCGTATACTTTTTTATGAACGTTTAATATTTTAACTAAATTATATATAATATGCTATTAAAATAGTAAAACATTTATTTAATGAATATACGTTTATAGAAGTTAATTTTATTTTGAAACACGTAGATGGTACAATAAAACTATAGATTCTTGATTCCAAATTTTTTTTCGTGCAAAATGTTATTAATGATTCCACAATATGTTAGTGTAACAAATTATATAATAACTTTTGTTGTATTATTTTTTATGTAAACCTAAACGTTTTTATTGTACTATATAATTAGTTTATTGCTTTAGTAAAATTCCAATGAATATTTATGCAATAACGGCCATTATATTATTTTTCCTTGATATAATGCTCTATGTAGTATTGATATCAAGGTATCTAATATATTGTATAAATATAATGTTATAGAACATAGACATAATTTAATGTTTATTATGTGATGAAGAATTGAAAAAGAATAATTGAAATGTGGTGTATATAAATGTTTGCGTGGCTTTTGACTTCTACATAAAAATGCTTAAAATATCTACTAAAAATTACTCTTATATTTTACATAAAATGTGATTTCTGTTAAAATTGACATTGTGGATACTTGACAAAATGTATTATAGAATCAATTGATTTTATTGTTAGAATTATTATTTAATCGCGTTCTCTCGAATTTAGAATTTGTCGACGGCATTATGAAGCCTTGTTATGTATACATAAGGTCATGTCGGCACGTGTAGGTATATAAAAACATATGCTGCTTTGTTTAATTTATATTTTATCAACGCGTATCATTGAAAAAAACGGTTACCCTCTTTAACAAACATACACTTTGAAGAAGGAGTAAAAAAAATAAATACTCAAGTTAATTGTATTATTTTGAGACGATTATACTTTTGGGCGTTTTTGTTTTGTTTTTAATTTATTAAATGGAAACTACAAAATATTACGACTGACTATATAATTTGTTGTTGACAAAACCAAAACGAAATACATGTGCTTTGGATTAACTCGGTTAATAGCGATATAGTTTTTTTTTTTTTATAAGTAGTATCGTATAGATTTGATATGGACGCTCAGCTTCTATTAGTTAATAATTCAAAAACAAAAACGCACACCTTGGACACGCAGTGCAAATGTGATTAACACGCTCCCTAATGGAATAAGTAGTACTTTTTAGAAACAAAAATCAAATTGGTTATTATTTGAAACTACGCCATGTATGCATTCCCATGTGTTTTGACCTAGAAAATTGGTTAGTCTACGGCGAAGGCGTAGAACGAGATTCATCCAAGAAGTTGAATTTTAATGATTATAGTACCTTCTGAAAAATATCAGATGATCTAACCTAACGTTCTTTATTTTATGCATTGACACTCGTTATAGTATTTACTATACGATTTGTGTACCAAAAGTAAAACACTAAAAAATAATTACATATATTTTACAATACTATACTAAACTAAACTACTCGTGTACATAATTTTTATGTTTATGTTGCATAAAGACTTGTAAAGCATCAATTCGATTTCTTAAATATTTTTTTTATAATTCATGAAATTGAATTTCGAATTTTCGGGAATGGAGTAACGGACAAAAATAAATGTAACGTAATGTTTGATCTACTCGTTTTTGTACAAAAATTATAAACCATTTGTTTAGAAATAAGTGATGATTTAGTTATTAATTTTAGAGGTTTTTTTAACTCTGTGTACACGTTAATATATGTCTATATTTTACTTGTAATATGTAATATTATGCAAGAGTGTAATGTGTATGTTATAGATATTCAATATTTAACTATTCGTAAAACAAAATACATATTTTACTCTAGTAAATATTATTTATGTAAGTAATGTTCAAATGCATATTTTATATTTTAAAAATACGTTTAAAATTTTAAGAAATGTATGTGTATTACATTATATTTATATAATAATTATATTGTGGTATGAGAGACATTGGATTATATTTAATATATACATAATGGTATTATATTAATAAGTATAATATAATTGTATATTATATATTATAGTAATCTAAATTTAATTATGTAAGTCAATAGGATTTGCGAAACTAATATGGCTTTTTATCTATTCTTTATATGCGTAGGTGTATAATGTTTATGCACATTGAGAAGTGTCTATCCGTCAAACCTTTGTTACATACAGACACTTAATGGTCATTTTGGGTCTCGGGCTAATGAGCGTTTTGGACGATTCTGGGCACTAGTAGTATATCAAGTATTTCGCATGGAAAAAAAGATAAGTCAAAACAGGACTGAGGCAACTGGATGTAGAGCACTCGTCTCGTTTTACACAACCCGACGTGTAAAACCTTAAGTGTAATGTTGCATTGTCGTTATAAATTTGAAATTAATGCTACAAATATATCTGCATTAGAAAAATTGCTCTCAGTGAAACTCGGCGAACTGAGTTAACTTTATTTGTAGGATAGTAAAACTTTTAAAAGTTTACTTTAAAACAAAAAAAAGTGGCCTCAAATGTTTTTGAGTTATTCATATGTGTACAATGATGTATTACTGTTAAGACTTTGGTGTCGTTTGGGTTCTATTAAATATTTTCACGTAGCATTATAATAATTCAATAAAGTATAAACAACTAATTTTTAATTAAAACATATAGTGCTTCGTACAACATTTTGAAGCACTCCTATTCAAATAAGAGATCATCCGTTGAAAAATACACGTTTTTGTAGTAAAATCAATTATAATGTAAACTAAAGCCAGTATATTATAAATATAAACAATTATTTTTGCCTATTCAACTAATCATATATTATACCTTCGACATTTCTCTATTAGAATCCAAAAGCCGCCTTTTACCCGGAGAAGAAAAATTTTGGGATTTGTATCAACAAATCAGACTGTTTAAATTATGTATAATGTATAAATACACCTTTGAATTCAGGAATGTTTTATGCATGTATGATACCAGATATATCTGGTCTATAATCATGTTTTAAGCTCAATGCAATAAATCCTATTGTTTTTCATGACTAAGTTTGTCAAATTCTCTATGAAATTAAGTACAGTGTATTTAGGGAATATGATAAAACAGTATTTTTTTTTTTTTTTATAAATGTCAATCACAAAAAAAAACTATAATTACCTAATATAAGTTATAATAGATTTTAATTATAGCCTTTATGTTATTTGTAATTTTAATTTAGAAATCAAATTTTCACATACGTGAAGCAATGTTTTCTTTTGTTGTTATATTTTGGAAATGTACGTATTAAATTACGAAAAATACGCGTAACGTGTAGAGGGAGGGTGGCGTTAAGGGCCATGTCCCTGGCACCCCCACCTTGAGTTTTTAAAAAAAAACCAGGGCATTCGTTTGTACCGGTTTGTACCGTCAATTTTATCGTTTGTACCCAAAACACAAAAAAGTTACGAGGGTTTTGTTGTGAGGATGCCAGGGACATGCGAGCACCCCCACTTGGAGATTTTTTTTTAAAATCAGGGCATTCGTTTGTACTACGTTTGTATCGGTTTGTACCGTCGATTTTGTCGTTTGTACGTCAAGTCTCCAACGTTCTAGGACACACTAGTAATTATCTGACAAACACTATCAAAAGCACATGTATTTGTCAACGTATAACATGTGTTATCAATATTAATTGGTTTTAGAGTTGATGAACTTCCATTCTTTAATAAACCTATAACATGGCTTTTTGTTAGACTTTTATCAATGTAATACAAATTACTTGGATCTTTATCTAAATAATTAGATTTTTTTTAATTTCTTCACAAGTTTTGATACCTAAGCCCTTCCAATTTCCATGTTCCAATTCTAAAACATTTGAATTATTATCGTCATTGTGAATACTTTCTGTTTCTTCAAAAAATGTGTTCGGGTTTATCATTAATACATCTCCTTTTTTAATATTATTATAAGTCTGTTTTTTGTCAGTTTCTTGATCATTCTGAATCATTTTTGAGCCAATTAGATTCATTGAACCAATAATTGATTACAATAAACTCATCAATACGTAATGGTAATTTTTTATGTCTCAGTATATTGCTTTTTAAATCATTAAAAAGACTATCAGATGTTGCACTTGACTCGGTTAGTTTTCCAAAATTAAATATGGGGACCATCACAGCAGACCAACATGGAATTAGTTTGCAAAATTCTAATAACTTTTTAGCAACATCTGGACTGCATTGTAAATTATCGTTATCGCCAGACTTGTTTGATTGGTTATTACTATTTTCTATACAACATTCATAAATATTTGTTATCTGCCGAAAAAATGATATATTCGTCAATGTCCCTTTTTCCTTAATTAAATCATTATCAGCATGACTGTTTTCTCTATTAGTTGGTATTTCCGTATTTTCATCCATATCTATTTTACTCATATGTGTAGCTATTCGATGTTTTAAAAATATTTTAGCTGTTTCACATTCTGTTGGTAGGCCATAGATATTTGTACCTTCCGTTTCATTCAAACTTACAGTAAAAATATATTTCAATAAATTTTTGATGTCTTCAAAATCTGTACCCAATCGATCTTAAGTAGAAATTGTGTACCCGATACGAAGTTGATTTTAATTTTGTCCAAGAGCTTAATAAATGCATGACGTGATTGAAGTCATTTCTGATCATGCAATAGGGAACTTCAACATTAATAGTTTCTTGATAAATCAATAAAGAACATACACTGTGATATTTATTAAGACAGAGTATTGAATGAACTTTTTAGTAGCTGCTATCACCGTGATAAATGTCATCGTGAAAATAAAATTCAAACTCAACGTCTTGATTCTATTAACTAGTAAAAAAAATTGAAAGATACTCAAAGATCAAAGAAACATTCATATAAAATATTTGTGTTTCGAACCCGAGCATACGAAAAACATCGATGAAGTGTCATCCTAGAACGTTGGGGACTTGACGTGTAAACGACAAAATCGACGGTAACAACTGGTATAAATTATCAACCTGGTATTTTTTTCAAATAAAAATCTAAGTAGGGTTGCCAAAGACATGGAACCTCCACAGTGAAACCTTTATTACTTGTTTGTGTTTTGGGTACAAACGATAAAATTGACGGTACAAACGTAGTACAAACGAATGCCCTGGTTTTAAAAAAAAAAAATCAAGGTGCCAGGGACATGGACCTGTAGCGTTGCATACCTAGTTATTATTAAGTTGCGTTATTGTGGGTATTAAAATCCCACAAAAATGATTTTCGAACAGTTGGAATTCGTTCATGTTTTAAGGTATCGCCCTTAGAGGATGGTACTTAAAAGTTGTTTTTTTTTTATTGTATCGATTTTTAACAGTTTCATTTTAATGTCGCTCGCCGTATATTTATCAATTATTTTTTTAGTGCCAATAAATGATATTATTTATAATATACCACGGATTTCGCGTTATCTCTACCCGATAAACAATAATTCTAATATCGTCTTGTTTCTCTTGATATTGTTTCGTAATCGGCCTGCGTTGTACTAGTTAATGTTTTTATATTCATATATTTATTTTTTTATTATTAATAGCAAGTTATTGACATAGTGATTTCTGTTCAATTTTATTCTATAGTAATATGTCAATCAGTTAAATTATTTTTCATTCTCTGATCAGCTATCACTTAATATCATCGAAATTTTATTTAAATATCAAAATATCAATTATGTCTACCTATACTTATTTGTATTGTTACTATTATTATTATTTTTTAATTGAATGAAATTAAATAAACAAATACACGTTTATTAATAAAAAAAGTATATTTAAATAAAAACACTTTATTCTGATTGGTTCTAGTATTAATTCGGCTATTGTTTCACTGTGTATTCTAATAAGCACAATATTCAATACTTACGAATTGTAGTTCTGCGTATAAAATATGTGCTATCATGGCCGCTTCTATACAAAAAATTTTGATTTGATTTAAATAAAATAAAATTAGTTGGGTTGGGTCCAAGTACCTACCTAATAATAATATTTTTTCAAATTTATTCATATTATTTATTTAAGTGGGTAATTAAAGAATAAAGAGTCTTAAATGATTGTTTTAAAATACGGTTTTTTTTTTCAAATCTTAGTTAAATAGGTTAATAAATACTATTTACACATACAGTGGTAGAATTAAATAAAAGGCATGAGGTCACCCAACCAACAGGGTTTTTTTTTTTTGAGAAAAATTACCTTCTTTATTAAGAAAAAAAAGTAATTAAAAAATATTTCGTTTTTTTTTTAATCAAATAGTAAATTTTTATATTGAATACGTTTATTTATAATTTAATCTTATCTAGTATTCTGTCTCAATTTTAAATACCTTCATACAATTCACATAATTTGTTTAAGTTTTATAAATTATACTTCTCTCGTCATATATTCTCTTTTAAATAGACAAAATGTAAAATTTAACTTGGCCCATATTCGTTAGTTATTCATATCAATTATTATACTATAGGTTTTTGTTTATCTTAAATAATGTTGTATTTATAAAAAATTACCTCATACTATTATAACGTCATTTTGTTTATATAGTTCATTAACTGAAAAATTATATTCTGTTATTATATGTTGGTATTCGAGTATTGTAGTCCTTGTACTTGGCGGTACCTTTTAAAATGACCAAATGTACGGTGTTACATTTGGAATATTCCTTTCTTCGTATCAATAGTCTTGTTGCATTTCATTAAATTTCATACATTAAATATGCATATGATGGAATTAGTTTTGTGATACTCGCATAAGTTGTTAATTATGATCAAGAATTCAAAATTATATCGCATTAAAAAAAAAAGTGAATAACAATACTATTGTTAAATATATTCATGTATGATAATATATTATCTTACACCACTATATATATTACTTATAAAACATTAAATAAATTGTTGAAAACTCGTGTGATATCGATACTCGGAACAACAGTCCTCGCAATATTTAAATTCTAATATTGGACATCATTATATTGTTCGCACCTGCAATTATTACAGTTGTATATATGTTTGAATATAAACGTCTACGTAATAGATTTACGTCTTTGGGGATTGACAGGTTACTTATAAGTTACTCATTGATCATGATGAAATGACCAGGCAATACTCAATGTGAGATATCTAGCACCTATACCATTAATAATAAATTAAGACATTGCAATCACCCGCACCAGAATCGGACATTCCGCTCTCACACACTCATATTTAATTAGTAAAGAACCCCAACCAATATGCGAGTCCTGCTACACCGCATTAACCATCAAACACATAATGGAGGAATGCCCACAATATTATCAAACTCGCACCGACCTCAACATGCCACCTACCATAACAGAAGCACTAGGCGAAAATCAAACACACAAAATATTAACATTTTTAAGCATCACAAATATCATTAAAAAATTGTAACTTGTAAAACATGTATATATTATGTAACAACTAATTTTAAGAATAATACCATGTAAAATCTTAATGTCAGGCTAATAACCCTAGTTGTTGAAGCCTTTTTCCTTTAAATAAAAAAAATAAATAAATAAATAAATAAATTAAGAATGTCTTACATCGGACCCAATGCTTCGAAGTAGTCTAGAACTCAAACCTGCGCTTATTAGGCCCAGATTTATAGATATCACTAACACACTAGTAATTGCGAAAGATAAGTTTTTACTTAAATTTACCATGTCAAAATGTTTGAATTTTTCCATCTCCATATCCTGCTGTTAAGAAAACTTTTAAGTTGTAACCAATTGTCATGCGAGTTTTATTATATTTTTAAACCCGACCAAAATATAAATAATAAGAATGCAAAATCACAATCGTAGTTAATAACAAAATTTGAATTAAAAAGTTGAACAAATTGAGCCTGTAACTGACTGATGTAATGTGTTAGTCTAAGTTCTAAACACTCGGTGTTTAAATAGTTGATCTGAACTAAATATCTATACCGTCGTTGGTCTTTTTCTGTGTATACTAATTTCACAGCGATAAGTCATATCATAATATTGTAAGCGTTTAAGCTCACAAAACAATTTATACATATTGTGTTCTAGATTTTAAATTTCGGATATATAGAATAATATTAGGAAAAAATACTTTATGGCGTCACGCCTTGCCAGTCGCGCCGGACCTTATGCCAAGAACGTTGTTTTTCCGCTCATTCGTAGGTTGTGTTCTAGACATATTTGCCGCTTGAATATGATATACAGGGTGTCACACTAAGATAATTTGACAACCGTCCGTGAGTCATTGGTGTTAACATTGTCGCGATACACTATATGATCCAAGCGTTCCACGCACAGTGAACGCCTCTCTGCTACGGCCCACTATATGATGCATATAGATCATACTTCCTCTTGCTGCTTATTATAAACGTAATAATAATAATAATAATAATGCTACACATATTTTATACTCAGGTCAAATGGATTTGCTTCTTGCACTCAGACCGCCGTGATATTTTCGAACCGTGCCCGTAAAATCAATTGTAACTCTGCAGTAGGCTTACACGTCTTAATAATGAAATCGTGTTTTGCCTTTTTTTCACCTCTCGCGCGCACGTAAATTAATAAATTTACATTAGATATACCCTGCGAACACAATGTATATACTCAATTCGCTATAAATGTTCTGTCTCGGATTGATTTTATGTCTCAGTGGCTGTGACTCTTATGTGTTTTGTTTTACGACAGTGGTTTATTTTTTTTTTATGTCCGGCGTCGTGATACAATGTGTTCACTTTGTCTCTTAACTTCTCCGTATACATCGAATCCGCATCGAATAATATAATGGATGTATTATATATATATACATATATATATATATATATATATACATATATATATTTATATATATATATATATATATACATATATTCAGTGTGTCTGTGTGTGTGTGTGTATGTTAAAGTATTCGTTTTATACCAGTACACCCGGTCGCGTGTTAACGCTTAGCACAATTATATAACACGAACACCGACGTCCTTGTCTGTTGAAAAATAATAATATTCATCGGGAGTACTGCCTTGCTCCTTCCCCCTCCTCGCCTCCTACACCTGATTGCTGGCCGTGCACGGTGGCGAATTAAAATTGTTCGTTAATTTTGTGCGTTTATATTCGAAATCAAGAAGCGTCGAACGACCTATTCTCCGTGCGGAGTTACGCACGGACAATAAATTTCATTCCGACGAGGACCCGCGGTGGCGAGTCGAACGTTTTATGCGAGTTAAAAAAAAATCGCTTCTGCTCCCTCGCGATTTTATCATCCACCGACTCGATCGCACGTTTTTGTTTATCATACCGTGCCGTTTGCAAGAGTTTGCGAATTTTCGTTTTCACATTTGAAAAACGTTCCCGCGCTATCGTTCGTTTACGTCTGCGCGACGTGTATACGCCGTCCAACAAAAACAACAAGAAACAATACTGTTGATTTTATGTTTACGTGCCTGTCGTTGAACCCGCGTGTTGAAAAAGGAAACATTTTTGATTTGTGTTGAATATTATTTTTTTTTCGCGAAGGTCACTTCAGAAAACCGCAAATTCCGAACGTGTAGCGTACACCGTATGTTGATACAACGCGCGTTTATGTAACGTAACACAATAGCTGCGCAGAGGAACCCCGCAGCCAGTTATCGGTTTGGCTCGGCGTCGTGATCGTTTTGTTTTATTTTCGGAACCCGTTCGCTAGTATTGTAATCGGGTGATTCGCATGCTGCCACCACCAAAACGACGCGTCGTCGTTGTGCGTGGCTACGAGAAATCGGATCTCTATGCTCGTAAGATTTTTCGTCGTCGTTTTATTCCCAGCACTCCTGTGTTTATGGACTAATATAAATGTGTGTGTATGTATATATATATATATATATCTTGACCTGACCTTAAAAACTCAACACGTGCACCGTGACATTATTTTAGTTATTGTAGCATAAATTTTTTTCTCCGTTAATTTTATATTATTTTATAATAAAACAATTTTCAGTAATTAGCAATAATCATTCTAGATGCATTTTTTTATATCTGCATCAATAAATACCTAACTATTTATTACATTTTGTATTTTATAAGTTTGAAAAATAAAATGATGAACAGATTATGTATTGCTCAACTACTAAGTTACCTTCAGAGTTATAACAATTTTTAACTCCTTTTTTTCCAGAATATTTAATATGTATGTATAAAATAAACATATTACTGTAAATCTACATACAATGTTTACTACACGTATATTATCTAAACGATAAAATAATATAAGCCTCCCTCTTCAATATATTCAGGTTTATGTAATAAATCGTGCGGAGTGTAGTAAATAATTATGACAATTATGTTTGTATAGTTATTAAGACATCTAATCGAATTGAAACTTGCTTGGAAAAGCTTTATAATTGTAGATTAAATTTCCCTTTGGCCTTAAATCGCCACAGATCGTACATACAAAACGGACAACTCACCGACGAAAATCTTTTCATGAGTATTGGACACTCCTAATGCGAAATCAGGTTCGACCGTTCACTACGCGTACAAAAGCGTCTCAAATAGAGCTCTGAGCTAAAGTACAATTCAGAATTCTAATCAAAGTTAATAAACATATAACAAATTTATTAAAAACAATTCTAAATGATATTTTTTTTAGTTGAGTGCCTTTGAATTAAATTAGCTAAATATATTAGCAAACAAACAAAAATCATCCTAGTATTTTTATCGACCCTCGGTCTGCCGCCTTCGTAGTCATTCTTAGTATTACAATGGCTCTGTTTTCAATCTGTAATAATCAACGTTAATGATTACTTCTGTGTCCCGTTATGTTTTCTCAAACGCCGCTCCCTTCCTGGAAATCGAAATCATTAACAAACTTGGTGTGATTTTAAAGTCACTCGTTTTTGAACATTCGGTTCAGAAATTCAGATCGCGTTCAAATTTAAATCGCCCTTGAAATGTATTTACTGTCAATCAACCATGCGTTATTTTAGACTCACGTAGATCTTCGTCACTTGATGTGTGGAAAATTCTCTTAGTCTCCCTGAAATTACATTTTAAATTTAATAGCTCTTTCGCTGGAAAAGTTTCCAATCTTGCCTTCGTCATGTTTTTTTTTCTCTTGTTTTATTCTTTGAACTGTTGTGTATTTCTTAATTATAATTCATACGATTTAGGTATATCATAAATATGTGTTTCTATAGCGTCGTCAACCGCATGAGTGTGTGAGAAGAGATACCCTGACATACAAAAAAAAAAAAAATTCAATAGACCACGTCTCTTTTAATTCTCGACTTACATCACTCTACACGTAGATAAATTATTTGAAATGGTCATCACATCGTACTGTGTACCGAATCCGTCTGCACAATTGCAGGATCGGCAATTTCTCTGTTGTTCTATAAATGTTTTATTTTGTTTTAAACTTGTTTTTAATTGTATGTTTATTTGGGTATTTATTTTTTTTAACTTGATTATTTAGTATGCATATACACTCGTTTCGGCCGGCCAACTTATTTAAATACCCGTCCAACGATATTTGCTATTTGGTAGTTATAGAAAAAAAAAATTAATTAATAAGTCGCACACACTAGAATAAATATCGGAGGAAAAAAATAATAATGATTATAACTTTTAGAACGATTCAATACGTATAGACATTTGTTGTAGGAATGCCTTTATCGGAGTGATAGATTTTTTTTTATGGGCGCGACGATGTAACTTATCGCTTTTGGTTTTCAGTGGCGATCAAAGTCTAACGAGTGATAATACTACAAAGGTACGTATACAAAAAGAAAATGACGTGTGTGGTGCTTCTTGAACTTGAACTGGTTCGTTGCTCCGAGATTTATAAACACGTACTTATCTTATATCATGGGCATATATAATATATATATGTGTATACCCCAGGCCTATGCCCATTGAGATCTCCTGCGTGTTCACGTAACAGGATGTCGTTCAATGAGGATCTAATTTGTGACCCGATAACGTAAATACAAAGTGTTGGTACTCTGCCGCAGCATCAGCAGCAGCCTGCGTTTCAAATCCCACGTGCGTTTGCCCTGGGTACGTTGTGTGTGCGCCGTGCGCCGGATACGGGGCGTGCCGAACGCCGGGCGAACGTTTTGTAATTCTAACTACTTACCCGCCCCGTGTCTGGAGCTCAGGTTTTTTCTAATCGAATTTTGTCCTCGAGCTTAGCACATTATAATTACTATAGGAGTATAAACAGTTCAATAGAGTGTGACCTTAATTAATTAACGGCCGAACAATGCTCTTGTACATAGCTAACTTTGATATTTGTTGACTGAAATTCGCAGTTTTTCGCTCTCTCGCGTTTATCACGCATGCGCTTGTGAAATGTGTAAAAATAATTAGGCGATCAAATTTTCTATCCGCCCACTAGGTAAAATAATTCTTGACACGGCTCCGGCCGGAAATATCGTACGCGTACGTGTCGTGTAAACCGTCGTATATAATTTATATAATATATTATAGTACAGCTCCTCGTTCGCCGTCGTCGTCGTCGGATCGTTGCATTGTTATTATTTGCTTTTATCGTTATTGCTCGTTATTATCGTACACGTCGGCGACGGTTTGGCGTGCCGCGGTGTAAATACGTTGATATTTTTCAACATTCGGTGAAATACATGTTTACGCGACCGCAACGGTTTTGCCGTAAAAGAGGACGCACGCGAAACGACCGACTCACTTAGTTAGTCATTTATGGCCCGCGATCCGTTTGTCGAACGCGGATGAACGTTGTGCCGAATCTTTCGTAGCAATAACGCTTACCGTGATTTCTCCGTGTGCACAGCTGAAGTGTTACCGTGATTTTTTCGTTCGGTGTTGATGGATAAATTTTACGTCAATAATTGTACCAGTATTATGAAAACGCGTTATCATTTTTTTCTGACTGCTACAAGTAGTCATAAAAACGCCATTTTTAAACGGAATAGCCTCTGGACGGGGTTTTTTCGTCCGATTCAATCGTTTTTACCGTCGTAGAAATTTCACCAATTTTTACCGTGTTCAATTATTTTTAGTTTTTATTTCCGGATGACGGACCGTTTTCCGACGACATCTGGTTAGTTGCCATTTTTTTTTTAGTCTACGATTGATGATGCCGGGGGAGTTGCCGCGTATGTCTGCTGCGCCTGCCGTGCTAAATGTTCGTTAGTTCAGGAAGTTTTATGAATTCCGAATAACATTTTTTTCTCTACTTTAGCAAATGTATTTACTATCGAGTTGTTAATAGTTAAATTCTTATACAGTAGAGCCTCGATTATCCGAACCTCCGTTATACGAACCCTCTATTATCCGAACTACAATTAGAGTATCCGAACGTTCTGTTATCCGAACGGTAAAACTCGTTGAAGCACTCGTATCCGCGGCCGGTTTATTGAATTTATCATAAATTTTGCTTTTGGTTTATTACAGTACATACATATATGAATGTATACGTGTGTGAATCGTTAGTGCGTAGATAATCAAAACGTAACGGGCTTATCAATTAAAACGTTTGCGAGACTTGGCTGCAAAAAAGCGCGTTGCAGCTCGTCGTCAAATGAAAATCGATAATTTTTTCAAAAACATATGATAAGCATAATATATTATAATATGTTCCTATGTATATAATGTATTTTTAATAATATAATGTATGTAGTACTGATAAAATATTAGTAATAATAATAATAATAATAATAAATATAGAGTATCTAACTGTTAAAAAAAAAAAAAAATTCATTTCCAATATCCGAACTTTTGCGTATCCGAACTATGTGTGGTCCCAATTAGTTCGGATAATCGAGGTTCTACTGTAAGTGTATTATATAATAGTAACGATGTGTAGCTAAAATTTTAATTTTTTATTTATATAATCAATTAATATACTAGATTATTATACGGTTAATTCACTCTATCCTTAAACTTTACCATAAAAGTATGCAATTGTCATTTCTCGAATAAAAAATAATATTCTATATATTCTGTTGTTGTTTATTGATTTAGTTATTGCATATAAAGCTGTTCCGTGGCTCCATGTGCATGTGGTGACACATTTTTATCGTTCTGATAAAAACAAATAATTATCTTAAACGTGGGAGTTGTAGTTTCCTTTAAAAAAATTACTTCATTTCCGTCAACTAAATCGTCCCCGTTGTGGTAAGAAAAAAGTTCTGTTTTCAATTTTCAACAAAACTGTATGCGTGATTATCGCGCTGGTGTGAAACTAAGTAGAATTGACTGTTTGATTCCTAAAATAATTTCGTTTTTCGGACTTGTAAAAATATATTTTTATGAAATTTATATTTGATGGAATCGACATAATAATGATTATGTCAGTATTATCTCAGTATTCTGAGTACATCATTGGCATTAGATCATTTCACGAATTTATCCCATGAAATGTAAAATTATCTTATATTCGTGATTTACTACTCACCTAAAAAACCGTAGAGCAATAATAATTGTTTAATTTCATTTTCAATTTGAACACAATTTTTTCGTATAATTAAGAAATATTTCAACAACTGTAATATTGTACGTGTTTTTTTTTTTTCGTACATCAAAATGAATATTAATTAATAATATTCAATATTGCGCAGAAAAACATTTTTAAATTTAATTTTTAAATCTGCTAAAACGTTAAAACCTTAAAACGGTCGAAGGCCACCTGCATGCTAGAAGACATAATAACTCAATATTTAAAATATTTGTACATAAAAAACGAAGTGGTTTTATTATTTTATCAGTATTAAACCATATTTATTTACAAATTGAAATGGGCGTTGCCATATTTTGTCAAAATCACTTTAGTCTAATTGTAAAAAAATATATTTCACGATTTAAATAATATTCATTTGTTTCAATAAAGAATTGTTCTCTTACAATTTGTTGGTTCACTATTCTCATAACATCCAAAAAAGAGCTTCAATAAGTTTAGTCAGTTGAAAACAGTTAAATGAAATTCGAATTTTAATTTCGAATATGAAGCAAAATAAATAATTGTTATTAATTTTTCTAGCTGAATTAACAGCTAATCACGAAACAAAGCATAAAGCTTATCGTTATCTGTTAAGACTTTGTGGTATATATTTTGATACAATTGCATTAAAATAATAAATAATTTATTTTTATTACATGTTAAAAGCAGACATAATAATAAATCAAAATTATTTCAACAGTACACCATTTAAATGAGAATTATATATTGTTATTATTCTGCGATACACTAATATAGTAATATTACTAATTAGTGATACGGGCACGGCCTACAACCCCGGCACCTTGCTATCACTGACGCAGCTGCTGTAACTTGGCTTACACCGCTCGTTCAATACTCACGGAAATAATATTAATACTTATAGTGTATAATAATCTATGAAACACGAATACATTTATGACGAAGAATAGTAATCTTAGTAATTTGAATTTTTTTAAAAGAAAGAGAAGTTGAGGCTTCAAATATGTTATATCATCGAGTGATACGCTGGCCAGTTATGAATTAAATTTGTAAATTTGCAATCCTGAACACTCCCAAATGACTGCCAAATTTAGTTTCCCGTAAAAGTTTTGGGCCAAAAACGTAAATCATTTTATTTGAATAATAATACTAATTAATATAATACTCATGTAATAGCATTTTTAGTTTTTAAAAATCTAACGTACTTCTAAAATCTAACGTCTTTCGCATCATGCGGTTCATTATTCAGATAACGGAAATGGGCGTATTGAGTTTTAAAGAAGCGTTAGATCATTACTTTACTTAAATAATTCTGAGCAAAGCTTCATTATAAAATAAATATCCCGATTATATACTTAACCGTTTTTAGTTTGATTGTCGGTATGTTTTTTTGATCAAACGTGTTTAATGTTTTCTTGTTTCACAACTTCTGTTTTAAAGATTCAAAACGCGTAGTTCTATCAAAGTTTCATAATGATTGGATGGACCATTTTTTTTTTTTTTTTTTTTTTTTTTTTTTTTAATAAACATTTAAAATTGAAATAAAAATAATCAATTCTATATAAATTGTATCATAATTTACTTAAAACGCTTAACCCAGAATCCAAAAATTATAAAAATCTAAGTATGATTTCTTGAATTGTATTGTTAGAAAAATTTGTGCATCGTTATTTCGTTGTTTTCGAGTTTATTTTTTACTCGTGGGTTACAGATATCGACTTTCGAGAAAGTTTTAATCGTTGATGTGTATTTTAGTCCATGCGGACTTTCACGTGAATATTTTAAAACATTTGAAATTAGTCACTATTAAGAAATTTTATAAATCATTTATTTCAATATCGTAACTATTTACTATGAATGTTTTCGCTAAACGTATTTTTATATTTAAATTCGTTTTTGAAACTGTTTGCTGTAGCCGCGTGGTACATCTACTAATCATAAGATACGTCTTGAATAATTATGGGCTATGACTTGGAAATGGAGAGCTAATCGAGTTCGAGTATGAACAAATCATCCTCCCTTTGCATGGGATGATTGGTACCTGTGGTCATGCAGTATTCTCAAATAATGACGAAGATGTATTGTGTTGGTAATTTTAGTGATACTAAATATTTCCTGATTTTTTCGCAACGATGAGGCCTGATGCAGATGGTTACTATAAGTGTGATAACATTAGTTCGTTGAACCTGACTATTATTGGTCGATAAATATAACTATTAAAATTATATTATCGCTCTTTGGCTACCGTAATGAAGTCAAATTTTTTACATGATAAATATTTGTGTATCGGTCTAATAATTATTATTGTTGTAGTATTCTCTTCGAGCTTTATTTAAACGTTTATATTGTTATGTATATCGTCGCACTAAGTTCAAACCAGTTTTTTTTAATAACATATTTAAAATGAAGTAAAATGTGTTTCCTACTCAAAATTATTCTGCATAACATATTCATAATGCGTGGTTTCAGTAGTTTATTAATCGAACTAATTTAATGAATTGTATCTGCACTTTTACTGCGTTTTAGTGTACGTTTGAATGAAGTTCCATCTATGGCGTTACACACAGTGGCGACTTAAAGGGGGTATGGTCCCCCAAAATTCTTTAAAAATATGTTATAATAGTATGGTAGCAATGAATAATAATAATGAAGTAAATTATATTATGGCCATGGCCCCCTCTAAAACGAAATCCGAGAGCCGTCACTGGTTACACATCGCATAAAATTGATTTTGAAAAATTATGGCATATTACTAATGCATTGTTCATACCAAGACGAACCCATGCCGTTTTAGTACACTATACGCATATTTCCTGATGTTCATGTATATTTACTATTATTTTATTGTACTAATTGGTTAGACCGTATACGCGTGCACATGTAGTTCAAACGGTTCTTCACTGCTAAGACAGTTATACTATCAAGCATAATATGTTGGTTCCAACTAATTTTGAATAGGAGGTTATGCACTTATAAACCCAATATCATACATATTATTATGATTCAAAAACAAATTTTATTGTCTTGTTTAAGGGCGTGTACACAAAATAAAGTGTTTCGGGATAACGTGGGTTTGAGATTGTTGTACCTACACAAAGAAATATTGACATAATTTCAGTAAAACAAATATTTTATATTTTTATTTTATAATTAATAGTTTTATAACATTCATTATTATTATTATTATTACTTATAATAATGTTTTCAATTCAATATTTTTTTCGTTTATTCTCTGAAAACACAACTTTAAATGAATATGTAAATTTTTCTTAAAATTGAAAGCACCGGTAAAAATAATTTTTAGAAAAAATTTTTTATTTATAATAAAAAATTAATGTTCTTATCAGTTATTGATTTCGCATGGGCGTATCCGTCACTGCCTCCAATTATTTGTGTTACAAAAATAATAGTTATAACTAGTAAGACACTGACACATTTTATTTTTATTTTACTATCTATTACACAACAGTACAATTATCCGCGAAGTTCTCTATACAAACATATTTAAACATTTTCCTAAAATTTCGAAAGAGATTATTATCTTGAATCTTCCCTTATGCTTTGTACCCTTGTATGCGTTGAATATTTAAAACAAGAAAGATGAGACAGTTATTTATTATTGGATATTTTTTTAATTTTTAGTTCTAGATCGTGATATTCTATCTAGATTCTAAATCGTGCTGTCTAGTGGTTGATGAGATAAAAATAAAATTGTTTATTATATTATTATGATTAATATTATTTATAACCATATGGCACATTATATCTTCCACTTTCGAATAGTGAAACTTTTCGTCTCGAAGTATCTCGTGCTCATTAGTTAATCGTGTTTGTTTAGATGATGAGTCATGCGAAAATTAAAAAAAAAATTTCCTTACAGGTGATTGGCACGTGTGAAAAATAATGTAAATTGTAAATCATTGTATAGGTGTGTTTTTACGATTTGACGTGATCCGACTCGTGCGTGGTTGGATTTTTAACATTTTTTTTTTTAAGACTAAGAGAGAGTCATGGTTGGGTGATCTGTATGTTTATTTGTGGTTGATTTGCTGATTGTAATATGATATTAATATTTCAAGGTGTAATTAATTAAATACTTACATAAATAATTTATCAATACGTTTATCCAAAAACCTTAAATGACGATCATGTTTTAATTACTCTTGTCACATTACATAGGGAACAATATTATGTTCGCAATTCCGAAATCCGATTGATTTTTGTAAAACTACATTGGTACTAACTAATTGGGCATTGCCCTTTTTCATCAAAAATGAAAGAATTTGGGTTTTAGTTTCCGCTAAATATGTGTTTTTAAAAAGGTCATTTCAGCCAAATTTACTTTTGTTGCCATGTATAATACTTTTATTATCTAATATCTAATGCTTTAAACTTAACATATTTAGTGATGTACATTATAAATAGTTTTTATAATTAATTATGTATAAATCGAGTAGCTAAAATAAATAAATTTAAATTTGATATAGGTAATTAAAAGAAACGATTTTTTACAAAATTTATGTTAGAAAGTATAATAATTACATATCAGTAATATAAGTTATGTAAAAATTAAAATTAAAAAAAATAAATAAATCTCTCTATAAAAATATATTCCATATTTGTAGATATTGAGACGCATAAAACCAAAATGGCCTAACCCACAAAAGTGTATTTATGTTGAGCGGGAAATCACAGTTTTGACCATTTTTCAAATCTATTTTTTTTTTTATAATTATATCTACTCTAAAAAAAAATATAAACACTCTTTAATATGCATCATTTTGGCCCTTTTAAACTACCTATAAAACATTAACCAACCCAAAGTTCATTTTGTTATTGAAAGTAATTATTTAAGTATCAACGCCAAAACAAATTAAGATCTGCCATCTTATGAAACATTTTTTTAAAAGTTTGGATCTTATTCGTTTTGAAATATACGAGTATAACTCTATAACTAGAGATGTGAAGTGTACGTAATTTTTTTTTTTTTTGGTAATTTACTGAGGAAAATATACGTAAATTTACCATACATGCTGTAAACATGGTAAATTTTGATAATTTTTGTATGTCACATTAGGGTCACCCCAAGAAACTCCACGCTTCCTCTTTTTCATGAACTTATAATTATTGTAACGCTTATTATTTTTATTTACTGGGTAGCAGGGTGTTCATGATGTAATAAATTTAAAATATGACTTTGTATAAGTACCTTAAGGTTACAATTGTAGTGTATTATACTATTATTGAATTTTATTGGTATTTTAAATTATTTTATATGAATATAATATTAAAAATGTACCTATAAAATAAATTGTAAATCAATCGAATCAGATTCATTAGGTACCTTGACATTACATCAAAAACAACAAAAAAAAAACATTTAATAGAAATAAACGAAAATGGGTATTATCTAATAAATAAGTTGTAGAAGTTACGCAACTTTTATTCAGCCACATGTATCCGTAATTTTATTGTTTAGTACTTTGTGTATTTAATAAAATAGTTCAAAGTTGATACATAATAACTCTAATTATGGATAATATCTAACCTTGGGAATGAAGTGGGACGAATTACATTTCTGAATAGCCTAGCTAGGTATTATAGCTGTAACACGAGAAAAAGAGATCGATATTTTCCCGTGAATCCGGTACCATAATAATAGCTTACGGATTTCAATCGCCCGAAAAAAAACATGTTACTGCGAATAGATGTGCAAAATTTGGCCTCGGGTCAATACTCCCGGTCAATACTCGTCAAACGAGAAAAAAAAAATATATTGTGACACCATGCTGAATGGAATAGTGCTAATGTGTTCTATTCGTCTTCCATTACATTTTTTAACCGATTTAGGTTTTATACTAATTATCGACATCGATTTTGAATTAAATTCGTTTTGTCACGCGTGTAATTTAAAAGTGTATTTAACGATGAGTGTTATTTCGCGTAAGCAATAAATCTGTTTCAACAACGATATAAATCATTTTATTATTTACTCGCTTTAATAACTTGTTTCCGTGACGTGTCCACGAAACTTTATGTGTTAAATTAAATATTTGTCATTCGATTGAAAGAGTAATTAAAAACGGTAATTATTATTTATGAGCGGGCGCATATCGTAATACAGTCCTCGTCGTCGTGCCGTCGACCGCCGACGGTTATACCTAATATGATTTCGTACATTGTAATCTAGGGCTTTTGAATGCGATTTTCGGTTTGTGCGTCTATTACCCCCAATAAATTGGCGCTGTATAGTGCGCAGCCCACGCCCCGGTGATTAAAAAGTTTCTGCCGTCGATAAAATTAAGCCCGAACTCGATTTCACGACGCTGCGCGTTCTCGTGTTCAGTGCGAATTTGAAAAAGAGCATAACATAATATTTATTTAATCATTTTGTGTGAAATCGTGTCGCTGCCGACCAAACACGTTGTGCGCCTGTATTGTCATTATTATTATTATTATTATTATTATTATTAACTATCGATTAAACCCGTGCGTTTCCCCCGTTATCGTTTACAGTTGGACGTGAAGATCAACGAGCTGGACAACAAGGGCGAACTGGCGCTGGACCTGGCGCTGCGCGACCACCAGACCAGCATCGCGGAGATGCTGTGCGAGAACAAGGCGGACGTAGACATACGCGACCGTAACGGGCACACGCTGTTGCACCTGGCCGTGCAGCGGGGCGACTCTTACGCGGCCAACTTTCTGCTGGCGCACGGCGCGTCCATCGGCTCGGTGACGCCGGACCAGGGGAACACGGCGCTCCATCTGATCGCCAGCTCGTCGCCACACGCCGGCTCCGACGAGTCCACCACGGCCGCCATGACCGCCGTGGCCCGGTCGCTCCTCCAGTCCGGGCTCGATCCGAATCTGCCCAACAGTCAGGGATTGTGAGTAGTGCTCGTGTTATGATCGCGGACGTCCACCGGCTTTAGGTTGACCCCCCCCCCACCCGGTGCACGCGTCCTCCGCTGCTAACCTGACGGGCAATGCGTGTTTTTTCGATTTTTTTCAATAGAGCGAGGGAACGAAAAACATAACGTTCCAAGGCGATCTCGCTGGGAAAGACCCATTACCCATACCCATCGATCAAAGTCTTTGTCCAGTTTCAAAAAAAAAAAAAAATGATAATAATAAAATAATTAACATAAATTATACGTCTTTACTCGTTGTTGGAATATCATTAATTTTTTTCTAATCCGTGTTGTGGACATTATTTTGTGGTTAAATATCCACAGTACTTGACACAGATTTCATAGGTACGTGAACATTAAGACTTTTTTGAAACTTTTAATTAAAAATCATTTTTTTCCGCGTGAAAAAATGAATAAGAGATGAACAACTTTCCTAAATAGCTGATTCATAATATCATTTGATTTCATGACTCAAATTATTCGACTTTGACTTATTAACCGCCGAGTTTTTATTTAATTTTTTTGTACGTTTTTTTTTTCTTATTTAAAATAAAAATTCTCGAAAATCTTTGAAGTGTCTTCTGAATAGTTGAAATTTCCGTGATTATATTAATAAATGATGGTAAATAGTAAAGAAACGTTTATTTTATTGTGTGGTTTCTTTATTTTAACATTTTAGCACGCCCTTACATTTGGCCGTGTTGGTTCATAATAACGATATATTCACACTGTTACTGGAGTACGCGGGGCCGAAAAAAATCGACTTAAACGCCCAAACGATTGACGATCACACACCTCTGTATTATGCGTTAATCAACACGCTTAAACTGGACACCAATGACAGTTTTGCAAATCGTTTGGTTGCTGCTGGAGCAAATCCTAATCCTGTAAGTCAAACATATTATACGCGATGATAATATGGCAAAACTCGATGCGAGAAATAACCGAATAAAATAATAACACGTTTGTTTGTTTGTTTTAGATTTATAAGAAAACGTCAAATTCCATGTTACACATTGTTGCCGAGGAAAGCCTAGAAGAAGCTGCTCTTTTCATTACGTCTCGTTGCAACAACATAAACTACACAAACAGACTAGTGAGGAAAATTACATTTCATCAAATAATTTGATATTTTTCATTTTCTCTCTGAATAATTCTTGCGGCCCAATCCATGTCACCGTGTAAACAATACATGTTTCAATGTTCAATTATGATTTTAGGGAGAAAGCGCATTGCATGTTGCATGCAAAGTGGGATTGTCGCGGCTCGTACGGCGTTTACTTGAATTTCAAGCAAACCCAAATTTACAAACATTGCCACCCGATAGTGTTCTGATGAGCACAGACGATGGTCTTCAAAGTTCATACAGGCTTACACCATTGCATATGGCTATAGTTCACAAACAGGAAGGAGCCGTTAATGCCTTATTACATCATCATAGTAAGACTGCCATTGTTGATGTTTTTTTTCCTCTCCGCTTTTATCAGACTTAAGCCTGAAACTAATTACGGTGTGGAGTGAACTTTTTAATGTAGTCATTGACTTTGATTTCATTTTCAGATACTATTACAGCAGAACCCAAAGATGGATTCTCCACTGTTAATTTGAATTTGCGTGATTCACTGGGCGATACACCATTATCGTTGGCACTAAAATGTGACATGCAGCACATTGTACCCGATCTCATTGCTGGTAAATATTTTGCGATTTTCACATTTTTATTTTTAATTACAGTTACACATAAAATTATGTAAACAGGTGGTGCTGATATTGATATGAGAAATGGTGAAGGCATGACACTTTTGCACCAGGCAATACTGAAAGGCGATGAAAAAACTGCTTTATATTTAGTGAAACAAGGATCAAACTTTGATTCCAAGTAAGCCAATACGTTTTAATATGAAATTCAGTTAGTCTATAGATTGTTATTTGTTCATTAACTTTGGAATAATATTTCAGAACACAAAACGATCAAACGCCTTTAGAACTTGCGACAATCAGTGGTCAAAATATTGTTGTTGAAGAACTGTGTAAACGTGGTGTTGATATGACAGTACCATCGTCAAATGGTGATCCTATACTGTGGCTTGCATTGACCTCTAATCAAGAAGACATTGCTTCTACACTTGTTAAGTATGTAGTCGTTTGATTATTTAATGTCAAAAAATGTCCATTCTAATGATGTTTTTCATAGGTATGGCGTTGATACAGATGCGTGGGCTGAAGGCCCAGAAGGATGTCTGCAAACTCTCCTACATCGAGCAATTGATGAAAATCATGAAGATGCTGCTCGTTTTCTCATTCGAAGGTAAAATGATACTAACGTTTTATTGCTATTGTTGTTGATTAATATATTTATTGACCATGTTTAGCGGCTGTGATATAAACAGTCCACGTAAGCCTGGACCTGGAGGTCGTGGTGGCGA
Organism: Therioaphis trifolii; assembly: GCA_027580255.1. NCBI lineage: Eukaryota > Metazoa > Arthropoda > Insecta > Hemiptera > Aphididae > Therioaphis > Therioaphis trifolii. Next base: position 39,992,088 of record CM050409.1, on the reverse strand, counting down.
AGAATCAAAAGATTTATCATCTCCACTGCATTTATGCTGTCACTGGGGTTTGCAAAATGTAGTTCAAACATTATTAGAACACGGAGCCAATGTTAATGCTTGGGTAAATAAAGAATGTTGTGAACCATTTACTTATAATTAATAAATTAGGCTATGTTATTATAATTAAATTTATGTAGTTTTAAAATTATACACTGTAATCTCCATAATTTTGTCATTACCTTAAAAAGTCATTTGTTTTGATCATCATGATAATAAATTACACGTCTACTAAATTACTGTATTGTGGTTTGAATTAATCGTCATTGTATATTTTTAGAGTAGACTACTAAAAGTTACTTAAAATTCTTCTTAAATAAATGATATTTTTCTCAATAATTTTTATTAGCATAATACTAATAGACTACAAAATTTCTTTGGAAATTAAATTTTTTATATGAATTAGTTTGTGCTATTAAATTACCTATTCGTTAGTAAATTTATTAATTTTAAATGATTTTATTTTAGTGTTCGTCAATCATACAAGTATGTATCACGTTAGGTGATACTTGTTAATATTTTATCTATTAATTAAAATCAAATTTAACATTATACTTCACTTCAAAAGATAATGAATCTGCACTTATCACGACCAATAGTCTACCTTATCTACCAATTCTCGGCCGCATTTTCAATCAACAATGCTTATTTAGTATAAATTCTCCATGGTTGACGTTGTATCACACAAAGGAGATTAATGATTGTACGTTTAAATGCTAGAGCACTGTATTTACAAGCATGAAAAATAATGTATACAATATGTGTCGTATGAATACAATTATTAGTTTTAGTAATATTTTATTTTTTGATTTTTAAATAATGATTTATTATTTAACTGTACAATGTTGATTGATATTATTAGTTTAATGAAAATCTGTTTTATTTATAGGATGTAGAACACAAAACTCCACTTCACGTAGCAATAAAAAATCAGCATACAGGTATTATAACATTGTTGCTATGCCATCCGACTATTGATCTCACTAAAAGGGATCGAACTGGTTTTACGCCTTTCGCGGCTGCACTGACGTGTCGTAATGACAAAGCAGCTCGATCAATATTGGATAAGTTACCAGCAGCTGCAGAACAAGTAAATCAAATGAATGTTAAAGGTTGAAAAAATATGTCATGGTTGTTCATTGTTATGTTTCTAGTTTGATAATAAGGGATGTAACTTTTTGCACATGGCTATCCAAAAAGGTGACATGGAAAGTATCTTATTCTTGTTGTCAGTAAATGTAGATGTAAACTCAAGAGTTCAAAATGAATTACAGTCTACTCCACTACATTTAGCAGCAGCAACTGGCAATGAAACGTTGGTGCGCAGTATAATTTTAGCCGGAGCCAGGGTAAGAATACATAATTAATTTTTATCTATCGATCTAAATAATTCTGACAAATACTGTTTTTATATATTAGGTCAATGATCAAGACACAATGAAGAGGACAGCACTGCATATAGCTAGTGAATCTGGGCACGCATCCATTGTTAGTGCACTGTTTGCTCACAATGTAAATTATGACGCAGTTGATTGTGAAGGTATTCATGAACCCGTACAATTATTAAATATTATTTATGACGTATATTCATTTAAATTTTTGTTTAATTTCAAAATGACAACTCATATTGATTAATCTTTCAAAACAGGTCAAAACGCATTACATATTGCATGTCGTGAGGGTCATTTAGAAGTGGTGAAAACTTTACTGGGCGAGTCCCAGATCAATGCCGAAGCATTAACACTCAAGTGTCGGAATCCTCTCCATGAATTGGCTAAACATAGCAAGGAAACTGCTGCCGCCATATGTGAAGTATTTTTAGAGTACATGCCAAAATATCCCCTCGAGGTCCAAGATGCTGAAGGCAATACTGGTATGTACTAATGACAAAAATAATTAAATTTATTTTTCAATATTTAATTTAATATGTTATGTCAATTCTTACAGCATTACTATTGGCATACATGAAGGGCAATGGCAATCTGTGTAGGACTCTAGTGAAAGCCGGTGCATGTGTTGGAGCAATGAATAATGAGGGCATTACTATATTCAATTGCCAAATGGCCACTTCTCAATTGTTGTCTAGGTAAACAACTGCTTTTTTTTTTTTTTTTTTTTAATTTATTATTCGTTCAAAGAGAATATATTTTAATTTTTATGTACTTTTGTTTTATGTTTTTTTAGATTATTGGACGGTTTGACGAAAGAACCTCCATGGGTTGACGGGTGTGAAGTATGCCAGGAGTGTGGTACAAAATTTGGTTTTACAATGCGCAAGCATCATTGGTGAGCAATAACTAGTGATTTTGTTTATTATTATGCCCATCAGTTATTTTAAATACGTTTTGTTTTTCCAGTCGTCATTGTGGAAGACTGTTGTGTAGTAAATGTTCCAGTCAGGAAGTTCCTATCATTAAGTATGCTCTAGTGAAACCAGTCCGGGTATGTGAGCCCTGCTTTCAAGTTCTACAGGGTGGATAGAAAAGAATATGTTAAGACATTTGCATTATGACAGTACTACTTGATCATTCAATAAATACATTTATAGATTACGGCACTCTCAGTGAGACTAAATGTTAATTATTTTAATATATTTCTGCTCGTTTTTGTTTTCTGTCTTAGATAAAAAAAATTCTTCTGCGATCGTTAAAGTATTTATAAATTTGTACTCAACGTTTATCCGTATTATATTCTTTAATTTATTCCATACTTCAGTTGAATCATATATATAATATATATATATATATATATATTTCTTTTTTTATTAAAATTTTATTTATTAAATTTTTTTTTAACCTATTATATTATATTTTTGTTATTATTAATCACCAATATTTTTATTATTACTTATACATTTAATTTAATTATTTTTGTACTATTAAATATTATTGCTATTATTATTAAATTGATTATATAAAAACAATTTATGAACTGATTTGTGGTGTGCAATTATCACTAAAAAACCACTAAGTCCAAATTTTTTAATTCGCCCTTCTTTTGTTTTTATTTTTATTTATTTATTTATTTTTTTCATGACTTGTTTTTAACATTTTTTCCATTTAAAGAAATAATTTCTATTATTCGCACAGTTGAAAGTGGCTGCTTTGTGTTTTCCTTCATATCCTCACTCTAAATTAGCGTCTTTGATAGACGGACAAAAGTTTAATTTTGGTGCTTTTTATTGTAACAAATATATTTTTTACTGGAAATATTACATTATATTTTACTATTCGATTGATATTCACACACTTTCATTTCATTAAAACGTAATGAAAATAAACACTAGAATAGAGAAGCGTTTCCCAAAGTGTGTTCCGCAAGACTATCTCAAGGGTTCTGTCAGATGTATGTGATTATTGAGAAAAATTTGAAAAGAAGATTTGTTCCTGTGTACTCCTTAGGACACAAATACGACAGGTGAAGAAATTTTTTAAGTCATCGATAGCTATATGAATAAACATCAGGTTGATTGGGTTAAATGTATCAATGTATGTAGTGATGGAGCTGCTGCTGTGGTTGGAAAAATTAAAGGAATCGTGACAAGAATAAAAAATGCCGCGCAAAAATGTCTCAGTAGTTATTGCGTTTTACATTGCCACGCTCTTGTTAGTAAGAAAATGCCATCAGAGTTAAAACAAGGTCTTAATGAGGCTGTATGTATTGTAAACTATATCAAGAGTCATCCTCTCCAGACTTAAAAAAAAAAGTATGTGAAGAAATGGGTAGTCAGCATTATTCACTTCTTTTTCACACTGAAGTCAGATTTTCATTAAAAATTGTTTTTTTGACTAATTTTATTAAACAATAATTATTAAAAATATCATCAAAACATTTTTTGTAGTACTGGTTTTTTTTAGAAAAAATGGGGTTTAGTTGGAATTAAAGACATTAGGGTTCCGCGAAACACAAACTATTTCCAAAGGGTTCCGTGATCTTAAAAAATTGGGAACCGCTGGACTGGAGTTTCCTTATGGGTTTGTAGTTGGACACTCGACAGTTTATCACTTGTGAGTTTGTACGGTGACTCGGATCTTTTTTCAAACGTTTAAAACTATCCTCAGGTAATGGCTAACGATAACCTAGTAGTTTACTCTGAAATTATATGTTGATCATTAAGAATAATAGTATTAATACTTTATTGACTTCTGCCTTATTAAATTAGCGATTAATTTTTTTTTTTTAATAATCAAACACAAATATTGTTTTTATTTGGGTGTCCGCTGTTAAATTTCATGTCTTTTGGTGGCACATGGCACAAAAAAAAAATAATAATAATTAAATTCCTTAAAAAATGGTTTTAATGTAAACTAAATGTATGAATTCATGACAATATTTGTCTGCATAGTAGTACACTGCAGGACCAGTGTGTAAAACAAGATTGACTTTAAATTTCCATATTTGGCAGTTTTTTATTTGTCTCGCACAAGATATCGTTGATGGGTGAAATGATCATGTAAAAAAAAAAAGCGATTCGTCATTTCTCTAGCATTTATGATACTAGACAAAATTTCAGTACAATAATTCAAATTTTAACTGTAAACACTTTGAAAAAAAATAAAATAAATCCTAACACTGTTTTTCTGGTTTTTTGTTAAATATTTGAGTGAGATGAAATTACATTTCCCGATATCAAAAATCTAATAATTTTTTATGTAAAATATTTTGAAACATTTAATTTTCAAAATGTTAAATTCAGCACAAAAAAGATCAAATCACCTGTTTTAAAATGATTTTTCCGAACCATCAGAAAATAGAGAAAAAATGACCCGTTTTAAAGTAAGTAACGGAATAAATCATATTGTTTGTATTTAAAATCGTAAAATATCAATAATTATCGAATGAATAATCAATAGGTAGGTACTCGTACCGAACGTGATCGGAAATGGCATTTAATCAATTAGAGAAATGTATTTCCTCGTTCGTTTATTAGGGGCCTTCCTCTGTACATTACGCCCAGGGAGGGGGAGCACTACCATGAACGCATTAATGGGAGGGGGTCAAAAGGGGGCGAAATCCCCGGGTGGTAAAAAACGAGGCGGAGCGGGGAAATTTTTCTCAGCTATACATAGAGTTTGTTCGCTTTTCAAATGGTCGGACCGAACACGATTATTACCTGCAGTACCTACTGCAAACGTAACGATCGACTGGGACCAGTTTTGAATTCGCGTGGCGCGTCCGGCCGGCGGCGTCCGTTCAGCTGTTGGCGCGTTATTAGTGGCGAACGAGTCCGGCGACAACCGGTTCCACGGACCGAACCGATCGAGTTATACGCTACGAATAATATAAATATTAAATAATATAATGTTCGTTCACGACAATCGTCTCGACGGACCGGTGCGCCGGGCACGGGTGGACCTATACCGGTCGCCGCAGACGCGATTCACTCTCCCCCCCCTCCCGGTAGACGTGATCGTTTTGATAACCGAAAAAAAAACAAAATGCTTTACCCGCGGACGCGGTACGGAATATCGTTTTTTACGACGTTTTGTTGTCGCTGCGGTCGGTCCTTGAATTATTCGCCGTGAGGAGTGGTCGAAATCCGTCCGACGTCGAACGTCCGTCTCGTTCCGTCGACGTCGGAGCGGTGGTATAGTAGCGCGTCCGAAATATTCTCGAGTGGCGTCTACACGTTTGAACCAAAATCGTTCAAACGGAGAAAAAAAAATTTGTAGGTATTTATGTAAATTTTACACGTATACGTTCCTAGATTTTAATTTCGTTTTCCTTGAACACGTGCATAAAGCAGGGTCGAATAATACTCGATAAAATTACCGTGGATAAAAAACCCGTCATGTTTATTGATATGATTTTTGTGAGTATATGCGCGAAAACAGTTTCTAACGCTTTAATTAAAACAACGGAAAAAAAACACGACTCGATTAACATACAAAATATATTCTTATTTCTCGTTTACGATCACGACGTGTCGTCTGTTTATCGTTGATCGTGCAACGTCGTCACCGAGACCGTAGCCAGGGAATAGGTTTTCGGGTTCCAAAAACCCTACCCCCGCCAAATTTATTTTGATATAATGTTTATTTATGACCCAATTAATTACAAAATTTACTGTCCACGATTATTATGACAAGTTGGGTTACATGCTCCAGTTCATTTTGCTAGATCTTCATTATTATTTTTTGTACCTTAATTTAACTAATGTAGCAGCAGGAACCTTTTTTCCCAGAGCCTTATACTTGTCAAAGTCTGTTTGTATAAATGTTGATTTTTTTTTATATATCCCGTGATCGATTTAAGAATAGTGTTTTAGCTAGTCTACGCTCTAATAATTACTGTGATCCTATTCTTTTCCCAGCCCATAGGGCAAAAATTAATATTATTATTAGAGGAAGATTATGTTAAAAATTCCAAATAGTGATTGATTTTTCTTAATTTTTTTTTTTTTTCAAGGGATGATCTATAACCCTTTTCCAACACACATGGACCCCTCTCATTACTATTTTCTCCGGGCCGTCAAACGTTAGAGCTGTCTGCGGCACTATCGCTTATAGAGTTTATCAGGGAATAAACGCATTGAAATTCAAATTTTACAAAAAAACGTATTGATATAAGTGTAACTGTTTTTTATTTCAATAAATATAATTTCAACTTCCGAACAAAGCAAAAAATCTATTAGTTTGGCAAATGTTTTTACTTTTGATTTATTTTTCTGAATACACTTTTTCGAGTGGTAGATGTTGTTCAAAAGTTACGTCCGTTCCATAGGCCGTAAATTTCATCTCGATGGTACTTTAAACTGATAATTTTTCTTTTTCATCGATCGCTTTTTCAAGCATGAGAAATAGCTGTCGTAAAGTCGAGTAAAAACGGTAAGATATACCATAAACGAGACTTTCATTGAATGGTTTCAGTAACTTTAGTCATAACCAAAAAGCAACAGTACTAAAACTTGAAATCGTCACCATATTATATCAACAACACATTTCTACAAACTTGACAAAAGATTCAAATAAATTTTACTGCTGTAGTTTCATGTATTAACTGCTGTTTTTATTCATTTTAAATGTAATGAAAATAACATGATAATATGCAAAGAGTGTTGCCAACTCCAATTATACTACATTCTTTCCTTCTTTTTTAAGAAAATAATTGTATTCAAATTTAATTTAAAAAAAATACACAGTATAAAACATTAATACCTGAAACATTTACATAATATAAACAATTCACATTTCAAAATCTTAAAATTTTTCGTGTAATTTTACTTATCTTTTCACCATTTATACATGTGAATTATGAATCTTTAATTGATGTGTTTCTTAACTCTGATTCTGAACTGGTTCTGGTTCTTTTTCACTCGTGGTTTTTCATTGGTTATGTATTTTTTTTTTTTTAAGTAGATCCATTATATTCTACTAATAGCCGATAGCCCTGAACCTCTTGAAAAACTAACTTTTTCGAATTGCGTGTCGTAGATCATTCATTGTCGAAAAAGGGTTGAAAAAAAAAATATTACAACTCGAACCTGAAACTATCAAAAAATTATATTCACACCACCAACATCACATTTTACCGAATCGAAATTTTCGCACTTTATGATACACGAAATGAACATTCGTCTGGTTCACTTCGCCTGTCAATTGTACGCACATCTTTTTTCCTCTTTCAGTTTCGTTTTGCAACACATACCGTAATTTCCAATTAAATAATAACGATTACATTTTGTATCTTTAAATGGACAATTTGGATCGTTTTTAATTGTTTGATGCTCCACATCGATTATACGGATTTTTCCAATCATTTAAATTTCGAAATATATTTGGTTTAGGCTTAATTTTTACTTTTGACGTGTATTCTCTAACGTGAAATTTTCAACCAATTGTTTTTTTTCAGAGTAAAATTATCATCCGACAAATCTAGCGAGTGCTGAAAAATAGATCTACCGGACGATACGTCCCCGTAACCAGATAACGCAAAAAACAAATCTTGTAGGTTTCGACCTCCTCTTTGCAAAAGTGTCGTCTGTTTTTCAGCGTCATCGCCAGTGTGCTTAGCCAAGATACAAAAATGTATGTTGCCCGTTTCTACTTTTCCCAATCCGAAGCTTCAAATGCAGGAGTACCTTCTCTGTTCGTTTGTATCGCAATAGTCGGATCTCGTGCGAACGAAACGAACACAAATCTCGAATCCGAACAACCTGCTTCAACAAACTCAGCATTAAAAAAAAAAAAAACACACACACATGACTCATTTTAGTTTTGTATATCAACTTCGGCTTTTATTCATTTTAAACAATTTAAACGTATCGACAATATCACATTTTAATAATATCAAACAATGTCGCCAACTATAAGTACCTATACTACGACTGTTTTCCGGTTTGATTTTGAAACGTTCTTTCTTTGAGTCGTTGTTCGATGCGATTTTCAATTATTAATTTTTTTTTTTTTTTGTTTCGAGACGGAAATCTAATAGGTACTACTTTAATCAAATATCGTCACGGCATATAGTAGGTACTTAGAACACGGGGTCCGAGACTTTTTTTTTTTTTTATAAATTTTCACCACTAGATACTGCCGTGCGCGGAACCCCGTGAAAACGTACCAAATTATGTTTTTCGCCCCCCCCCCCGAAAATCCCTGCAAACCCGCCCTGGAGTGTATATATTGTGTGAGTGCGAGTGCGCGAGTAGTGTGTACGTGTGCGTGCGTGAGTAAATAACGCGTATGGCCGCGTGGGTATGCGTATGTGTACACTGCGGTGTACGATTCGAATGCCCCGCGCGAGCGTACTTAAAATTCTTTAGACGCGCAGTCGAGTCCGCAGACTTTCCTTCTCGTCCGCATACCACCGTCCCTCCATCTTAACAACGGCGCCCCGATCCTGTCCGATATGTATATATTAATACACGTTATCATATTTCCGGGAATACCCTACGTGCGCGCTCCCTCCGCCACCAAACCCTACATTGCCATACCGGCGACCAAGTCAAGCCCAGCCCGACTCGACCCGTACCGGTCGCATATATACCGTAAAATACATTTAATACACACACACACACACACACACACACACACACACACACACACACACACACACACACACACACACACACACACACACACACACACACACTTGTGCAATTTATAAATATTTGTGTGTGTGTGTGTGTGAGTTCGCACGCACCGTCTTAATCATTAATAATATACAGGCAGGGGCAGCTCCAGAGCCTAGGTTAGGGGGGGGGAGCAAGTTATAATTTCACAAAATCTGATAACAAAAAGAAAACAATTTTCACAACACAAATTCAAGACGTCTATTTTTAAATTGGCGAAAATATCAATAATATGATCTATTTGATCTAGAATATTAATTTTATTATAAACATTAAGTAGGCATAATGCTGATAGCCTATCTTCGCTCATCCTTGAGCGAAGCCAGGTTTTCAGTCTCCGAAGTGTGGAGAAACTCCTTTCAACAGAGGCAACACTTCTTAGTATTCCCGTAGTCCGTACAGAAATGTGTGCTACGCAATTCAAAATTCATGTTTTGAACATAATAAAATAATAATATCATAGTATCATACCATAATAAATTTTATATCAATATAGTTTATTTATAGCCTTATTGGTTCTTCGTAAAATAGATAGCATCCAGCAGGTACATCGTCGATATATACACCGTCGTAAGCTCTATGGCTCATATTATAGTCCATATTATGACAATATTATAATATGCATTTTTTGTTAACAATATAAATTTTTTTATAAATACGGGCTTGGTGGGAGCCCTAGCCCCCCCCCCTGGAGCTGCCCTGTCTCACGAAAATTTACACAACGCAGCAATTTCACTTGTACATGTTTCGATTTTTAGATTCTGAGTGAAACGAAGGATCTTATGGTTTTACAATGATGTTTATTTTTTTTTTCTGGAAACACTTTTTCGTATAGAAATCCTTGTCCAAAAGTTTCGTCCAGCAACTTTTTAGATTCGAAATTGAACTGAGATGGTACTTTAAAGTGGTCATTTTTCCAAAATCTCAATAGTTTTTCCAGTAATCAAGAATAACGATCGAAAAACTGAGTAAAAACGGTAAAATCGGTAAAAATCCGCCGTAAACGAGATTTTCACTATTCAGATTTTAGGTATTTACCTACCTTATTATCCTAACAAAAATTCAAAAATCGTGACCCAGGATTTTTTTTATACACACTTTAATAAATTATTACATGATTTTTTACGATATTGTCTGATTTCTTTTAAGTTTATTTCGAATGAAATGTTGAGTATTTGTTAGAAAGTTCTTAAATTTTAATACAAGTTTACTCTTATACTAAACTATCAATACCGAAAAAAATCAATAATCGTGACTCAAGATTTTTTTTCCAAGCACTTAAAAAATTATACAAATAACCGTAAAATACGTAAACAGTATTTAAATAATAATATATTATATTACACTGAAGCTTTGCTCAGAATCGTTTTATACTAAAGAAATGAGTCATCATTTCTTTAAAACTTAATACATTCATCACCAATATCTTGTCCGAGGACCGAAGGGACGAAGGACGAACTTGTACCACCATCATCTCACTTACCAGCTTTTTTTCGTGTATAATTTGAAATACTTATTTGAAATACTTTTTTGAAATACTGTATTTCTACGAAAGGGTATCTCTTCTTTTTGTTTACACCTACGTCGTTTTTACAGTGATCGCTGTTTTATATCTGTAAAACCCACGCGGTAAAGAGTAAACGAAAGAAAAATTCGTTTTCATGAAAAACGCATTTGTTCTATTTTGTAATGTTTTTAATTTCGTGTGAAAAACAAATAATCAAAGCACCACTAGTATTTTTCGCTCCTCGGACAAGATAATTGGAACGGGTGTGTATTGGCTTTTCATATATTTATTCAATTTTCAGAATTTTTCGTCAAATATTAAAATTCAGATTAGCAAACCACGAAAATCCTCTAATAAAAGGTGTCCTACTAATATCCAGTACCTATCTTCCTGGAAATCCCCGTCGAACACTCAAAATAAAATGGAGTAGAGACCTTTTAATCTAATTCAAAAATGCAACGTCCAAGCAAAGTGCTACTATTGGGTGGGTCCTTACTCACGCAACTCCTAATGTTTTGTTACTCCAATCTCAAATAATATACTTATTGAGGTAAATGTATGTAGATTGTATATTTCTTGTAATAATAAAAAACAAAAAAATAATTAAAAACGCTATTAGAGATAAACTTTGACCAAACAAGGTATTTTCTAAGTTCTATTTTTAGTCCGAAAGTTATCAATTTTTTTTTTTTTTTTGAAACTCGTAATGTATGCCAGTTTAACAATTCACCAGTATACGGTGAAAATTTCAAGTTTTTAGCAATATCGCTTTTCCAGTGATGACTAAATAACTAAAATCGATTTGGCGAAAGTGTTGTTTGCGGCAGATTCTACCGTTTAGACTCGGGTTTTCCGGCAGTTAAGTTGTTCTTCACGCCCGGAAAAACTATCGAGACGGACCCGTTCAAAGTACCATGTTTACGCGCGATTTTCCATCTCCGCACGACGGTCGGATGAGAAACCACATCGTCGTAAAACCATCAGACCCTCCGTTCCGCATAGAATCCGAAATTCAAAATAGAATTCGTTACGCGAGGTTTAGTCGCGTTCCGTCGTAAATCCACGCACCGCACGCCCGTCGTTTATAGACCGCGCAAGTAAACCGAACTTTTCGAAACCGAACGCGGATTCGCAGTATTCGACTCGCGCGGCATTCTTCGCGCGTTCGCTCGCATCGCCGTCGTCGTCGTAATAACTAATAATATTCTTATTGTCGTCATCGTTATCGTCATGATTAGAGCTGGGATTTCGATGCACTTTGCATTGTTTTCCAAAGCTTACTGTGCAATGCTCGTCTTGTCACACATTTGTTTTATGTACATTTGAATGAGAATAAGAAAGTTTATTTTGCATTTTTTCGCATTTTTTAGTTTTTACGTCATTTTCTTGATTTTTTAGGGCTTTTTAGAGTTTTTGGAGCATTTTTTGAGTTTTTGGAAACCAAGTGTATGAATTTGAAATTTTATTTTTAGATTTTTACACCAACATGGTTTTTAATTAAATATAATAGATTATAAGTATAGGTAATTTGTAAACAACTTTTTTTTTAGATGTATACTAAAACTATGTATTTACAGTTTACACTTGTAATACATTTTTATAATGCATTTTTTTAAATTTTTTATTGTAATTTATACTAAAATTATTAAAAATAAAAAAATTTTTAGATCATAAAAGCATTTTTTTAGGGCATTATTTAGAGTTTTTAGGTCATAAAAGCATTTTTTTTAGGACATTTTTCGGGGTTTTTTAGGGTATTAAAATCCTAGCCCTAGTCATGATCATATCGTTATACTCGCTACAGTTCTCGTGTTTACGAGCAGGTTAAATGCACACACACACACACACACACACACACACACACACACAGGGGCGTGCCCAGGATTTTGTTTTGGGGGTGGTTTAATTTTTTTGACGTGAGATTAAATTTACGTTTATATCATTAAAATGAGTTGGCGTAAAAAATAAATTTTTACAAGTGTATACATCAAAACCCTTAATCTATGTATACTAGTGTCAAATAATAAAAATACAATATAAGAGTTAACCTATCATAAACGTATAATTTATGACTTTAAATAATAAAATTGGCATGTATGTATAAAGTGTAAATAATAATAATAATAATAATAATAATGAAACAATTTTAGAAATCAAATGATGAATATTATGAAAAAAATAAATAAATACAATTTTAATTATAATTTTCTCTGTGATTGTAATGTAATATTAATATTATACAATTTTTACCTCGAAAAAAATTTAAAAAGTCAATTTGGGGTTGGTTTGAACCATACAACCACGCTTATAAAATCCTTAAAAACGGTATAATAAAAATCGCGCTCTTATTATTATTATTATTATTATTATTACACACGCGGTTTGTGTGTGTGTGTGTGTGTGTGTGTGTGGGTACACGGTACAACGTAATATTATTATATTTTAATACACAGTACGTACGTACACGCGTGTAATATGATAATACGGTGGCGACCGCAGGGCGACGGGGTCTTCTCGGAAAAATCGTCCCGAGGAATGCTCGCGTTGCGCCCCCGACTACGACCCCCTCCCTTACGACTACTCCCCCTTTACCCCTTCCACCAACCGAGACTCCGTCCGTCGTATGTTTAGGGACGTATTATGTAATTATTATTATACATATTATAATGTACGTTTTATATTGTTTTCGTTCGTACACACTCGCGCACGCGTTAAAATATGTGAAATGTGCGCCCGCGATTTCGCCGAAAACTCGGCTGCCGTCCCCCCCATCATGCCCCTTTTCCGGTAACCACCCCGACGATCCAGCGAACGCGGTGAAATAATAACTGCATATTTTTGTACCCGTATAGTATATTATTACATTTCTTCTCGCATTGCATAGCGCTCACACACACACGCACACACGCATGCACACACACACACACACTACAGAGTGATTTTTTAAAAATATATATTTTTTTATCCTGTACAACGCCAGAATTTGAGTACCAAAAATTTTACGTAAAATCCAAAACGCTCATAGTATTACTTTTGTATTTTACAAAAAAAAAAAACGTTTTCCTAATCTACGTATTTTTATTAGACTTTTTTATTGAAATCACTGTGTTGGCGTAACATAATATTAGTACATTACGAAAGAGAATAATTTTTTTTTAACAATTTTCATATTTTTATTGCTGAGATGAGCGTTTTAAGTTGAGAATGCCAGTGAAGAGTTGCAAAGGCTTCGCAAAAATATTCTGCCTCTACTCCACATATTGTTATTGTTCTAAATGTCGAATGCTTACACATCTTAAACTGTCGGGGCTCAATGTGAATTCAATTAACAAAATGTCAAACAATTTGTTTTCTTTGATCATATTATGTTGTAAAATGTAAATATTAGTTATACCATAAAAAAAAACTTAAAAATAGTAAAAAAAAAAAATAAAAAAATAAAATATTTTCTTCATAAAATGGCGTATTTATTATTCTTTTATAATTTTTACACGGAAAAAAACATCAAATGTTTACATTGCACAGGATTAAAACGGGTTGATCAAGCTTAAACAGTCACCTGGTGTTCATTAGGTACGAACAAAAATATATATTATAATATATACTCAGGGTCGCAAAGTGTTTTGAATATGCCCACTGTGCAAAGTTTTATTCCATAGATATTCTAGCGATGTTTTATGGGAACATGGAACATCGTATTTTAAGTTGAAATTACGTAATTGTAATATGTATGCGATTGCTAATGCTTATAACTGCTGTCACTCAGAAAATATTGTTTAATTGTTTTGTTGAAACATTTAAGTAATATCAGTGGCGTACGCAGGGGTAGGGTTCTAGGGTTCTGACCCCCACCGAAGTTTTTTCATTTTACAAAAAATATTTCATTTACCACCATTTGAATACACAGTCGATCAATTGTTGGTAATTTTTAATTTATTATTAATTATAATTTGTTATAACTTATAGGTAACTAATTATAGAAAAACTGTAAAGCAAATTATTTAAATTGTTTATTATTATTAAAATTATTTACTCATGTAAAACCCTAACCGAACTAAAATCCTGCGTACGCTACTGAGTAATATCCTACGAATATGTTCGTTTTATAATCCAATGTAATGTATATATCACATGTAAATCTAACAACCCTACAATATTATTGCGTGATGTTCAAAACATATTCCAAAATCAACTCAGTATAACATTGATGTAATATTATAAGTACAATAACAAAGTGGTGTTTTCTTTATTCCTCAATATGATATTGCATTGATATTTGGTAAACCATTGTATTAATGTTACATGTACAACAGTAATGCAATGTAACCACTAACCGATAATTTTTATTTTATTGATAATAAAAATAAATATTTGACTCATAAAACCATATGTGCCCCCAGACATTTTTTAGGGGGCTGGCAAGATTGAATATTGGCGTGAAAATTACAAATATACTTATTTATGAAAATATAAAAATTTTAATAGTCACTACAAAATAATTAATGATTTTGAAAATCTAGAAATAAATTTTAAAAAATGCCCAGTCTTGGACCCCTTTCAGGCACATATGCATAAACACATTGGAATTTGGAAGTAGGAATTTAAATAATCAATACAAATTATGACACAAAATGAATATATAATAATATATTATAATCAATTAATAATTAACACATGTAGAATAATATATTTATTAAAAAATTAAACTAAATCAAATCAAATTTTCTTAAAAATTATTTAAATTTTTAATTATATTTTCAAATCAATTTCTCATGTAAGGAAAACTATTTATACAATTTTAAGAATTCAAAATTAATAGGGAATGTTACACACAATTGAATAATTAAAACAATTATAATATAATAATTATTTAGAATTAATTGTAAATGCTTACAAATTAATTAATATTATTCAATGAAACTTTGTTCAAAGAAAGAATGTGTCAGTTCCATAATAATTATTGCTTTATTTGGATCAACAGCAATCATGAAACATTTATTTTTAATATCATTAAGATCTATTGTATAACATTCAGAAAAATTGTTATCTGCTATAAATACACCCAAAATTGATGAATTAACCCTTTCAGGCCCAAGCTATTAAATTTTCAGAAAAAAAAAACTAGTTTTTTAGTTAAAAGTAGGCTATAATTAATTAAAAACATTTTACTCAAAATGTTTGAATTATAATTTTTGCATTATATTGACATGATTCCTAAAGTACTCAGCGGGCAATTAAGGAACATATTAACGTCAAAATTAAAATGTATTCAATTAACTATATTTAAAATTTTTATAGACATTTTCACATCTTTACATTATTATAACAATATTTTTAACTTATGTATAATAAATAACAAATCTAAATAACAAATAGTTTCACTTTTAGTTACATTTAGGTACATTTTCTATATCAATAGTATAAATAGGTACCTATTATACCTAATAATTAAACTATTTTATAACTATTACATAGGTATCACATATCTTTTGTCATAGAAGGAATTCATTTTTATATTTAAAATAATTAACAATTTTAGACTAGGTAATAAATATTAGTCTTTATAGTAAAAAATAAGTTTTAACATTAAAAAAAAATTAAAATAGTAAATAATAGTAAAAAATAGTAATAATAACAGTGAATAGTGTTTTTGAAAAATTAAAATAGTAAATTATAGTAATATAGTATTATATTATATTATAAAAAAATATTAATAATAACAGTCAACAGTGTTATTGTAATTTTTATCCATATTTAGGGTTATTATTTTTGATGAAATTCTATAAAACAAGTTTTTTTCAATGTTGAACATAAATGCATTTTACATTTATTACACGTATTGGTTGTATAAGAGACAATACAATGCTTACAACGTTGTTTTTTGGCAACTACAAAAGGCCAATGTTCTATTTTGTCATAACGAATGTCATCAGTTGGTCTAGGTTTAAATAATCTTTTTTTAGGTGGTGGTGTTGTATTTAATGATGGTCTTCCCCTTTTTTTGGTTTTGTTTGGTCCTGACTGTAATAATGCAAAAGCAATCTCTGATTTAAATTTTAGTAAACTAATATATTTTTTAATATTTAATTGTTTGCAATGTCTATGGTACAGAAGCCATGCATTTACTATGCACATATCAAGCAAATGATAAACTATTCTTAAATAAAAGCGCCTAACTCTTATATCCACCCGATAAAGTTCCACTAGCATATCATGGAGGTCTATTCCTCCCATATAAGAGTTATATTCACCAATAAAGAAAGGTCTAGGGATATCAATAAATTTTTTTTCTGCTACAGACCACCTTTTTACATTTTCCACAGGGAAAGGCCCTTTATAGTTAGAAATAACATGCTCAAATTTATTGTCTAACCATTTAGTAACAACAATATTATTTTCTGTAACAACAGTGTAATCAAAGTTGCCACGTCCTTTAGATTTCAAAGATTTATCATTTTCCAACGGGCATCCGGATAGACGATTTGATCGCACTGTGCCAACACTTAAAATTCCCATCAATTTTAGTGTACACTGTAATGTATACGAATTGAACCAGTTGTCCATTGATAGCTAAAACAATATAATATAACAAAGTAGTGTATAAGATCTACTTATAGATATTACAAAAATATACCTTATAATTTTCATGTTGTGGAATACACTCTGCCAATCGCATAAAAACATCACCACTAATGCCTAATCCATGGTTTGAAGGTGGTAAAGTTACCTTTCCTACATAAATTTCAAAATCATGAACTATTCCACTAGATGAAGATATAGCAAACATTTTTATCCCCCATTTATGTGGTTTGTTTTTGATATATTGCTTCATGGTTGTACGACCCTTGAAAGGAATAATTATTTCATCTACAGATGAACACTCTTCAACTTTGATTTTCCTCATATTTTCTCTTATAGCATCAATAAATGGCCTAACTTTAAATAATTTATCGTGATTCACATGATTTCTAGGCAGAATTTGATCATTGTCATTAAAATGTAATACGTTCTCAAATTGTCAAATCTATTTCTAGTCATTGCATCACTAACTATAGCAAACCGGGTGTGCTCGGCCCAGAACATTCGGTATTGCGGCATTTTAATAATGCCCATATACCTAAAATTTAAATATTTTAAAATAAATTTTATTGAATATGAATATAACAATAATACATAATATAGTGTACAATGTACATTGTACATACATATTTATTCCCAAAAACTGTTCAATTTCTTCAGAAGTTGTGTTTATTGATTTTCCTGACTTTAGTACGGAATATAAATTTTTTTTTTAGTTATATTGTCAATGATATTTTTTCCCACAAACAACTGAAAATATTCATATGGCAAATATGTATTATGAGCATTAGGCAATTTTCCTTGCCATTCTGTATTCGGAATATCCCATATAACCTAAAATTTGTGTATAGGTACTTAGTATAAAAGCTATAATGAAAAAAAATTATCAAAATACCTTTTCCCATTTAGGTTTGTTTAAAATCTGGTCTTCATATATTTCTTCAATATTTTCGTCATTGACAATAATCTCCTGAATTTTTTCAGTAAAATCTGTGTTGTTTGAGTTCTAAATATTGAGGTACAATATAAATAAATATATATCACAAAAAATATACAAATACATTACTTCAACATCTGGAATCTCCAACAATCTCATCAATGTTTCATAATTGATATCAGGCCCTTCGTCAAGTTCTTCTACATCTGATATATAACCATTTAATAACTCTGCCACTTCATCATCATTTAAAAAAGCCATTATAACTACCAAAAAACCGAGAAAATCATAATAAAGGTGTTTTTTTTACAATTATATGAACGTGATTCCTAAAATTATCATTGGGATTCAATGTCGTATAACCAAATATTTTCAAAACATTACTAATATCCCACTGAGTCTTTTAGGAATCATGACGTAGTTTATTTTATTATATTATTGAAATATAAATAAATTATTATTCAATGTTACAATATTTTGATAATAAAACAAAACGTTCTTTACGGTAATATTTTCTATTGAACGGGAAAATAGATAATACTTACTGTTTTGTGAAATTCAAATTTCGCTTTTGTGTGTTTCTATCATAGAGTAACTCTATGGTTTCTATTTAACTGAATATACGGCCGATAAAAACATAATTATCTCACACACCACTACGATAATAATAAAATACAGTGTGACCATTCGAAAAAATACAAAATTTCGCATATAATGATGAGTATTAAAGGAATCAGTGAGCAATAAGTGGATAATACACATAGTTTTAATAACATGATTCTAAAAGTTATCATTGGGCCTGAAAGGGTTAAGAGGGGTCAAATAAAACTGAGAATAGTTTAAATATCTTTGTACAATTAATTTAAAATTGGATGCATTAAGGGACTGTTTTACTGTATGTTTCACAATATCATTATTTCTTAAGCTTACATATTTATCATTTTCTTAAACCCTTTGCAGTCAAGTGATAACCAACTTATGGAATCATGTTTTACTTAAATTTATTTATTTATTCTAAAGACTCATTAAAAGTTTAGTGATACATCAAATGACGATAATTGTTGTCTTCTTTCGAATGGTAACACTGAATTTTACCGTTTATCTATTGTTGATTTAATTATTATCAGTTATATGTTCAATACGCTAAACGGCTAAACGTACAAAATCCAGAAAACTGCAAATTGAACTACTGATTTCGGTAAGTAAAATTTTAGTTTTGAGTAATAAAAAAATGTTTTATTATTAATTACATGATTTACTAGCCGAATAACTTGAAATAATTTATCAAAGTACTTCTTACCATTTGCTATATGTTTGAATATAACGTGATTCCAATAATTATCATTGGACAAAAAGAAATGATTCAACTTTTTTTTTACTTTATGTCTAATTTCCCAATGATTCTTATAGGAATCACGTTAATTTAATTCATAAATAATTTAGTACTAGTACTTTTTTTTTATTTCTAGATTATTTCCAAAATTAATAAAATTTTAAAAGATGATGACATCGCAGAACTCTTAAATGAAGATGTATCAGACATAGAAGAATTTGATGAAGGCGAAGAAATCAACTTTGAAAACTTAGATGAAATGCTGTCAGAATTTCCTAGTGATATTGAAGTAACTTTTTTTTGTTCTAAAATGGTGTTCCATTATGATATAATAAAATTATTTATCATCCATAGATTAATAACATAGACAACCAAGAAATACATACAATTTTAGAAAATGTAGATGATATTATGAATATTGCTGACATTGAAACTTTGAAATAATTGAAACAGAAATTATGGTGGAGCAAGAAATCCAAAATGGGAAAAGGTATAAACTATAGTGGCAAATTTTTTCAAACTGTAATATCCATTATTATATTATTTCTTATATGTAGGTGCCATGGAATGTGCCAGAAACTATTTGGAAAGAAAATTTACCTGAACCGCCTTTAAGTGTAATGTCTCCATTTGCATATTTTAAATTATTTGTTGATGATAACATCATTCACAATATATCTCAACAAACAAATCTATACTCGGTTGTAAAATCAGGGAAGTGCATTACCACTTCGCCAGAAGAAATTGAACAGTTTTTAGGAATTCAAATGTAATTATGCATACATTATACCTAATTAAGAATATTATTTGAACATTTTAATTCATTTTAGGTATATGAGTATAGTTAAGATGCCATCGTATAGAATGTTTTGGGCAGAAAGAATTAGGTTTTCAAATGCAATGTCAAGAAATCGATTTGACTGTTTGTGGGCAAATATCCGTGTTAATGATAACAGTAAAATGTTACCAAGAGAGCACCCAGACCATGATAAGTTATTTAAAATACGATCTTTCATAAATGCTATATGCGAAAATATGAAAAAAATTAAGGTAGAAGAATTCACAGCTGTCGATGAAATCATAATCCCATTTAAAGGTCGCTCAATTATGAAACAATACAATAAAAATAAACCTCATAAGGGGGGCATACAAATGTTTGCTATTGCTTCTTCGCATGGTTTGGTCCATGATTTTGAAATTCATGTTGGTAAAGGTACTCTGCCACCTTCAGAGCATGGACTTGGCATTAGTGGTGATGTAGTGATGCGCTTAGTTGATTGTGTCCCCAGGCATGACAATTATAAGGTATTAAATATTTACTTACAAGAAATATTTTGAAAATTATTTATGATATTTTAATGTTATTTAGGTTCCCATAGAGAATTGGTTTAACTCTCATAGTTTACAATGCAAATTAAAGTTTGCTGAAATCTTAGGTATAGGAACAGTTCGTTCAAACAGAATTGCTGGATGTGTACTTGAAAACGATAAAGACGTGAAGTTAAAAGGAAAAGGAACATTTGACTGCAAAGTTGATACTGCAAATTGTGTAGTAGTCACTAAATGGTTTGATAACAAGTTTGTTCATATAATTTCCAACTATCAAGGGCCAGTGAATAAAGTTAAAAGACGGTCTGTGGCAGACAAGAATAAAATAGATATTCCTAGACCAGCATCGATTGCAGAGTATAATTCTTTCATGGGAAGTAGGTATAGATGTTCATGACATGTTGGTCGAATTGTATTGGGTGAACATAAAAGTAAGAAGATTTTATCTACGTATTGTTTATCATTTGATTGATATGTGTGTAGTCAATGCTTGGCTATTATATAGAAGACATTATAAACAGCTTAAGATTAAAAAAACTACAAGTTTATTAAGTTTCAAATTGGATATAGCCTATGCATTACTACAAGCTGGCAAAAACAAAGTCTATAAAAAAGGAAGACCATTATTATCTAGTACACTACCAACCACGAAAAAAAAATTATTTGCCCCAAGACCAGTCGACGATGTCAGGTATGATGAAATAGCTCATTGGCATTTTCCAACTACCAAAAAGCAGCGATGCAAGCACTGCATTAAATCTTACACTACAAACACATGCAGTAAGTCTAATGTGCATTTATGTTCTATACCAAACAGAATGTGTTTTATAGCTTTTCATAACAAATAATTGGTAAACTACAATATTGCTATAGAAACTGTTATTCATTTTTATTTAATTTTAATCTTTTTTTAAACTATATTCATACATAAAAGGACTTAATGTTTTTAAATGTATCACCAAAACTGTTGTGAAAAAATGTATCTTGTTGGATAACTTGTTTTAATTGAGTTGTTATATTTATATTAAGTATTGTTTTATTGTTTTTGCTATACTTGTAATCAAGAATGTTGTAAAAAAAACCATTCTATTTTATAAATTGTTATGTTTTTCTTATGAATTCAGAATTAGTATATCTACCTAGTTTTTAATGTATGTGATAATAATCATCAAGACTGATGTGAAAAAATTGTTTTAATTAAGTTTTGTTATATTATATTAAGTATTGTATACTGTATTAACTATTTATACTCATAATGAAGACTGTTATAAAAAAGTTTTAATTATGAATTAGTAATGCTAATGTATGTGATAATATTCATCAAGACTGATGTTATTTTTAATTTTTCATATGTTTTTTTAATTTTATTAAATGTTTCTATTATATAATAAAATGTTCAATTGATTTTTATGCACAATGTACCTAAAATTATTTAACACGTTGACCGCCATGAGATCTCTTTTGAGATCTCATCATACTATGTCCTGTCTGCCAAGTAATTAATTATAAGATTACTAAAAAAAAATTTTGGAAAAAAAATATGTCTAATTTATTTCAAAATTAACATTTATATTTCATATTGTTCAGCTAAAATGTTTTTTTACTTTTAAATTGAAAATGACCTGAGATCTCAAATTAGATCTCATGGCCGTAGGATGTCACTATTTGGAAAATTAATTACTTACCATAACTGTGAGATCTCAAATTAAATCTCACTCTGCAAATGTACACCAAACAAAGCCACAATATTATCAAATTGATAGCTAATTTTGTATTGGAAATAATTGACTTTTGATCAAATGAATAACATTAAACACACACATTTAAATTATACGAATAAAAGTTTAACAAATGGTAAAATGTAAATACAAAACATAATTCTTACCAATATTATGATTATTATAATAAAATATGTCCTTATTTATAATACAATATCAAATTAAAAAGAAGTTTAAAAATGTATTTAACAAATTTTGAATAAAAATTAATCTTTCAAACTTAATAATCATAATACAATATATTGAAAGATAGTAGAAAAACATATTATGTATATGAAAGAATAATCATTAAATAACATTGTTAACATACAAAAATAAATAATTCTTTATTTATTGTTAATTGCTAATTTACAAATGTGGTCTTCAAAAAAACAATTGGTGCAATAATACTTATCACAGCCTACACATTTGGTTTTTACTTTAGTTGAATGTGATTGTGCATATTTTCTACCCTTTTCTGCAGACAGTGGCGGCGCTAGGCGTGGGCGGTGTGGGCCATTGCCCACGGCCTCGCCCCTCAAAGGGCCTCGCGTTCTAAAGGGCCTTATAATTAACCATAGAGAAATATGGGAGAAGTATCTATACAAAAATGTTTGTATCTATAAAATTATTTTATTGTAAAAAAAAAAATCATAAACATAATAATTACATATATAGGTGAAACAAAAAGCGGAAAAGTCCATTTCTTTTAAATAAAAAAAAAATTGAAACTTCTTATAGTATTATTAATTTAAAAAAATATGTATTTAATTATATAATTATGTGTTAATAAATTTAATATTATATTAAAACTACATTTGCAAATAAAAGGTTAACAATTAGAGCTTATTGCTAAAAAAAAAAATTCTAAATCTTAATAATTATTAAATAACTATTGTAACTTAAATAATGTTTACTACAAACATTTTAAAAAGGGCCTCTTTAAGTCTACTTCACCCACATGTAAACTTTACCTCGCCGCGCCACTGTCTGCAGACATGTTTGAGTAGCATTTAAAACATCTGCTTTTGCCAGTGGTTTTCAGTTCATGTTTGTTATTCAAAATAATAGGGATGTTTTCTTTTTTTATCAATTGTTCCACGAGTATTGTACGGAAATGTGTAACAGATAGTTTTGATGATGTAACCTTGTTGAATAAAACAAGAGAGTTAATCACACCAATATTTAAAAGAGCATCTAAAACTACTTTTCTGTACCATTTCGAGCTACGCCTTAAAGGATTTGAGTATGAACTCATTTGATCAGAAAGATCAATTGATGTTTTCCCTATATTATAGTCTACTACTACTTTGGGTTTTTTAATAACTTTACCTCTAACATTTTGTACAACAACGTCACTGGATTGTTTTGTAGATATCATGTACAAATCACGCTTATCTTTCCATTTTAACACCAAAACATTAGAATCACTTTTCATTGATTCAATCTCTTCTTTTTTTAATTTTTTTTCAACTACTTCTTTAGGATTAGATTTTCTATTAGACCTTAAAGTTCCTACAAGGTGTGTTTGTCTAGTTTTTAATTTTTCAGCAAGTTCAACACTGGAATACCAATTGTCAACAAATAAAGTTCTTCCACAATCAAGATAAGGATCTGACAATTCCATAACAATTTTAGTCCCAACACTATGTTCGACAGTCGACACTATTTTCTTTGCCAGCATAAACCTTTAAAGCTATTGTGTAACATGGAGGTATACATAGTTTAAATTCTTTAACTCCAAATCGATCTCGTTTATTTTTAATACAGTAGAGCCTCGATAGTTCGGACCCCCGATCATGCGGTGAACGCGGTAATCCGGACGGCCCATAAATCTATTTAAACATAGGCAGTTTGTTCGGAATTCCCGGAATCCAATATTAATCGATGAAATATTTTTTCGACAATAACAATTTCATCAATTTTAGTACCTACTGTCCCTATTAATGCTGGCCTACCACTAGCCGGCCTGGGAAGCCAAAATAGTGGGAGGTGCCCTGATTAATGGGGACCGGGTTGACCTACCGACGTCAACTTGAAACCTCGTCGGTGCCACGGGAGAGGGGAACCCCACTGTACGCCCGTCCGGCTTGCCGTCCGGGACTCAGTGCCCCTCAAGGTTGAGGAGCCTACCTCGGCTGAAACGTGGTGGCTGTGGGACCAGCGTGAAGATAGTGGAAACCCAAACCACTGGACCTAGTGGGGGGTCGGACCCAAAGAGATCTCGGTCTCTCCGGCCTCAAAAAGGTACGGCTTCGGCCGGTGCTGGTGGTCCATAGACGACCCGGGACCGATCGTCCGGCTTGCCGGCGTCGCTCCCGTACGTCCTCGGCCCGCGAATAGCGCCTAGCGCTAACATGCGGACCGTGTGATCGTGGGCGAAAGCCAAAAACCCGGGAATCACGTGTCCCTATTAATGACTAGCAATTATAAATCGGTCGTCAGTTCGTTTTCTTCTTTCTTGTCGAGTGAGAGGTCTTATCAATTTTATTACGTATTACTGTTACAAGGGCTCCTCGTAAACACGTAACTTTAAATTTGGAACAAAAAGTGGAAATAATTTTTTTTATAATTTATTGTATATAAGAATGTATGCATGTACCAATTTATGTATGTAGAATTTAAAATATTTGTAATTTTCAATTAATAAAGTCGGAGGAAAGAAAAATGTCTTAGTCAACTGAGTAGGAAAACCTCCGGTAATCCGGACGAATCGCTAGTCCGGACAAGGCTTGGTCTGAATTCATCCGGACTATCAAGGCTCTACTGTATATTGTTTAAATGAAAGTCTACCCACCAATTTAACAAGTGATTCATCTATGCATAAATTTTCTTCTGGCTGCATACAGTTATTAGAATTGTCCATTAAATCATTTACAATTGAACCAAGTTTATACAGTTAATTATTTTAAAAATTTATCTGATAATTAAAATCAAAAAGCCCTTGTTTGCCGCAGAACCTATTCTAACATTTTTAATTTTTGATAAATATTTCATAATCAGTAATATCACTTGGCCCTCGGTTCCCTGCGAAGCTCTTGTCTTATTTATAATTATTTGGAAATAATTTTTTTAAAACTAAAATCAATTAGCCCTCGGGCGCCGGGGAACCTCTGCTCAAATTTTTAATTGTAAAAATAAATTCCTTAGAATTAAATTCAAAAAGCCCTCCGGTGCCGTGGAAGTCCTTGTCTAATTTTTAATTTTTTGGAAATTATTTCATTAAAACTAAAATCGATTTGCCCTCGGGCACCGGGGAACCTCTGCTCAAATTTTTAATTTTAATATAAATTCCTAATAATAAAAATCAAAAGTCCCTTCGGGTACCTCTTATCAAATTTTTAATTTTTCGGAAAATATTTCATAATAAGTAAAATCACTTGGTACCATGGATTGTCTGCTCACTTTTTATTTATTTTAAATATATTTCTGAATAATTAAAATCAGAAAGCCCTTTGGTGCCGGGGATCTTCTTGTCTAATTTTTAATTGTATAAATAAATTCCTAATAATAAAAATCAAAAATCCCTCGGTTGCTGGGGAACCAATTCTCAAATTTTTTATCTTTTGGAAAATATTTCTTTTAAACTAAAATCGATTTGCCCTCGGGTGCCGGGGAACCTCTGCTCAAATGTTTAAATGTTTAAAAAAATTCCTAAGAATTCAATTCAAAAAGCCCTCGGGCGCCGCGGAACTTCTAGTCTAATTTTTAATTTTAGATTCTGAGTGAAGCGAATGGTTTTACAATGATGTTTATTTTTTTTTTTTCATTATTTTTTTCATAAATTTAAGTCAGGGACGCCCGGAAGGGGGGGGGGGCAGTGGGTGCCATTGCCCCCACTGAGATTTTTTGTGTCAGTTACAAGATTGGAAGTTTTTTTTATATAAAGCTGGTCTTAGGTATTTAGAGACTATTTGACAATCCTTGTATCTAACAAGTCATATATAAGCAGCCTATCGTCGACGGAAATAGAAACCTTTTGACAGACATTATTACATTATTATTATTATATTTATCGTATTCTGGGTAATGTGTTCAGGTTCAGCTATCATGAGTAGAAATGTGCAATTAATATTTATAAATCATTAAACGAAATATTGTTTTCCAAGTTCACGTATTATTGAGTGTTGACTGTTGTTGCCCTACAATTCACAAATTAATAGTGTAATTTTATATTAACTTAAATTTGTTTTGATTTTTAAAAAATTATTAACGATACTATTACAAAGTATGAGTAGATGAAAGATGTAGCCGTAAATCTTCCCATAAGTATTTAGGTACTTGCAATTTTTTGCCCCCCCTGAGCTACATTGCTGCGGGCGTCCCTGTTGTATACAATACAATATAAAATGGGTATTATGAATTTAAGGACGTTGTATGCTTGTATAGTGTATATAGAATACAAATATGTTTACATTTTTGTTAATATAAATTTATATGGCGCGAGGCCTCCCCGAGCGCGAGATCCTACTCGCCTGGCCCTAAATCCGGCCCTGTTTAAGTATTACAAAGTGTCAGTCAATAATACTGATAATAATAACGGAAGACATGTTCCTTAACCTAACGCGTGTTTTACGTTTCATAATACGAAGGGACAAAAGCTCCTGAACAAGCCACACGTTGTTAATTGTTAGGACCAAGGCACACGTTCGTATGACTTAATGAGCGACGTGCAGGAATTTCGCATAAAGCGGTGCCGTGCAAGGAAGTTGAGTCGGACGCAGAATAAACTATTCGTGAAATTGTGACGACTGACAACTATATCCGGTGGTCAAGGTTTTTTTTCTCGTAATACGCTTAAATTAAAAAAAAAAAACAAATCCGTGTCAATCTGCTTGTGTGATGTGTGATTTGCATGTTTAAAAATGAAATAAAAACAGTTTAACGGCATTGTCGCAGTTCTTTTCTATACCAGGGCCCATAAGTAATCACTAAGAGCGCCTAACGACGAGAAACGAAGAGCTGCCGTGTGTAATCACCCCGTCGTTTAGCTCGAAAATGTCGAAATGGTTTTCTTTCGAGTCAGCAACACGTACGGGCGTGTATTTCATACGTCCACTCGTGTGAATCCGATCCGAACATTACCCAGAAGCGGACACGCTGCATTTTTGCTGTCGGTAACACTGCAGGTTACCGGTAAGTATATCCATACGAGGTCAGGTTGGGTTAGGTTATATCAACGAGAACAAATTCGTTTTTTTTTACACACGAGACGTATTTTAGGTTAGGTTAGGTTAGGTTAGTAACAAATAGGCTGTCAGATGATTTTTTCCCGTATCGAATTTGTCAAGTGTACGGGCGTAATTACGTCAATCGTTTCTGTTTAAACACTCAGAATCGAAAATTTGATCGAATGAAAACGTTCTGAAAACGCGATGTTTTCAAATTTCTATACACGTGACCCGGTACTGGCAAAAAAAATAACACCGTGCGTCAATGTGTTTTTATAATTTATATGTGAACGATTCTCTATGAAAACATAACTCCGAGCACATACTAAGCAAAAAGACGTCAACTTATCTCGTGTGGTTGTTTTACTCAGTGTCGGTCCACGTGCGATAAAATTTTTATCGTCTGAAGACGTGTTTTGAAATTTAAAAAAATTGTAAAAAAAAAAAAAATAATTTTCTCGAAACCACTACGTTTTCACGTATGGCTTCGGGAAGGCAAAAAGAAATGTGTGTGCTTGTACAATATAATATGACGTGTCTAAAAATCAGTCAACGAACACGTTATTATGTAAGTGATCAAATAAACGTGTTTACGAATTTTACTGCGAGACTACACCCGGTTGACGTAAACATCGCGATAACAATGATGTATATAACATTATAATAATATAACAACAATATAATATGTTATACAACAGTATGTAAGAGGGCTTTGCCGCTACACCCGTATGAAATCCAAATATACGAGTTTGTTCCAATCTGATATTTTACTAACCAAAATACGACTTAATTTATAACATATACATACATACATACATATATGTATATATATTTTTACATTTATGTGTTTTATGTCCAGGGGTGAAAAAAATTTCATAACGAAAAAATTCAGTTTCTCTAGTCAACAACGTAATGATTTGTGAGATGAACATTAAAGCATTTCCAAGCACAGAATCACATTTCGTTCTTTTCCCATCATAAACAGAGTGGCAAAAAAAAAAGTAAAAAAAAAAAAAAAGTTTTACACGTATAAAACATTTCTATGTTTTTTTTTGTTTTAAACGATTTAAAAAAAAAAAATTAATGTGTTTAAAACAATATTTTAAACTTTTTTTTTGTTTTAAATGTTTTATTCGTTACATAGTTAAAACTATACATGGGAAATCATTTTTAGGGCTCAGGGCAAGTATAAGTTTATAATAACAAAATTCAAACATCCTCGTCAGTTGAAATTTAAATACTGAAACAAAAAACAAAGGTGAATACATGTTATTGGAAATTATATATAAATATATAATTCATATATATATATATGAATATTTAAAGTCAATATAACAAGTAATTTTTAGTTGAAATAGTGAGTTTTAGTATTTTATATTTGTGATATAATGAGTTAAAAATTTTAAATAAAAAATAGATTTAACTTTCAATCAAACAAAAATAAATAAAAAAATTAATAACATAAATTTCACTAAGTTATTTTACGAATTATTAATATCCTTATCAATTCTTAATATAATAAGTAAGTACAATAAAATACTATACTGGATTATAGACTAATTAATTGTAAGTTAAAATGTGTTTTGCACTAGTCATTGTCGTAAATCGCGTGTGAGGTGATACTTTGCAGTGATGTTTGCAAACCGTATACCTGTATTATAAATTATAAATATATTTTATAAACACACTTTCAAAATATTATAGTCAAAAACTCTAATTGAAATCTTATATTTTGGTACAACCTTCTTTCCGAATATATGGTCCGATTATATTTACATTTTCAAAGCAAATAGATACAATAATTTTTTTTTTTTTTATTTAAACTTCAACAGTGTCCATGAAGAAATGAATTATTCTTACGAATATCGGCTTTTTGGATTCACATTGATTATTTTTTATTCTAATTATTATTTCGGGACAGCTTTAATATAAAATTTGAAAAGTGCGAAAATGTAATGTGCTTTGGTATTTGCACGAAAATTTAACCAGTGTACAAAATATAATTGTTATTTGAGTTTCGCTCAGAACCGTTCCCGAAAACAATGATTTATCATTGATTTTAATTTTAAAACAATATCGTGCAGTTTGTCAGATGAACCGATCATAAAAAGTGGCCACTATAAGAATTTTTACATCCACCATCAGAATTAAGGAGCAAAGAATACCCAGAGCACAAATGACATGTCCAGCTGTTTGATGTTGAAATGTAAAATGTACAACCAGTGTTGAGTTCAGATAGCATAAATTACATCTAGATAAATATTAGATTACCAGCTTAATCAATATCTAGATTAATATGAAGATAGAA
Organism: Therioaphis trifolii; assembly: GCA_027580255.1. Lineage (NCBI taxonomy): Eukaryota > Metazoa > Arthropoda > Insecta > Hemiptera > Aphididae > Therioaphis > Therioaphis trifolii. The sequence continues at coordinate 39,962,055 of CM050409.1, read as the reverse complement.
TATTCAATTTTTATCTAGATAAATATGTAGATAAAATTGTTTCATCTAGATTTATCTCTTACAATAGTTAATTTGTATGTCGGCGTACGGGTGCTATTGTTAATTCGAATATTCGATAATCATGGTTCATGAATCGTCATCAAACATTTATTGATTGCGTAGTATCATAATATTATTATTATAATATTTGATGGAAAATGACCAAATGAAAAACGTGCATTATAAAACGAGATTTATCTAAATATTTATGTAGAATTCCATAACATAAATCTTAGATACCAATTAGATATTATATAATTTATTCATCTAGATAAGATAAAGGTACTTACTTTTCATCTAGATAAATTATCTAGATACAACTCAACACTGTGTACAACGCCGTTGTTCGACGTGTGCACCGTGTGCAGTGTTGGAAAATATCTAGATAAATTTATCTAGATAAGTTATCTAGATAACAATTATTTATATTTTATCTTATCTAGATAAATTTATTTTCAGTTATCTTTATCTTTATCTAGATAAAATTTTAGTTATCTATGAGTACCTATATGGATAGGTAATTTATTTAAATGGCCTGAAAAAAAAGGAAATTTAAAATATACTATTTTATATATTTTTTTTTTAATTAATTGAAAAGATTACTGAGAAAAACTTGTGTTTTTTTTTTTTAATTAAACATGAAATTATCTCAAATTTATCTAGATAAAAAAGTACTAATTTTTATCATTATCTAGATAAAATGTATTATAATTGCCTTTATCTGTATCTAGATAAAAATGTTTATAACCATCTTTATCTTTATCTAGATAAATTATTAGTTATCTATTCCCAACACTGACCGTGTGCACCGTGCTGCAATTCTTCAATTTAGTGACTGGCTGATAATTATTCGTGTAAGCCAACAGTCATATGTTAAGACTGCTGGCTACAAATAATGCGTCGAAACGGTCAAAACACAAATTCAACAAACCGATATCGTCATCTTTTTAAAGACCACCGACCAGTGCGGACGTTTATAATTCTTTACGAATCGTAATACATGAGATTTTTTTAGAATTCGCTCAGGCACAACCTACCAAACGCTTCAAACCACTGTTTGACAAGTAAGCATTTATTTTATTTTGAATAATAATGTAATCATAGTTTTTATGTTTAAGACACTTGAAAATCAGGTGAATGGTGATATTATCTTAATGTTTAAGTGTCTTACCCCCATCATCCCTTTGTATCACGGGCTGTTTTAAATATGCCCATCAGTATTTAATCTAAAACTGGTTTCCCAAACCGTTTACTACTAGGTTATTCTAATTTTCATAAATTTCAGTAAAAAACTCTAAATTTCCGTCGAAAATGTTTGTCCCGCTACTGTAACCATGGCAACCGTGTACGATGTTGATTTTTTAAGTATGCAACAAGTGTTGTAGTCAGCAAGTTGTTGCTGATTGTAGAACATTAAAGTGAAAAAACAGTAAATGTATAAAGCTATAAATGGAAAACCAAATGAGTGAAATATCAAATAATAATCCAAGCACAGTTTACAGAGTTTCAAAAAAAAAAAAAAAATTGCCTTTAACTAGTTTTTTCTACTTTTCTTGTATATTTTATAATTAATGATGAAAAGACGACGTGAGTTGATGAAAATTTATATTTTTTCAATGTGTACTTGTATTACAACTTCAACTTGAAATAATTGTTTACATTTTTATTTCATTTTCTCGTAGTTAATATACCAAACTCGTATTTTCATTTGTTTTTGTTATCTATGTACCGTGTCGATCGTAGCTGGCTATAATTTCAACGTAATGCATTACGGCGTTTCCAAAATGTTTGTGGTATTATTATTACATTATAATTTATGATTTATTTTCTTATAATTGTATATAAATATGTTTTAAATAATAAAATTATGATTACGTTAAAAAATCATTTTGTGTTCGTGGTTTATTCAGAAGATGCAAGCAGCTGGAAGACAGCACCCACACGCAACAAGAAGCTCAAGAAAGTGAAGAGCGACAAAGCACAAGCGGAGGTCGAAAGACCACCATCAATCGCATAACCACTCGGAGATAACAGGAAAAAGGAAAGAAGAGCACGACCAAAGTCTGAAGCTATTATCATCAGGATAAATCAAGAAGATAGAAACGGCACAGAAGAAAATGTTTGTCCCGCTATTGTAACCATGGCAACCATGTACGATGTTGATTTTTTAAGTATGCAACAAGTGTTTTAGTCAGCAAGTTGTTGCTGATTGTAGAACATTAAAGTGGAAAAACAGTAAATGTATAAAGCTATAAATGGAAAACCAAATGAGTTAGAAATGACTAGCGTCGGTCCCACCCCCCAATCTCGATTTGAATGTAAAAAAAAAAAAAGGTTAGGTCAGGTTAGGTTAGGTTCCCCCCCGACGGGACCCACCTTGACGTGGTGGGGGGGCTTACGTCTCTCGTCGACTCCGCGAGCTATGCCGGCAGGGTTACCCATACCGGAAGGTCGCGTACGAGAGGGACAACTAAGAGGTTCCCAAGGGCAGGACGGGCTCTTTAGTCTTGACAGACAGCCGTCCTAGGTGAAGGTAACACTGATTCCAAATCCCCCTGGCGGCAGGGCTAAAACGTGCGGGAGAGGCACCCGTTAAAAAACTACCAATGGAAGTCTCGAACGGAAATTTGGTTACCGCACCAGGGGATTCGGACCCCCAGGTGCCGGCAGTAGTGGGTGGATCCGGGGTAAAATCCGGTTCCAACGTAGCGGGCCCACTACGGTCGTCATCATACGACCGCGAGGGTGCGGGGGTGGCCAGCCAGGCCCCCGCTACTCTAGCCACTACTAGTGCTGAGAAAGCCGTGCCGGTGGGCTCTCATCATGGATCAGAGAATCGTCCAGCTGGCCCTCCAAAGAGGTTCATTCACTCCACGACAATTAAGAAACCGTCCACTGTAGATGCGGCGACAGACAAGGCTTCGATGGGAAAGGAGTCAATAGTGAGTAAACGAATGTAATTTTTAAATAGAAACATAAATATTCACAAAACAATGTGTGACCATACATTTTTTTTTTACTGCGTATCGTGTTCGTCGTCCATCGGTACAAATAGTTTTCATAAAACAATAAATACGTCCTTATCACCAAGTGTCTTCAATAATCGAGTCACTTACGTTTCTAAGTAATTAAACACCACTATTAATTGCCGTGCGAAACTGAAAGAAATATAACCTAAATCTGCTTTATTGTAAATAATAAAATTACGCTGCTTTTGAGCAAAGCTGGGAAATTCGTTTCTGTCTGAGTTATTTATTTTACTAAATATATTATCTCATTAAAGAATTAAAGTAACCAAAATATTAATGTTATAAATTACTATAACGAGAGCTATCAAAATAATTTAAAATAACGAATAAAAGAAAATCAGAACTCAGTGTAAACAAATATAAATCAACGATTCTAAAGAAAACTTCAGTTTACGAATAATATACTTTTTATATGTTTTCCTGTTTTTCGTCTAATTTCCGATAGACGTTTCAGAAATTGTTATCTTATATAAAAAATGTTATTATAAATAAACTATAAAAATAAGCCGATTCCATAAAAATCATTTGTGAATTAAGTTAGGAATCTGGAAGCCCATAACACCCCAATGACACAAGAAATTTTATCAATCGTCTGAAAAATAACATTTGTTTTTTTAATGATTGTTTTAGGTCACCATGTTTAAAATCTTTGATCCATATTGGAATTCATTCATTATATGGACCAATACAATTTATCTTCACTTGAAGAAATTTATTAATAATATTGGAATTATGATTTGTTCAATATTATTGATTTTATATTCATTTCTAAACGAAGTACGTTAAAAAAAATGTCAAGTACCAACATTAATGTATTAACATTAGATATTCATAAAATAATACCATAACGAAATAAACTGTAAAACAAAACCAATGCAATCACTAATAATAATATCTTTAGTCATTCATTATTTTCAAAAATTTAATGTACTATTATATGTTTTGAAAATCAGACTTCAGAACCCAGAAAAATACCTGTAGAACACAACGCAATATTTTCATATTTGTCAGACGAAGAAGAAAACCTGTCGATCTCGCCGGACATCGTGATCAACGAAATAGAGTCTATTTTCAAAGACACGTGTCCGAATGACAATCACACACGGGTGAATAATTTAACATAAATTCTTTTTTTTTTTTTTTATATTTATATTTTACTTTTTCTTTATCATTTGTTTACCAAAAATAATGTAAAGTAGGTACTAACATAATTGAATAAAATATTAATTTCATGAAATAATGCGATAATGAAGTAAACTGTAAAACAAAAACAATGCAATTATTAATATCTCATTTCATTTATAACATTACATTGATTCAATATACCTAATATAATAAAATTAATTTTAACAAATCAAAAAAAATAAAAATAATTAATAAATATATATATAATGTATTTATTCGGTGTCTCTATTATAAATATCTTGCATGTAACTATTGTGTATTAATCACGTTTTAAACACGTTTGTTTTCAAAATCAGAACTCAATACCCGTGAAAATACCTATGGAACGTAACGCTCAATGTTCAACAACTGAATTAAACAATTCAACCCAGATGGTTCCGCTGGATACCACGATCGATGAAATAAATTTTATTTTCGATCATATGGTTCCAGATAACGTCCACACACAGGTGAATACTTTCACAGACTTGGGTTTATTTTTATGTTTTTATTTAACTTTTACTTTCTCGGTTGTTTAACTATTTACATTTTGTACTCAGACACTAAAATAAAATAATAATATATAATTGTCATTTTCAGTGCGACAAAATAAAAAAAACGATACCGCGTAAATATCTACCTTGGTTATCGAAATATTTGGTGAATCGTCTGGAAGATTTGCCTGAATTTGATTCGTTGTTAATATTGTGTTTGGAACGTTTCAACAGCGAACCACTTAACGATCTCGTTTATTCGGAGGCCTGTCAGAGGATAAACGTAAGTTATACCTGATAAAATGTTATTGATTGAAACGTATAATATGATTTCGTACGTACCTCTCGTATAGTAATACAACAACTGTTAATCGTGAATTTTCAATTTTACATTATTACTTTTACTACAGTCTATGGACCGGGATGAAACTGGACTAAAAACCGAAAAACCTCTAAAATCGATAACGCCTGACCCAAAAAAGTCGCTGGAAAATCATAAAACTATTGGTAAAATTACTACCAGCGCTACCAAATCTGGCATAGAGACGGCTAAACCATTGAAATCAACTACCAACCACGGTCCTTCTTCCAAGGTTGGTAGAAAAACTTACTGCTCTATTGGGTGAATCGACGTTAATTGTGCGTACATTTTTAGCCTTTAATCGCGAAGTCTGCTTGTACGAAAAAACCACCTTTGACAGTCACGAAACCTCAAAACGATGACGATACGATATTTGAACCACCAGAAAACGTGCAACAGATAATAGAGTTAATTTTTAATGACATGAATCGGAACAACATAAAAAACAAGGTGAGCATAAAACTAACGATAATATTTCATAGAGTAAAAATGCACCATATACCTATATATATATATATATTGTATAATGCTCCAAAAATGAATATGGTGATAAATTAAACTATGGCCCTAGGTTCCGACTTCCACGCAAATAATTGATAACACATAAATATATTTTTGAATGTAAAACGCATAAAATGATTATGAAAAAAAATTATGATTTTTTTTTTTTTTATTATTTATTACCTTTAACATGAATTCAATATTTTGATTTTTGTGCCCTTCCGAAATATCAGCCGGGGCGAAGGCACCTAACCCTCCCCCCTCCCTTGCTACACGCCTTGAGTATACGTTTTGTCATGTGTACGTGTATAATATGTTACCGGTAAAGGGATAAATCATTTACTTAATACAATTCCGAAAATGAACAGAATGATTACGGTATGTAGTATAAAACACCTAGATATTTTATAGAACTTCGTACTTTTAATAGACAATCTATACGATTGATATAAAATTATCTATTAGCATACACCTTAGGAAACGCGTGTATACGTAAAAATGATCATAAACGTTATCATTAAATAAAAGTTATCATTTTATGATCATTAAAGCTGTTTAAAACTGCAATATTAAAGGTAAATGTCATACCATACAAATTTGTAAAAATTGGTAAATAACCTATTAAATGGTTTTATATATAACTAATAGTTGTATAATAAAAAATGCTAACTATTCAATAGAACACCAATATTCAACACTGTGTCGCTAAAATATATGCATTTTATTCATCGGAAATTACTGATCTATATAAATTTCAGTGCGTGGAAGCAAAGGACATCTTGGACGGAAGATATTTGGCGTGGTTTTCGGTGTTTTTGACGAAACGTATTTGCGACTCCGAATGGGTTAGGCAGACGTTTTGTGACGGTCGGCCTGCCCTACCCATACCGATGGACCACCGGACACGTGAGCCCTCGGCAGACCGGGTACGCGGGCCCTCGGCCCATCGGAAATGTAGTTCCGCAATTCGCCGGAAGCCGGCCGCGTACCGCGCTTGGGCGGCCCCCGAAACGACAAAAGTTCTCGACGTGAGCTTGCCGCCCACGGCCGTAGCCAAACCCCCGGGCCCCGGCCCACACTGGTGGGGCCGACAGACTTTCGGGCCTTTTGTGGGACCGCTAATGTGGCATCCGGTCCACGCGGGCCCCAGGTCGTTCGAAAAGCCGGAACTCAACACCGCCATGGAGGTCGAGGAGGCGAAGCCGTTCTCGTACGACGTGCCCGGTTATATAGACGGCATATTACAACCGTCCCTTTTCAAAGTCACCGTGACGCCGTGACCGGGCATAAATTGGAGGAAAACCGTTGAGCGATATGTTTTCGCCACCCGTGAGTCCCGGAGTCGGGCAGTTTAAAATCGTCTATAACTTAACATCGCTTTAAGATATTTTCAAATTAATACCACTTACCCATTTGATCGCATTTCCTGCACTCCGGAAGATATTTATCAATCCTCATATGCGTGCTGGGATCTAAAATCATGTCTTTCACAATGTCCACAGTTAATTAACCCACTAATTTGTGTGAAAATTCTTTTATACGTTATCGTTGTTAATCTATAGGTATCTGTCATTGGGTCAAATCTTAATAATTGTTTTAAACTTATAAAAACCATACTTTGTTATCGCCACTTAATCATCAATATAAAAAATATAAAAATATAATTAAAAAAATATATAATATAAAAATATTAATAATTGTGTAACGATATAACACCGGAGTATATTTTTCCGAACCATTTAAAAAAACATTAACTGTGTTTAAAAAAAATGTTTCCATTTTTTATCCTCGTTATTTTTATGTTGATTTGTTTTTCTTAATTAATTACTACTATTTATAAGTTGTAAATGTACATTTTCTTGTAATATATTTATATTTTTAGTGAAAAATAAAATGTTTGTTCCGTTTAAGTAAAAAAATATAATGCTTTATGTTTTATTTATAATGACATACTGTTTGTCTTATTAATTGTACTAAATAGAAATAAAATAAAATTAATATTAATTAACAATAAACACAATATTAGTTTATAGTAAGTTATTATAATTTATAAATATTGATTTAAGAGGTAAGAGACCAATAGTCATTGAAACACCTGAAGAAATTTCACATAATGTAGGTGAATTTATAAATAATTTTCCTGTAGTCCCATTACTCATCAGCTATCACATTATTTCAGAAGTTTCTCATCAAACAAATATATTGGTACCTAGTGATTTTAAAAGGGAAACACATATTTATAGAATTTATTGTGAATATTGTGAAGTACACAATCTAATACCAGCATCTGGAAATGTTAAATGCTTAAAATTAAAATGACTGAATTCATATAATATAAATATATTATTTAAAGATAACAATATAATAAAATTTAAATAAAAATAAAAATAAAATATTAAGCTCCTTTGCATAGAAATCAGTATCACATATTATTATTTATAAAATCATAATAATTAGCCATTAGGTAAGTATACATTTTTCATTACTATACTATTGAAAGTATGGAAATTAAAAATAAAATGACTGAATTTATATTATATTAGTGTATTATTCATTTATTTTTTAATCGTACTAACGATTTTTCCTCTGATATAACAAAATATTTCCAATAATTTAAAAGTTCTACAAAAAGTCCGAAAATCAATAAATGTTTCCGAAACTTTTGTCAAATCAGTATAAGAAACATAATGATGTTCAATAAAATATTGTAAAAAGTTTCTAACACTATCGTTTTTCAATTTATGGCTAAATATAAAAAATGAAATTTATGAAAATCTGGTACTCAATAAATTTTACCGTTTTTATTCGATTTTGAGGTAGCTTTTCCTTACACTGGGAAAAACAATTGAAAATCCAATATAGAAAAGATAATCGGTTTAAGTACCAACTTGATGACATTTTGTACCTTTAAGTTGCCGGATGAAAGTTTTGGACCATTCTTACTTCTGAAAAAATGATTATATGCATAAAAAATTAAAAAACAGACATCGTTTGTAAAACCAATACATTCTTTGTTTCACTCAGAATCTAAAAGTAATCGAGTAAAACTGGAATGTTACTGAGATATTTTTACTGCGATCAGTCCTAGCAAAACGCTATCATTTGGTAGACTATAAATAAAAACATGAAAACATAAACCTACTTATAGTTGAATAAAAAAATCGAAATCAATAAGAATTTGTTTTATTTAATTTTTTTTTTTTTTCAATTTTATTTGGGTGTAATATTTTCATATTTTGTGTGCGATCGTCTTGCACTTCCGAGTGGTAACGTCTTAACCACTGAGTTGCACACTCAAGTGGTTCGTTTTTCTATGTTTTGAAATCTTTCAGCGATTACCTTATATAATCGTGACGGTATTAGATCTCGGACTACTGTCGTTTTCGCCATAACGATTTCGTCGCTCAAATCGGTATTACTATTTGATTTTCTAATCATTAAGACTTGTGACGATTAAAAGAAAAGAAAGTTTGTCCGATTAAACCGACGGTCGCCGTTAATAATTGTGACGACCGAGGCGATGACGCGTGTTTCTGGTCGAGTTTTGGCGCACTTGTGCGTCCGCGTGTTGCATATGCCAACAACAATTTTCACTCTCTCTCTCTCTCCGTTATGATTTTCCTCGCAAATTACCGTGACTGGCGTCGCCGTTCGTATAAATATGTAAAATGACGTTAATTCGTTCGCCCGGTGCTGTCTACTCGTAGACGGCGACGTGTCCGAAACAATATCGCGCCGCGTCCCGTTACAATCGTTGCAACACAACTAGACGCCCGAGAGTGAAGTGCAGCGTTTGCGTTTCACCACAATTTATCGTGTCCATATAAGTCGTGTCCCACTATAATAATAGTCAGTTTTATACAACACACCCTCACATTCATCAAGTCATAGCAGTACTATTAGAGATCCAAACTGAAAACATAATTAAAATCAATTCCATTTCAAAAAATGTCCCTAACGTTCAACGAAAAGAAATCACGGAAAAAAAAGAGTTCGTGCAAGAAACATGGAATATATTTAATATGAGAGGAGATATTGACCAATTACAATACACAAAATGCTTAGGTTTAAAATACCAGGCCAATAGATTACTATAAAATGTATTAAAAGTTAAAATTGTGTACAATTAATTTACTTATAAACCAATATAAATTAATATTTATAATTCAGTTTTTTTTTCTCTTTGATTAAAACTATTTTTCACTCAAAAATTTAAATCATGTTTTCCACTTTGTTATTTGTTTTAGTAATTAAGTTTTAACTAACAAGGGTTTTTGAAGTTTGTTATGATAAACTGATACTTGCCCTGAGCCCTAAATTTAAAAAAAATGATTTCCTATATAAAAAAGCTGATTATTGTTTAAACTATGTAACACATAAAATATTTAAATAAAAAGAAAAAAGTTTGAAACAAAAAAGAACATAGTTTTAAACGTTTGAAACGTTTTTTTTTTTTTAAATAAAACTGTTTTTTATTTGCAACCCTGATTATAACGGTCCATGCCTCAGTTTCGAATGGGTGTCGTGACTTGTATGTGTTTTATCGTCACCGCTGCAACCTTTGCGCGGATATATCATGTCAATTTAATGTTTCGGTGTTAATTTAATTTTTACTTATGCGTGAAAATCGACGACGAATAATATAATGTGAATAATGATAAAAATTATTCGAACGATTTTTTTTTTTTTATACTATAAATAACAAGATATATTTTTTGATAGTGGTGAAAATGACTAGTAGAGCTAGAAGAGATTTTTTTTCTAAAATCATTTTCATTCAATACAAACAAAATATGTCTTCACAACAACCACAGTAAGTTTGTGCGTTGATAGTGCGAGCACGAAAAATTAAATGTTAACTAGCCACCTAATTAGAGCATATTAGTTAATTTTTCATTTTACATTTGTTTAAAATTTTTTTTTCGGTTATTTGCAGATATACGCGGTAACCGTTAAAACGTTGGTGGACGTGTTCTGCGAGAATATTGAATATTTTTTCGTTATATTTTATTTATTTACACCTGCAACCCGGGGTTGTTTGTAGACCATTTTTTCTTATTCGTGCCGATTCGGAGGTATCACTACTTCGTTAAGGAGTTTTTACATTTGTGTGACCGATTATATTGATTTTTAATTTTTATGTTTTCCTATTTTATCCGATGTAAACATTACATAATAAATTATCTACAGGATTAATATTGTTTATCAAAATAAACGAAGGATCGATTAAAATTTTTTCGTTGTTTTGAATCATAAAATGCTGGCAAGAATGATTATCTTTGTCTTTCTGATTACATCGTTCTAGTGCAGTTTTTTTTTCGATTTAAACAATTTTCAACATAGACAGCTTCAATTCGTCAGACGGTAATGCGTTGTGCATTTTTTTACAGTTTTTATTCAAGTATCTAACCACTTTGAACTTTTTGTTGCGTTGCGTTTTATACATTTTATAATACTCGGCTCGTTTTTTACAGACTCGTAAAAATCTTTGAAATCCCCCGTTCTCGCAATAATCAAATAAAATATCATACTCTTTTCCTGGAATCGCGCAGTTTATATGTCACCGGCTGGTCGTCTACCTTTATTACGGTTGATTTGCCGTACGTGTCGCTCGGGAAATGTAGCCGTTAGGTACTATCCTTACGAAAAAATCTACATCTGAAACCAGTAACCACGTAAATAGAGATATTATCGTTTATTTCTATATAAAACCTGTGTCAAGGGTGATGGGAACTTGCTTTCATTAATGAATTACATTTACGCATAAGGTTTGCTCATTAACAAAAAGGACAACGTTATGCCTAGTAGGATGCTTAAACACTTTTTTGTCAACGAAATCGAAATAAAATTATTTTACAAAATCACAATTGTTAATTTATTTGAATACCACCTCTCTCTGGAAATCGTTCCAGGGATACCCTGGACCGCGACCTGTGTCCTGTTACCCGTCGGGCTCGAGTGCAATATGTTATTCCCGGGTCACGTCTACGGCCGATCCCGCCTCCGACATTGCCGTGATTATCGTATTGTTATGAAAATAACGTGCGCGCAGTTAGATCGACCGGCTGCTCTCGACCTCCGACAAGAGTTGGGCATTATTCGAATCAAATTTTATCTGGATGATTATTTAGATAACATTTTACTCTAATCAATTATTATTCGAATGATTTTTTTACAATTATTCGAATAAAAATTTATTCGAATAATTTGAAAACATAGAAATTCGATTAATTTTCGTTTATTTTATTTTGGTTAACATAGGGTTATTGATCATCAACTATGGTTAATCAAATAAAATTACTAAACATTATTCGTATAACTGTCTTTGAAATTTAGTCGAATCATTTTTTATTCGAATAATCATAGTTGAAAATTATTCGAATAAAAATGTATTCGAATAATTATCTAGATAACATTTTGCCCAACACTGGCCGACGGACCCGTGCCAACGCACGGCACTGCATCATTGCGACGGATTTCGTCATCGCCTTTGTCGCGACCGCGGCGCGTCATTATTCTCATCGCCGTGCAAACGTCCGTAAACGTCGTGCAAATGCCGAGTCTACGGTTTTTAGTCGCACGTGGGTCACACGCGCTGAATCCTCTCCTCGTTGCCGTACGCGATGATCGCACGGGATCGTACAACTCAGAGTGGTGGCAAGGTCGATTTTCAAAAGATTTTCAACTCCTGCGGGTGACGACACACGACTACATATAATACACGTTATGATCGTTTCGTGTTTCCGTCGAAAATATACTCGTGTGGCACTAAATCGTTATGACGTTACCGACCGTTTCGTATTCCGTACGGTCGGAGACCGCTGGTTTTCAAAAACCGATCGAATAAAATAGAAAAAAAAATCTTTGATTTTCTAAAGAAAAATTAAAAAAAAATATCGTTCAAAATCGACTAAAGTCATCATTCAAAAAAAAAAAAAAAAAAACCAATATAATTTGCCGTTTTCGTTTTGATGCGTTTTGACGTCATTAAAAATACCGCTCTCACGTGAGAACTCGTGTCGATTTTTGCAAACGTGTTTATAATATTTTTACTCGGCGAAACGATGATAATACCTGTGGACTGTGGTGCTATTCGTGCTTACACTTGCACGTTTCGGCGTGCAGATGCGTACCTGCCGACTACTGCGACCAATGTAATGTACAGGGTGTGACCGACACAGTCGACGGATGCGATACAAAGTGTTATTTATTTATTGATCAGATGGTGAAAATTGTAAAATTGAAATTTCCAAAAGGTAGTTTATTATCCCTCTTGTCACGCAGTGCCGCAACTCGCTATTAGTGGGCCCCGATTCAAGACAGAATTATGGGCGCCCCCTTTTCTCTATATTTTTTTTAAAGCAATATATTAGTTACGAACAAGGTTTATCAATTATTTCTATATTTCCAAGTGTTTTTCTATTCAATCAGAAGATATTTTACTAAAAATATTATGTCTAATGTCTACGGCATCAATCGATAATGGTAGGAAAATATATCATAATTATTATGATTTATGGGATATTTAGATGACAAAAATTTCGAGTTTTTTTTTATTTTATGAATAACATTCGTAAATAATATTATTATTAATATTATAATATTACTTTTAACGAGGGGCCCCTATCTAAAAACAAATTTCTGTCCAGGGAATGCAACGCATGTCCCCTATTGTTGTGGCACTGTTGACACGACAAACGGCGGTTTTCGTCAAAGGAAAACGAAAAAAAAAAAAAAAAAAAAAAATTAGAAAAAATCGAACGAATAAAACGTAGTGAACAAAAAGTTTTTTTTTTTTTTAATAAAATCGTGACGCGGCATTAGTGTTTGTCGAGAAAAAAAGAAAAGAAAAGTCAAACATTTCGAATAAAACAAAAGTGATTGCATAATAAATCGAAAAGGATCTGGAACGCTCTGTATACCGTGACGATTCGCGGAATTAAAAATAATCATGCGACTTAATAAACAGTCCCTTGGAAAAATTAATTTAACTTCCGAGAAAAATTCACTTTCTACCATCAATGCCGGCGCGCACATAACATAACATTAAAATACAACTCGAATAAATAAATATATTATATATACATATTATATTTATACGTACACTTATACTTTGAGTTATGCAAATTAAAAATATAGCAAAACCTTAGCCATGCGCAGTTTTCCTAGAATCACACACGGATTGTGTGCGTGCGCGTGTGTGTGTGCGTGTGTGTGTGTGTGTGTGTGTGTGTGTGTGTGTGTGTGTGTGTGTGTGTATTACACAAATATAAATATTGTACCTACGTTATTAAAATATTATATAATAATAATAATAATACTCGCGAATAAACGCGTGTGTGGCGTTTTCCCTGAATTCGCATTTAAGTTTTACCAAAAAGAATCCCTTTTATTACTGTCGTCGCCGCCGCCGGTGCAAGTGGGTCGCCGCCGCGCCACGAGCGTGTGTACACGGTCGTTCGTACGTACATAATATTCCATATCATTCGGTATATTTTTCCATCCGTAATTATTATATACGTTCGTTATACCTATATAGGTATACATATATGTGTTATAATATCGATAATTTATTATAACCGATAAAAAGACGGGGCGCTGGCCCCTCCCCTAGAAAAAAAAATACGAACTTTTAATTTAAATAAATATTACAGTAGAACTCCGATCATCCGGACTAATTAATGTCGAAGGTGGTCCGGATAAGCAAATATCCGTATGATTGGCGTGTGATTATATCAATTAATTAATTGTATCAAAAGTTGTATAATTGTATGAATATATTTTATATAATATGTAATTATTGTTAATATACATATATATGTAATATAATTTAAAATTCGTAACTATACACAAATGATTTTATTATACATTTAACTAAAACAAAGTAAGCCTAATTATAATATGTGACATATTTTAAAATTTTATCTAATCTAAAAACGATTATGAGAGTATGAGACACATGTATGAATAACGGCACGTGCCGAATTTTTTTCCTCATCCGGTTAATTGGACGTCCGAACGATTGGCGTTCGGATAATCGGAGTTCTACTGTACTTTAATATTATTTAATATCTATATCAGCGTTTCTTAAACTGTGTTCCGCGGAACCCCAGGGTTCCGTGGAGATCACTTCAGGGTTCCGTGAAGCTTTAGTGATTTATTTCGAAATTTTCAAGAAAATTACTTTTAAAATATCTAGCTAAAGATTAGTAGCGGCTAGTGGGGGAAAAAATGTCATTAGTATTATATATGTAAACAGTATTACAATTATTATTTGTATTGTTATTTTAAAATATTTTTTTAAATTAAATACCTTTAACACAATATTATTATATAATTGTAATTTATTGACATTTAAAAATAATCCTAAAAAAAGCTAAAAAGCTAAAAAAAATAGTAGGGGTTCCACGATAAAAGTAAATATCAAAAAGGGTTCCACGGATAAAAAAGTTTATGAAACGCTGATCTATATAATGACTATTGGTTTCATTATAATATCATAAATATATTCGGAATAAAACGATGCGATTTAGAATTCTCATTTATCAAATACTACATTTTATTGCATTTTACTTACCATTTTTTTAAATTTTGTGTGAAGCCGAGGATCTCTTGGTTTTATACAGAGGTGTTCGTTTTATTTTATTTTTTCTGCATCTGACACGCTTTTTAGACCCAGTGAACCTTGTCCAATTATTTCATTCAGCTACTCTATAGATAAAAATTGGATGTATATTGTATTTTGAGGGTTTGTTTTTCTTTCTTTTTAATAGTTTTTCCAGGCGTAAGAAAAACTACCAAAAAAACTGTAAAATTTGTCATAAATGAGATTTTCAATAAATTGATTTTAGTTATTATTAGTTATAAATTCAAACTTAGTATTGTTAGAAACTTGAAATATTCACCATAATATATCAATAACACACAATAACAAACTTAAAAAATATATGAAAATTTTGGGCAAAAATAGAGATTTGAAATAAGTCGTGTTCTTTAAAAATTAATAAAATTAAAATAATTAAATAAAAATTACAATTTTTGGTTTAAAGACTTGAAAATGTAATATGACCTGACTTATATACTCACCAAAAGATATTTAAAAATTGTTATAGTTATTACTCAACATTTTTTTTTATAAGCATTTAAATAAATTTGCATAAGGTTTTAACAGAATTGACTGTTTTTACATACATTTTCAACTTAAAATGTGCATACAAAATTATTGACTCATATATAATTATTATAAAACATAAAATATATAAACACATTTTGAATCTTTTGGTAAAAAATTATTAATATATATTTTTTAATTTAATAAAGCCGTCACCATTAGGTACCTTTTCTGGTTACCAAAAGGACACAGGACGAACAAGCGCCACCATTATATAACCGGTTTTTTAATTGTTCTTATTAAAATGTGTTTTAATGAAATATTATACTTTGTGCAAATTCAATCATTTATTATTAATACTTATTTATATATTTATGTTGAAAATAACATTGAACCTTTATTTGGCATACATTTAAAAAGAAATATTTTAGCCTCCTCTAAAATTTCATCTATTGGCCCATGTATGACGCGGTAGTAAATAATGAAAATAAACTCCGATTCACGAAAATAGATTAGAAAACAGTTTAGGCATTTTCAAAATAATCATACCTAATGATTTTACCCGGCATTCACCATTGAAGTAAGTATAACTTGTATCAACTATATTGGAAAATCTATTTGTTTCTTGTTTTTATTTTTTTAATTACGCATTTTGTTAATGGTATTTTTTTTTTTTTTACAATAATATAATATAAGCACAAGTGAAAAATAATAAAAGTGTAATAGTCGATCAAATTAATTCATTGTATTATACACGGGGGTGACAGTTTTGAACGAAGGGATCATCAAACGAATGGTACTTTATGACGTGGAGTAATAGAGGTTAACCGCTTAAAAGGTCATGTCACCTCTTTTGTTTTAAGCGCCTTCTGGGATCACCTGTAATGACGGGTCCACGTCGATGATGACAAATAAACAATAAACGTTGTGTACATGATGATTGACTGTCACGAGAGCAGAGCCGTATTAACATAGGTGCAAAAAGAGCTTTTGCTCCAGGGCGGCAAATTTTCGGGGGCGACATATTATAACTTTTGTAATAGAAATAATAAATATCGTGCATGTGTTAAACTATTTCATTTTATGCAAAACTAAATCGAGTAATACAGGCCGGTTAGCTGTTAAAAAATGACATATTTTCATTAAAATAATATATGATCTTATTTTTAAAATATAAAATTATTAGTTATAGCTACGAATAATATTATAAGGATGGACTTGCGCACAGTATAACCATGATTATAATGGCATTAATCACAGTTTACATGCAATTTTTTAAAATTCTGTTATAAATAAACGACTTCTCTAGTTTTGTCTAATCGATTTCCCGTGTCGTTGACTACGATTTTTATCTTCTTCTCTATGTTAAAATATACATACCTGCACCTATTATAATATGCGTACATAAAATAAATAAAATTTGACGTTTTCAACTTGTAGTAATTATTTGCGCAATAATTTAATTTACCAAATGTATTTTTATTAAATTGTTTAACATATTCATACAATATCACATGAAATACATAATATTATATTGTTTTTGACGACTTCTTCATAGAAATTTCTTATCGAAAATATATTGCTCCAGGGCAGCATTGACCCTTAATCCGGCTCTGCACGAGAGAAGACTAACAATAGAAGTCATGATAACAGGGTGAATGAGCGATAGATTTATCACCCTTACGGTAGTAGCTCATGTGATAGCACGTATCATAGCGCGATAGTAGCTTTCACGACAGTTCGATGTACAGTTACCGTCACTCTGTTCGCACGGCGTTCGTTGTTCTCGACAGTGACCGTCACGATTGCGCTTTTATCGTGACAGCATCTATCGTCGTGCGGACCCGGCTCAATAGTGCGGACATTTGGGGACAATCGCGATGGTCAAAGAGATCGGAGTCCGTTGGATTCGATTTGGCTTCGTTTTGAACTGTTGGAAAATGGAAATGTTTTCGGAGATCATCGTTCGAAACACGGAACACGGAGCTTTGGTTACTGGACGGAGACGTTCGGATTGAAATGTTTGGATTTTCCGAGATGTCGTAAAATAAAACATCACGGGATACACACGTTGAATCGGCTTATACGTTTCGGTAAAAGTGCGAAAATCGCCAAAACCTATGAGTTTTCATAAAAAATCTTTATACAGTGAAAGTATCTGTGGGTGAGGTTCGCGCTACGGTAACGAAAGGTGCGGCGCTGACGACGACGACAGTGATGACGACGATGAAAATGATGATGACGACGACGACGATGATGACGACGATAACGACAATGATGACGACGACGACAATGATGACGACGATGAAAATGATACGACGACGACGACGATGATGACGACGATAACGGGCGCATGTAAACTCCGCCACAAGTACCTTTTTTTACTTTAAACTCCGCCAGAAAAAAAAACAGGTAAAATTGGGTTCATGTAAACTCCGCCACTGAAAAATATCAGGTAAAATTGAGGTTATGTAAACTCTGCCAGTGAAGAAAATCAAATAGTAGTATAAAATTAATATGATATTAAGAATTATAATATAATATCATATCATATCATACCAATATTTAAATCATAGTATAAAAAATCATAATAAATAATCCAAAATCCTATTTTTCAAATCAATATTTTATCAATTTTGACATATATCATCACAATAGATGTAAACGTATTTAATGTGAGAAGGCACGTGGCAATGTGAGTACTGTCGCACTGACCAGGTAAAAAAAAAACTGGCGGAGTTTACATATACCCATTACAGGTAAGAAAAAAAAACTGGCGGAGTTTACCATAGACCTATTATTACCTTTTTATCTTGACCGATATTCTGGCGGAGTTTACAATCGCCCGACGATAACGTCGTGCCTAACCTTAAATTTAAATAATTTGGAGCTATCGTCGCGTTATATAACAGCTAGATAGATATACAAAAAATGTACGGATCATTTATCGGTGATTAAACTTTTCCTGTCAGTGAGATCTCGTAGAAAACTGTTCAAGCCCAAAACCACGTCTACTTGCCGAGTTAGAGGTGATCCAGCGACAAAGACTTATTCGACATTGAACGAAAGACTTCCAAAGAGTGCCGTAACGTGACATACGTCATGCGAAACGTTCATATCTTATCGAAACGCATGTGTTTTATACACCCGTAACGAGCGCGGTTTCAAGCTATACATGAATTCGTGTATTCAACACAGTGTTATTATTATGACCTTTTTTGAATGTTTTATCGACGTCGAGCAGAAGAGACCGTTAAAAGCGCCGGCAAGAAACAAGAGGCCTTTGAACACTGCTGCACCGGCATTTGTGTATGTGTATGTGTGTGTGTGTGTGTGTGTGTGTGTGTGTGTGTGTGTGTGTGTGTGTGTGTGTGTGTGTGTGTGTGTGTGTGTGTGTGTTGTATTAAACGCGGTGACGCATGCAGGTGTTTATACTTTATAGCGGTAGAAAGAAAGAGAACGAGAAAAAAGACAAAGGAGAAAGAACGAAAGAGTGAAGGGAACGAGTGGAAAAACAGAAAGAGAAAGAAAAAAAGCGAAACAGCGAGGACGGAGGGTGATATTATACGTTTTTTTGTAAATCCATACCCCATAAAATGATTAAAGATATTACATCAAATCGGTTGCACAGTACGCGTGGGTATAACCGGCCCTTTCTATATTTTGTACAAATATTATAATACCACTTGTGTTGTTTTTCATCGCTGCAGTGCCGCGTTATTATATTTAACTTGGAAATTAAAAAGAAAAGTTTTACCTTGTTTATTAATTATAATACACTATAACTCTGAACAATTGGTAGGTAAACGTTATTTTAAACCTCATCGTACTTTTTATTTAATTTTTTTTTTTATTTTTCATTAGTTGTTTCAAGTTTTTAAATCCACTCGGAAGAGATCCCCTTAACGGTTTTATATTTTAATTTTTCCTCCGGTGAACTTGATTGTACAGTGCAATTCGGAGAAACCTTTTCTGAAAGTTTTACAGCGTAGTTTATTATTATATTAGTAAAAAAAAAAAAAAAATCGACAACACTAATTGTGTTGCTCAAGGGGGAGGAGAAAAAAATTATGCTTTTTAATAAGGCGTGTACGTGATAAATGCCTGGTTATGAAAAAAACAAATTGTTTATAATAATAGTAATACATCGCGTTGGACGGAAGAAAAAAAAATGAAAAAATGAAAAATCGTTTTGGTAAATACAGTGAGTTTCTAAAATTCACGAATATAGGTACTTATTGCGAAATCGACGTAAATATTTTCATTCGTGAATTATCTTTCGGATGATTGAGTGCGCCCGATTGTTTTGTTTATCGACATACAGAGTGGTTGTGTTTCCATACGAATAAAAAATATTTCAGGAGTCTACTCCCGTGGCCAATACTAATGAAAAAGTTATTTAACATTTTTCGAATTCTAACGTTTAAAGGCACTTTTATCCCGTAAATAAAAAAGATGTATTTCCAAAGGAACAAAATGTATCATTATAATTATTATTGTATTATTATTATTATCAAAACTTAACATTTATGGTTTATCAAAAAATACGTGGATAAAAAAACGATTTTTCTCGTAAAAACGTAAATTGAGTAATGTTTTTATACAAAATTTTTTGAATTTAATAATTAATCTCGGTCTCTAGTTTTTCGGGTCCCTTAAAATATTCGGGCACGAAAGGAATCCTAACATCCCCCTCCCCCCCACGGCATAGAGAAGCGTTGTTATCATCGCGAAAAACTGCGGACGAAACGTATGCAGGAGAGCCACACACACACACACACACACACACACACACACACACACACACACACACACACACACACACACACACACACACACACACACACACACACACACACACACACACACACACACACACACACACACACACACACACACACACACACACACACACACACACACACACACACACACACACACATACACACACACACACACATTTAGGAATATCAAATAAGTACAAGTATTAAGTAATATTATGAATTTAGGACTTGAAGAGTCGTTCGAAACGTAGTGGAAAAAATCATTTAGAAGAGCACTTTAAGTTGAATGTCTTATGTCGAACTTATGTTCGTCGCCACCAATAAATATCGGACGATTTAGGATGTTTTATGTGACAGCGATCCTCCATCATTTTTGGAAAAAGGACATTTCGTGTGACAATCGATTGCGCGTTTCGATTTTCATGATTTTTCAATACCGACTTCTTTATAGTACTCATCTTGACTGTGTTACAGTATGTGACGGTATAGCAGCTCATTCGATTTATCAGCGAACCTAATTATCAATTTGTAAAAAATCCGCACTGAAGGTCAACGGCTCGCTCGGGATTAAGGCGCAATGAGTGTAGTAGAGTATCCTATGAAATAACATTACAATAGTATACCGTACACAAATCATGTCAATTAAAAGAAACGAGACGTTCAACTTTGCTCACTAAAACTTAAAAAATCATAATATGATTTAATACATTTTTGAAACGTAATAAATTCACAGTTGCCGAATGTGTTATAAAATTGTTTTTCGTGTGTTTTTGTTTTTTTTTTTTTTTTTTTTTTTTTTTTTTGTATATGAGACGGCGCATTATATTGGAGGCATTGATCGTAAACAAATAATAATTCGTATTGCTTTTGCCGTGAGTCAACATAAACTATTTTTTATGGAAATTTTTATTCAAACGTCTCCAACCAGATATATCGGAGAACGCGGTTAGGAACGAGCGTGTCTCGTAAGGCGATAACGATTCGATGTATTATTGCGAACTCTGGTCCGGGAGATTTTGACGATGATTATTGTCATCGATATTCATATTGGTATAATACTGAAAATCACGTAACGATAACTAAATTAAAATTATAAAATCGACATAATAATATATTATTATGTATTGTATAAACGGTAGCATATTATTAAATTAATTAAACCTACCATTA
This sequence comes from Therioaphis trifolii, assembly GCA_027580255.1. NCBI lineage: Eukaryota > Metazoa > Arthropoda > Insecta > Hemiptera > Aphididae > Therioaphis > Therioaphis trifolii. Next base: position 39,940,402 of record CM050409.1, on the reverse strand, counting down.
TTCTCACTCGATTTCTCAGATGAAAGTCAAAGTCGTGTTATTGATTTTGAACTGCACGTGGTCAAACGAACGTTACAATAATATCCTAGTCAACAGCGTTTTCGTGGTGTTTCAACCATAAAAACAACTCGGAAAAGTACAAAGTACTTAAATAATTGTACAGTTATACTTAACGAAAACTTTGCTTAGTCTCGACGCCAAAAGCGAGCAACCAGCAGAAGCGAGTCGAGATGTCAACGGTGGCGATATTAATGCATGGGGAAATAAAAGCATTTTCGGACATGGAAGTTTTTGTACAGTGAGTTCCGGAGAAAACCCAAAATGGTTTAGCACCACGGTCGGCACAGCGGGCCATTAAAACGGTTACGCGCGAGAGGCGATCGACGGAACGTCCGCAGAAAATAAATAGATACTCCATCGCGTTATCAGATTATTTTAATAGCTAGAGACTTGAAAACGTGAGATACGAGACGGACGTCGGATTATAACTTTATTCGCAGAGAACGAATGTCGTTGTAATGTTTTTTTTTTTTTTTTTTATATAACTGTCGTCGTTATTATTCTCGGTGATTCAACCACGTAAAACTAAATAAACCCCAGATCATTTCGATTTAAATTCGTTTTCAGTTATTCGAGTTATTTGGAAAAAAATAGCGTTTTACCACGTTATAACAACACTCAAACGTCAAAAGCGCACAACTATTTATTTCGTAGTTATATTTTACAGTTGACGTATTTATAATTTTATTTGTTCCCGCGATTAAATATTGTTTAACGTAAAAACTATTTCAATGTGGATTATTATAGTTTCAAGGTGAACATATTTTAAATGTTTATTTTTTTTTCCTTAAAGTTTTTTAACGTTTAAAATAATTACAGTTTTACATAAATAAATAACAAAATACATACCTAATTGTGTTCTTCTGCTGATTGATACAAATAAAAAAAAATAAAATAAAACAATTTCGTACTCTTAAAATAATATTTCTTTGTTTTCATATAGACTTTTCATTTTTTCTGCTGTTTAATCGCAAATTCATAACGCTGTATTATATTAATACACGTTCATGTTTAAGAGCAATATAATGAAAACACATTAATTCCGACGTGATTGTGGTCGTAATTAAATTTCCACCTTGTAAATTATAATATTACGGGTGTTCGCCTGTGCGTGCCTCGGTCAATAACTGTTCAAATCGATATTTTCAGAATCGTTTTCAAGTACAGATCAAAACAATAATAAAATCTTTGGGATAATAATTTTTACTTTGTTATCTTGTGAGCGGGCAGGCTTTGTCTGGACGTCAAACGGAATCTTAAACAAAGTTCTATTAGAAAGAAATGAACGAGAAAAGACATAAGGGTCGCCCCCCCCCCAGACTGTAACGTCGACGACGATCCGAACAAGCGCTCACGGGGATCGAAATAGCGCACAGTACACGTAGGTAAAGTAAGAGTGAGGAATATGCAGGGTCAGTGAAAGCGCTCCGAGAACCGTAAAAGCTCGGGAACAAGAAGATATTTTATCTCGACGATTTTTAAATTTTTTTCGATTAAAAGAGCAATCACTACGTACGACTTAATATTCAGGGAGTATTTTTTATCAGCAGTAAGCAGAGTGGAGAAGCAAGGGTACGCCGCAAAAACAAATATTGCCACTACTCCACCATTCTGAACTTTAAATGTTTATTTATCTTAAAATATTAATCGAAAATAACATTTAGAACACCAAAATTTCAAAAAAAAAAAAAAATGTACCGAAGGTTAAAAATAGAAACAGTTTATTTTAATTTTTTATTTTTTGTAAAAATACAATCCCCAACTGTGAGCATTTCTTTATGCATTCATAAAACCTAACTACAGTATCCAAATATTGCGGTAGTGCAACAGAAATAAAACGGGTTAACAATGTTATTCATTAATTGAAGAAGAGACGGAATAACGTTAACAAAAGTCAAAAATGAATTTATACGTACAAAAAAAACTCTTTTACTCGAGGTATATTCAGGTTATGAAATCTGATTTGATATAATTTTATGTCATTTTATATTTGATTCGTCGCTTTGAAATGATTATTTGATTTGAAAATCATGATTTATATAATTGAATATAACTACGGATATTAACCGAGAAAAATGAATCGAAATAAATAAATCGACATTTTTTTTTTTGCGTGATGAAAAAATATCAATCATCGTATATATTATAATCGTTTGTTTCAAAATAAAATGTAGTTAAAGAATTTTATAACGCTAACCTCTCCCTTCCACCGGAGGGAGAAAAAGAAAAAAAACAATAATAATAATAATAATAATAAATAATATTAAAAATACGCCATCGTGGGGACGCACGGTCGGCACACGCCGCATCGTATTACACGAAACGGATTTTGAACGCGGAGAGAAAAACCATACTTTGTAATATCCCGAGCGCGCGCGCGCGCGCGCACACACACACACACACGAGTGGTGCCCGCACGAATCTTTTCGACTGCATTCCGCGTGCACGGGTACGTCGCTCACGTGTGTTATGCGTTTTCACGGCGTAAATCACTCGTTGACGTTTCGAGCACGACGTGTACGTGTGCGCGGTATAATATAATACAGTCGCGACTCGTTCGTTTCTCGCGTACGCACGTGTCACGGCCCACGGGCCGAAAGAAGGAGGCGGGCGAAAAAAAAACCCGAAGGTTCGATCGAACCCGAGAAACCCTAATCCCGTCGCCGCGCTGCGTCTCTGCCCCGTGTCCAGAGACGGATTGGCAGAATTTTTCGGCCCGGGAAAATTATTTAGACCGGCCCTTTATATTATAATATCTAATATTATGTGTAAAAACCAATATTACTCTTTGTTTTTAAGGCAATGGGTGGTTCAAGTCCCCCCTCCATAATTTTTATAAAAATTACAATTTTATAAACAGACTGTGTATTTATTAAAATTAAATTTGCACATAAATAATGAAGCAAAACAATTTAATATGAGAGTTCTTTATTGAGTAATGCACTTTTCTTCTTTAAAGTATGAATGATTTCTTCAGTGTCAATATAACTTAAAATTTTTTTTTCTACTGCCATTAGCATAAAATCTTCTAAATATGAATCGGATAATGTACTTCTCAATCTGGTCTTAATACATTTTAGTATAGAGAATGATCTCTCACAAGCAACCTATAACAATAAAAAGGATAATCTTATAATACTTATAGTTATACCTTCAGGAAAAATGATCTTACTTGTGTCGTTGGCAAAGTAAGTAAAAATTTGTAAGCCAAAGTCAATGTGCTATAAGCATTACTATAAAGATTATACTTCATAAGCAGTGTATAACAACAGGTAGCACAATTTTTACATGTCGATAATATTGTGCAGTTATTGTATTTATTTAAATTGACTTCATCATTGTCATCATTACCTTCATCATCGACGTGATTTAAAGTATAAGTTTCAGAAATGTTTTTTTTTAATGACTCCCAGTTTTTAGAAAAGTGTATTAATTCAGTTCTTAATTTCTCATTTGTAACTTCTGAATCAAATTTTTTTAATTTTGAGACAAGAACATCAAGAGCATCAGCTGGTAGACCTTTTTTAATGTCACTGAAGTTACTTGGAGATAAACAAGATAAATCCGCATATATTTTTGAATTCGACAAAAATCGTTTTTCCATACTATGAATTACACCATCCATGACAACATTATATACTTCAACAACAAATTTCTTATATGGATCAATTATTGGTTCATCTTCCGCGTTTTCATCAAATTGTTTTTTCTTTTTTCTTGTCCTTAAAGTGGGTAATTTACTTTCAATAACAAAGTCAATATCACTGTTTTCTTTTGTGTTTTTTTCATCCAATTTTATATTTGCTGTATTAATAAAATCATCAACACACTTTTTTAGGCCAGCTTCATCTCTCTTTAATAATTTCAATTCTTTTACTGTGTTTTCAACCATAACATATGCTTTTTGAATATCCATACCTGATGTCTGCAAATATTTCGACAGTGGAGTTGTTATTTCAAATATTCTCATGTACAAAAATGCAGTCAATAACGTTGAGTACTTTAACAACGAGTCTTTAAAATTTGTGGCTTTAGATCTTACATCTGGATATTATCAGTAGGGCTCAGATTTTAAAGCATAATAAATAACAAAAATAGAATAGAATTGTTTAAAATAAGCAAAAAAGAAAAAGCATATTCTTTAAAATCCGAGCACTAATTATTATCAGTAAAGATAAATATAATAAAATGTATACCTTCATTAATGCATTATCTGTGTCACAATTTACATCTTCTTTATTCTTTTCAAAAACTTTGGTAAATAAATTTTGAATATTATGACAAGAACTTGCTTCATATTGAAGTTTTAATTTTTTTTTTTCTCTAGCCTTTTCAGCTCCTCCTTTAGATCTTTTTTTATCCATTGTTTTTTTATTTTAGACGACAGTTAATTATAACAATAAATAATAGAAGAATAGACTATTTTTTTTTTTGATAGTAAATGATTTACAAAAATAACAGTTGAAAAAAATCACTAGTAACATGAGTTCCTTTATCATAACTTGATAATCATAGTTCGTGATTGTATTATATTTTATCAATTATTTAACCGGTATCACTTTTGTAACCATGGCTGTGACCACGGTGTAGAGAATCTTCTCTACACCGTGGGTGTGGCCATAAAAACCATTGAACTATAATATGATATATTTCAATGATAAAAACATTAAATATTGACCGTACCTTGATAATAAGCACAGTTGTAGATACACATATCTACAACTGTGATAATAAGTCAGAAACTAAAATAATTATGATAAGAATAAACAAGTGAATAAATAAGTAAAGAAATTGAATATGAAAAAAAAAATGCATGACAATTTATGTAAAAATTAAAAACTGGCTGCGGCCATAGCAGCCCTCATGGATACCGGCCCACCGGGAAGTTTCCCGGTATCCCGATGGGCCAATCCGGCCCTGCCCGTGTCTGTCGTGTGGAATCGTAATAATTCGTTCGGCGGTTAGGTTAGACAACACACCGTAGGTGCAAACGTGTCCGTGTGACGCACGCTGTTATTTTGTCGATAATATTTTGTTCATCAACGCGAGCGGCGCATTGTATATCACCACACGAGTACGTCTCGCGCGTTTCGGGCCCGGGAGGTATCCCCCCCCCCCCCCGTAGACAGTCCTGGTCAGAGGTCGACTGATGTGTCGATTTTTTTCGTGACATCACACACTAGAAGGAATACGAGAATAGGCCACCGAAAGGTACCGACCCCACTAGTGGGTAATCGGTGGTTCTTAAAACGATTTTTAAAAAAAATTTCGTTCCGACGAAGACGCCGAACAGCTTTAAAAAATTATACGTGTTTTTATATACATATAAACTTTTTTTTCATCACGTACCTACCGATATTGAGCTCGATTCCGGACTGGGCCGGCGAACGCACGAGTGGCGAACCCCCACCCCGTGATCGGACCCGAAACCCTAATCACATCACGCCGCCACCGCCGCACGGCGACTCTGCCCCGTGTCTGTCGTTTGGAATCGTAATATCATTCGTTCGGCGGTCCTCGTCAAACACCACGCCGTAGGTGGTAAGTGCAAACGTGTCGTTTGGTGTGTGACGTACGTTGTTATTTTGTCGATAATATTTTGTTCGCAGACGCGGGCGGCGCATTTTGTGTATCATCACACGTTTCGGGCCCGGTCGACTGCGGCGTGGGTGGACGGCGGCGATTAGAGAGCGCGACGCGCTTCACACGCCAAGACCGGCGGCAAGTCTCTCCTACCCCGTCGCATGTACGGCCGCGCGCGACCATCGCCGTATACCGAACACCGAGGATTAGGCCGGGCGCACATTAAGACGCAGGGTAGGTTAGGTTAGGCAGGGCAGATTAGAACTGCACTTATTCACATGACCGCACATTGAGACGCTGCAGTTTCTTGCCATCTTTGCATACAATCGGTCTATAAAACATACAGAAATGGTCGAACTACACGATCGAAATTACAAACTAGACCCGAGTTCAGAATCTGATTCAGACGAAGAAATGGAACAACTTTTGCTTTTGTATTCACTATCGAATCGAAATAAATCTACATGTAAAAGCGCGTCTATATGAAGAATAGAAAGAGTCACGGTGAATTTATTCTGACATCGGAATTTTCCGATAAATAACAGTTCACCAATCACTCCCGTTTAAGTCGAAACCAATTTAATGAAGTCCTAAGTATAGTCGATGATGCCATTTATTCAGTAGGATGAAATGCTCAAAAACCGATTGTTCCCGAAGAGAAACTCGCTGTATTTTTAAGGTAAGATAATTTTTTACTTTGTCGCGACCTGCTTATAAAAACGTTATTGTAATAGTTAAAAAATTAGGACTTATTTATATAATTGTACATATTAATTTTGCCAATGTTCTAATTACAAGTACCTACTCTGTGTTATTATTTTAAATTATATTGCATAATTGAATAAAATCTCAATAACTGCCATTTTTTAATTCAAGATCATCAGCTATTTTGTCCCATAAATCATTTTTCAACTTCGATTTCATGTAATCAGCATGGCTAGTGTCGTATAGCATTTTATGCGGACGGTCGGCTAATTTTTCTTCCATTTTAAGTAATATTGTAATTTGAAATAAAATCATATGAAAACTATTTTAAATAAATAGGCGCTGCGTCACCTGCGTCTCAATGTGCGCCCGGCCTAATCGCTGATAATAATAACATTATATTATTAGATACGTCTTCCGGAGCGAGTGGCGTTCAAATTCGGGAGATGGTAAACTGCGGCAAAATTTACCTTTTTCTAAAAGTCGATATGTAAACTGTGGCAAGAAAAAAATTAAGACTATACAATCTGCGACAAAACCGATAAGATACATTAAACAAATTAGGGAAATTTATTTTATATACCTTCTATACGAGTATTATATGTATACCATGTCATAGTACCTATCTAAATCATAATCATATATGATACCTGCCTGTGTGTACCTACGTATACGTACATGGATATCAATCGTAAATGTAGCTCATGCAGTGGCGCAACTAGGGCTAAAATGTTGGGGGGCTGTAGCCCCCACCTGACATTATATGAAAAGTAACCCGTGGGGGCGATGCCCCCACACCCCCTAAAAATTCACTAAAAAATATAATAACACAAGTACACAACAACAAAATCTATTTATTTATTCAAAGTTTCATTTTTCTTTTATTTTTATCAATAAATATTTTTAATATTTGTTCAATTGGAATGACAATATCTTTTTCAATATGGAGTATTGATAGGTTACTAAACCGATCTTGGTTCATTGTGGACCGTAAATATGTGTTTATCCTCCGCATAGCTGAAAAAGCGTTCTGATGTGGTGGATGAAATCGGCAAAGTAATGGCTACTTGTACCATTAAATATAAATTTGGAAACACTTTTTTATTCAAATTTTCTTTTATAAAATTGAAGTCCTTTATATTATCACCAATAACATTTTTGAACACCAACATTTCACTCTTTAAATTATTTTCATTAATGTTTAATATATCCTGAAAATAAATTTTATTTTTTATTATGAAATGTTTTACATTGTAAATTGTAAATACTAAAAGGTTTGTATAAATGTAACCTACCTTATAATGTTAGCCGCGATGTTCTTAAAATTATTTTAATGGTTTTATATGCCTCGAGTTCTACCGGAGATTTTTTAACTGAAACCTATGACAGGTCTTATGGATCTATCGGTTTTACGGTTTAGTTTTTTTCTTATTTTCTTCTGAAGACACTTATACGGGAACTCGTACGGATTTCTCGTATGTATAATCGCTGTGGACACTTTTAAAATAATATTTTGAAGAGAAATTTTTAAAATACAAATGTTCTTCGTATTTGTTAAAATAAGGTAATTAATTCAATCAAATAGATTCTTAATAATAATAATAATAATGAAATAGTAATAATAATACGTTTATTTGTAACCAATTTAACATGAATATATCAATATATGTCTTAACTTATTATAATATGTTGTGGCAATACATACATACGTCGTATAGTCTGTATAACTCTTTATAGGTTCTAAAAACTTTATAGCGAGGATGAGCCCGAGTGGCCGCGTACAACTTTATTTGCCTTGTGCTGTCTTATAAAATTTAATTCGCTTAAGTTACTCTAAAGTACAAAATTCGCTCGAGAACATTTTGAGAAAACGTTTTTATGTCTTTATAAAGGTCGTAATATAAAATTTAGGTTGATTGTGTGCATATTATTTTTAATGAAGTTTTAATTTCAATCAAAATAAAAGTAAATGCTAGTATTAATAGTGCATCAACTTATTTTTTAAATTAATAAAGATATTAGTTTAAATTAACCTTTTTTTTTTTAGATTCTGAGTTGAGGGGGAAACCTATTGATTTTTCAGTAATGTTTATTTTTAATTATTTCATCGTTTATAATTTTTTTTTTTTATTATTATTATTTACATCATTATGTACTACAATCAAGGTATTAGACGATCCGTTTACCCAAATCAGCGAAGAAAAAATCGCCTGGAAATTTTCACATCGCATATCGTTGACATGGCGGTTCTATACGAGTCCAGGAACAAAAACGCTCGGGCAAAAATCTCCAATGCATATTTAGAAATAAAATGCAAGTAAATGCATAAAATTCAATTAAAATAAGTACAAATTATCTGGTAAACGTTCCATACAAAGGCCAAAATAACTTTTTATTACGGGTTATACGTAGATGATATTGAAATTAGGGTTCTTCAAATATTGCACTATGCTCGATAAGGACGACGTTGCTCCTGTCGTCATGTCGTTGTACTCCACGTACCGGCGGTGATAATTAGAGATAACCAGGTAAATTTATTGATGTTTTGCGAGTACATTTGAAAAAAAAAAAATTTTCAAAACTTCGAGATCCGAGACTTTTTTCTACAGTCTTACCTAACACGTTTTAATCCGTTAAAAATCAAAATATAATCGTGTAACACCTAAATTTTTTTATCGACTCGTGTACATAATTTAGTAAATATTTTTGTGAATTCCCGTTTAAATTTTCAATCTTCTCTAAATGTTTACCCACGACCCGCCACTAGCAGGCACCAAAGCAGTGCTCACAAACGAAACGCCTTTGATTCCGGCGATTCACGATTTTCATCGCCGTGCAGCTCTCGTAAATGCGTGGTATTTCATGTTTATTTATTTTTTATTTTTATCAAACCCTACATCGAAATATAACGTGCCCTACTGAACAGGTTCGTGTGGGCACCGACGAGATCACAAATTATCGTAAAATAATTTAAATCTAATATACATCTATACAATGTTTCGTTGCAACAGTTGAAAGCAATATATTATATTTTTAACTTACGATATGAAAATTATCTAGACTAGAGTGACCATATTAAAATAAATAAATAAATAAAAACAGAACTAATATGATTCGCATAGTTTTTTAAATAATTTAAATCAAATTTTTTATCAAAATTTTTAAACATAAAAAACAAAATTTAATATACCTAAAATATTATCTAATATGACGTATTTAATATTATTTATATTTTATAAAGAAGTTACAAAACTAATTCGTTATTTTTAATTAACACATAAAAAAAGTAAATAAATAAAATAGTAGTTAGGTACCTACTTAATAAATTAAAAACTTTTTATATTGTTCTCAAATACTTTATATTTACTCATTCCTACACTCACTTTTCTTAAAACTTTTTTATTCATATTGATGATAATTTTTCGGATCGCATGTCTACACATTTTAATTTGTCTTCTCTTTCCAAAAAACTTATCAAATCTAATAATTTGGGGTATATTGTGTGTATTGTACCTACATAATATAGGATATTTGTAGCTTTATAAGATTGACTAAAAAAACAGAACAAAAAGCGTCCTGAGAGACAATCGTCTGCAGGACAACATGACACAACTCTAAAATAAAGGACAATCCTGTAAAAAACAGGAAGTCTGGTCACCCTAATCTAGACAGACAATATGATAAATAATCAACATAAAGTAATATCACGAAACATAAAAAAAAAACTGGTGTATATAATACGTAATTATTAAAGTTCTGTAAATCGTTCACCGTGAAACCCAATCGTTTCTTTTTTTTTTTAACAGCTCTCAATGAAGTTTCTCGTTTTAATATCAGCTGATGGCAGTATACGCATTATATATTTTTAGACCGGTAAACATAGTATTAACACGTAGGAGCTCACACAATATTCTGGTGCGCGAACCCCAGTTTCACATTATTATATTACACTTACGTGACGTCCAGGGACTCCGTCCGACGACTGAGCCGGGAGGTTGGGGGGGGGATCGGATTCGCAGGGCCGTTTGATCTTTTTTATTGTACGTACAGGATTTCTCAGGGATTTTCCTGCCCGTTTGTTTGGAGAAAATTCACAATAGAATTTTCGCGGTAACGCGTACAGAGTATACAGAGTATACTATACATAGTACAGACATTTTTAGTCTGTACTATGTATAATTATACTACACATGTTTTTGATTTATGATGGATACCTATCAATTTGTTGATATTTTATTTTTTAATTATAACTACTCCTATAATCTATGCATAATACTAATATTTAAGGTCTTGAAATAATTATTCATCTCGAAAAATTAATTTTTATGATAGAGGGGCCCGGATTTAGTTCTGTACCCGGGCCAAAAATATGATGTGGGGGGCCTGCGTATATCCGTCGGTAATATTGAATTCTGTTGTACACTTATCGGTCATTCCGAACTCGACACAACCGCACGATAGGCGCGCCGTCGTAAAATTAAATTACGGATTGATTACATATGGATTGATAATATTCTATTAATACGTGATTCGACGAAAAGCCAGATTTTTTTTTTTTTTTTTTGGTCGGCGTGAAAAAATTCCTACCCGAGTATAACCTCCGCGACAACCGTGGGACCGTAGGAAATCCACGAGTCCGTATTAGTCCGGTATAATACACGTCATGTGCGTTCAGTGAAAATTCGATCAGGAATCCCGGACGACATTCCGGCGAAATCGTTTCGGCGTCGCCGATTTGCCGATATGTCGTCAGGGACGACAATACGTGATTTGAACGGGATCACTGCAATGTCTTTTATCGATCGAAACAATAGTGTTTTCCGTCAATATGTCAACGCGATTTTTGGTGTACGAAAAGTGGTGTGATTGGGCGAAAATCGGACCGTGAAAGTGTAGTAAGATTTAAATTAATCAAAATTCGTTTCGATTGACAAGCTTTTTTTCCACTCCGCGTTCGCGCATCGGCACGGACACGTCCGCGGCGCACGACGTAAACCTATTCGCAGCACGCGTGTAAACCGTTTTGAAAACGATTTTTTTTTTCGTATTTTTCGGCGTACGTTACCGCCGCCGCCGTTGCACAATGCGCGAAAGTAAATTACATCGTATAATATTGTATAATCGACGGTAAACTTTTCTAATCAAAACTTTACAGCAACAAAGTCACGGTATTGTATACAATATATAGGGCTGTGAATTTAATGCACTAAAAAACCTTAGAAAATGCATTAAAAATGTCACGAAAATGCAATAAAATCTGCACTTAAAATGCAAAAAAAGGAATATAAAATGCCAAAAACCATAGCATAAAATTCATTTAAAATGGTTTTTAATTTAATTTTTATATTTATATCAATATTAGGTACAGGATATCAAATATTAGTACATTACATGCATAAAAAAATGTTTATTGAATAAAAAAAGTAATAAAAATGTTGATTGAATTTGAATTTACATTAGTACATTACATGCATCTTTAGTCTTTACTATTGCATAGGACAAGTGCTCGTTTGATGTTCTCAAATAAAAATGACTGCCGATTGTCTGTCAACAAATTTTTTCGCCATAAAAAATTTAATTCGCCGTAAATGACAACATTTCATTAAATCGACTTTAGTAAGTTCGTCATTACTCCAAAAGTAATGTTGCTAGAAACTTGAAATTATCACCCCCTATATATTTATTGACGAGTAATTACATACTTAAAAAAAAAGTTTCGAAAAATTCGACAACTTTTGGGCGAAAAATAGAACTTTGAAAATATCTTGTTTTTTAAAAGTTTACCCTCAATAAAGTCTTGAATATTTTACAAAAACGTTTGAAAATTTAACATGACTAACGCTTCTCTAGCGATACTGAAAAATTTTTAAAAATCGTGCTAGCATTTTTTTTTTTTTTTTTTACGAATGTTTAAGTAAATTATGATACGTTTTTTACGTGATGAACTGTTTTACGTCAATTTTCCTCTTTAACAATTTATTTGAAGAAATCGGTCGATCCAACCGGTGCATTTTAATGCTGAAGCTTTGTTCATTTGACTAAAGAAATTATGTATCGTAACGGCGCGTTACTCCAAATAAACGACGCGCTACCACGATTAAAGATAAAAAAAATTATATCATTTATAGAAATATTTAACGTTTTGTTCACGTTGTTCGTATAATCGTGAATCTATCAGTCGAAACAAAACCAACCGTTAGTCGTTAGATGGCGCCAAACGTTAGTGCAACAGTCGTTTTCGCGGTTCGGTCGGCGGGTCTAGAAAAATACGTTTTATCACAGGCCGATGCGTACTGACCCGTCGTACGTCTTTAATCGTGATCACGACACCGACCAAATTAATCGTCTCGTATGTCTGATTGATTCGCTATCGGCACAACGAGTGCCGCAACAATAATATGGGACGCTGGATATGCGTTGCATTCACTGGCCAGAGATTTATTTTTAGATAGGGGCCCCTCGTTAAAACTTAATAATATAATAATAATAATAATAAAAATAATATGAAAAATAACATTTATATTAATTACATTTCTTTCAAAAAAAAAAAAAAAAACAACACATTATTCGCATCGAGACGACTTGTAGCATTACACATTTACGCGTCAAATCGACCGACCGACTATCGCATTACTTATTCGCGTGTACCTATCATATTTATAAAAATCGTCGATTCTATAGAATATTCGACTGGAAACACCAAATCGTTATCGTAATCGTTCGGCAACCCGCAGACCCTATAGGTGGCCGCCGTCTATTCTAGAACAGACGCTAACGATTATTCATACATTTTATTCATAAAATAAAAAAATTATTTATGTTAATAATTTAACTTGGTTACTGAAGTAATGCACATTGACGCACGCTCATAGATATTTTGTGTAGGTACGTGATTTTAATGAATAATCAGTATGTTGGTAGTGTTAATTAAAGTGTAGTGAGAATTTTTTTTTTTTAGGTATATTCAACCATTTTCAAACACTTGTAAAAATAAAATTATTTATTGAATATATAATATACCAAAGGAGAAAAGGGTTACAAGTACGATGTACTAATATATTGGTTTTAAAAAAATGTAGAGAAAAGGGGGGGCCCACTAATAGCAAGTTGTGGCACAACGTAGTGTGAATAAATCAAAACGTGCGATCACCGTGATTTCAAAACGGTCTGAAAACCGAACCGGGTTTCGAACTCGAAATCTGTCGAAACGTAACACTTCAAACGGCACGTCCGTTTGCTCGCGTGGATAATATAGTACCGCGTGTTTTATAACGCCTGGCAATATTTTAATATTGCAAAACAAAGTTTTAAAAACGATAACGAACGCTCCGTGGTTTGCAAGGAACTCAAATATACACAATGACCTCGAAATTTCAACTCTTCGAGAGTTCTCATCAAACTATTGGCTGTGAGCTTTTTCGAATCCATCGACTAGTCAACAGACTCAATGCACTACCGCATCAACATCAGACCGTCTCCACAACGCCGACTCCAACGAGGACGTCCGCCTGACCTCGGGTTCCTTAAGAAACATTCTATCTTAAGCCTCTAACTATTGTTATCGTCGAACTAAAAATTGTAATAATTTAACTAACGCGTTAAACACGCCAAAACGTATTACCTTTCTCACATCTCTAGATATAGGATTCAGTGATGCCCAACCTTTTTTTTTTGGCGGGCCACTTTGGTAGACAATTGTCTTCAAGCGGGCCACAAAGTAAAAGAGTACAAAAATAATTGTACGTATTAGACTTGTTTTCCTACCTTTTATTGCGTATTGAAAAGATTATGGATTGAGATACACTTCGTAGGTACACATTACTAGGTATACATTAGTTTGATCAACTTTGAGAATATGAACATTTATAAATTTCAAACAGATTTTTCATTTTTAGTTAAAGAAAAACAAGCTCAAATTTCACATTAAAAACAAAAAGTGTAAAACATTCTCGTATAGTTTTTAGTTTTATCATTATCATTATTATTGTATTTTTGAAATATTTATTTTAAAAATTTCATAAATTAATAGAAAAAATATTTTGTAATTATTTTACTTTTTTCTTTTTTAATTGTTTTTATTTTAGAAAATTCGTAAAGGGGCCCACATAGAATACTTCAATGATATAGATAACGAAAGCTAGAAATACCTTATTACGAAAAAAAATAAAATAAAAAAATAATAATAATAATAATAACGCCTGACGACGTATGCGCACGCGAAAACATTGTACGGTGACGTTCGAAAGACGTACGACCGGTGTGTTGTTTCTCGCCGCGGACGCTAGATGGCGGTTTTGCGGGTTTGGCATGACGCGGTGTACACATCGACCGATGTCGGTCCGATTACGAAAGGCGTTCGCTTCGAATCGGCAACGCGTCCTCGTCGATTTCGATCGGGTAAAGCACGTTCGCGCGTTTACGTCCGTATCCGGTCCCGTGACCGTTGCGCTCTCGTAACACCGACGACGCTCGGCCTTTGAGTTCACACTAGTCGCAGTAACGCGTTTTTCCATAAGAGGTCTCGGCGTCCGACCGACCATCATCGCTTCTCGGCCTAATGGCTAAGATCAAGTGTAGTATCTGTTCTTATCAGCTTAACATCTGGTACAATCTTCACTGAAGATTTCAAATGTTAAACTAATTTTTTTTAATCATAGTGGAGAACGGGGGCTTGCTCCCACTCCATTGCGGGTTGGCCCGGTATTGCAGAATCACCGGGATCGGCCCACATAATCTCATGGTAATCGTAATATATAAGAATAATAATTATTTAAAATTTAATTGAGTATCTATTCTTGTCTTCAAAAGATTCTATAGCAAGAATAATCCATAAAGGCCACCTTTTTTCATTTAATTATAGAAAGTTTTAACTAAATATTTCAGTAATTGTTTTAATTGGTCAACTGAATAATCTGTAAAACCTCACAAATACGAATATCGCTTGTTTTTTAACCTTTTATAACGAATTATGATGATGCAAAGAACTTTCAATAATACGATAGCCGAATTTTTGTTTTTCGGTCCCTTGCGATTCGTTGTGTCGTCTGAGAAAAATCTTTTATTACCTGATGACTACGTTGTATGAAGAATCTTTGTGCGAAATCGTCGGTCTTATGGCCCTACGGTTTGGATTGTGCCTTGAACAATGTATAAAACGTTTAATACCCTTTTCACCTTTTCGGGGTTTGAATTTTTAAATATCCCCTCGTAGTACTCGTTTATATTATATGATCACCAGAAAAAATGTTATATTTTTTGTTTCTACACAAATTTTGAAACCTTGCTTCACCGCTTTAAAAGTTTAAAAAACCCTTGGCGAGATTTGTTTCACATAATTTTATCGCATATTATTTTATATCACAACTAATTATATTTCCGATCGAAGTTTAAATTATTCCAAGATTTTTGTTATCACTCGTGGCATAGTGATAAATGATGGAATATTATCATATCGATATCTTAATATGTATTAATTTTATGTAATATTATTATTAATTAAATTAATAATATTTTTAAATTACCTATATGATTTCATATAAAGATCAATCGAAATCACTGACTGAATCTTGATAGAACGTATAATTATAATTTATACAATAGTTTTAATTATAAAATTCATATTTTCAAAAAGTTAAAAAAATTATTACAAATTATTGAAAAAACTTTATCTAGATATTTTAATACTATATTTTTGCTAAAAATCCGCTTTACAAAATGGATATTTTGATTTTTTTTTTGTTTTTGTTTTTTAATGGTAAAATGAAATTAAACATTTTTAAATTTAAATTCCAAAATTTAAAAAAAAATTATTTTAATACGATTTTGTTGTAGCATAGTATTACAATATTTGTTAAAAAAAAGATATTACGTTTTTCAAATATATCTGACTCACCCAGTATAAAAATAAATGCGTAAAAAAAAAAATATATATATATATATTTACGTCATTACGTTTCATTCGTCAATGAATGGCTTTCTGCCCTCACAATTACTAATGCCTTAATATAACACATAATTTAATTTTGTTCTATTTATTAAATTAAATAGCATTGTATTTACTTATCTTATCGCTTGTACTCATTTGAAAAATTGTTGTTTACAGACTTTACAATTGAACATAAAAATAAAAAAAAACACAAGTAGCTGAATTGTTTGACGACAGTCTCTTGGTTTTGACATGTTAGGCCCACGTTAATCTTTACAAAAGATTTTCATAATCGCCTATAGCCTCACACACTGGCCCACTAATAAAATAAACTCAGTCTCTACGTCTATTCCTGGTAATCCTCCAAGACGCTCGAAGCACTTTAAACGGGGTCGGGATTTGTTACAAGACTCTCATATAAATAAACAAAACAAAAAAAGAAAAGTTTCTAAATCGTAAGTGTCATCAAATGAATCGTGTTCTTTAGCGCTCTGAATCCATATGTCTGTCGTGTTATAAAATAAAGATTGTATACTTCTTATAAAAAAAAAATAATAATAATAATAATAATACTAAATAAATATACGTGCATAATGATTTAATTGGTATTTTTAGTGTTTTATAATAATTGTTTTTTTCGCTTAACACGTTTTATATTTATACGCACTAAACGTATTTCATTATTACCACTTGAATACCGTACGAATAAATAAAAAATAAAAATAAAAACAATGAACCTACAAAAATTTTTCGCACGCGAACGCCGACGACGCCGGACGATCGGGCCGACATGCGACCGGGCGTGTGGGCACACGGTCGGGTGGGGTTAGGCAGGGTTGTGAATGTGCCCACCCCGCGAGTACACTGTGTAACACGAGTAGAACGCGAATCGTACGTTGCGTGCGACAGCGAACCGCGTGCGTACCGATGTACACGTTGAAATTTATCGGTTTCTTTGCATAAAAATTTACACGCCGAGCGCATAATAATAACATCACGCTATTCGACCGCTGTTCAACAGTGAGGGGGGGGGGCGGTCGGGTCGGGGACACGATATAAGAAACGAAAAGACAAATCCCGTACACGTGTTCACGGAGTCGCGAGGAGCTCGCTTCGAAGCGCCGACGCGATTCTTGGAATGAGATCCTGGAAAAAAAATGTGTTTTTTATTATTATTTTTTTTTTTTATCGAAAAATAGTCGAATCACGAGATTTATTTATATATATCGGAAACGCGTGATTTATTTCCTCGTAAAAATACGAAATAAATTATTACGTATTCACGTTTTTTTTTACCCAAAAAGTTAATGGAGCTACATTTATGCAATATGAAATTTTATAATTTTTTTTAATCGAGTGATTTTTTAAGATCCTTAGTTTTAGTTTCCGATCGGAGCGAATTGGTTTAATAACGATGTTTATTTTTTTTTTCTGCACAATAATTTTTCAAAACTGCTGAAATTCCGATTGAAAACTTTAAAATTTGCTCTAAACTACTTTCACTAAATCGATTTTAGTCGTATAGTCATAACTTTAAAAATACCTTATTTTTAAACTTTATTTCTTATAACATTTTCAATATTTGACGAAAAGTTCTGAAAAAGTAATAATATGACCATACTTACCTATACTTAAGTAACGATATTGAAATATTCTAAAAATCATAAGTCTAGATTTTTCGTATGTACGCTTAAGTAAATTATTATACGATTTTTGCGGATTCGACTATTTATACCTGTAGCCAAACATGAAAACTTTTTGAAGAAAAAAAACCTAACAACAATACAACAATTAAGACAAAAGACTAAATATGATAAAATGTGTAAATAGCATATTTTTTTTGCTGAAGAAACGCTCAAAATCGTATGAATTAAAAAATGATATATAGCTTTTTTTTTTAAATTCAATACATCAATTATCATTATCTTGCTCAAGGAACGAAGAATACCCAAGGTGTGGAGTAGGTCAATTTTTTTTTCTTGCGTATATGTTATCATTTTTTCAGGTAGTGCAAATTAAAGTCATAAAATTTGGTTCAGAAACTTTAGGTATCAGAATTTTCATCTAGTAAGTTCTAAAAACCGGTTATTTTTTTTTTTTTAATTTGCAATAGTTTGCCGTAAGAAAAATTCCCTCAAAATGGAATAAAAAGATACAATTTCTAATAATCAATAAGATTTTCATAAAATACATTTTTGATATTTAGCCGTAAATTTAAAAACAATAGCGCTAAAACTCAAAAGGTTCATTATATACCATGTAATTCAAATGTAATTTCAAACAAGCTTGATATAATATTTTAAAAATTTAACAATACGAGAAAAAACGTTTGATCGAAAACAAAATAATAATAATAATAATAATATTAAATCCAGTGATCTGGTTTAGACTCTGCCGTAATAGACAGAGCAGTCTGTATGTATCTACTGGTAAAGAACACCTAAAAAAGTTCATTTTTGACGACATTGCGTAATCACAAATTCGTTTATTGTTTTATCGAGATCCAACCGTTTTATGGATCGTTTGATTTTTAACGAGTTTAAACCCGATGGGTGGTTCTCTAAAGTCGTACAACAGCTATTGTCGGCGGGCTATAGTTTATTTATTAAAATAAGTTTTTTGATTTCGACACATTGATCTCTCGGACGGAGCGACAATTAAGTCGGGACGGACGACGTGCGTCGCGTGAATTATACAAGCGGACGAAACTTTGCGACTCTTATAATATAATATGAGAGATAAGACGGAGCGGCGTCGCCCGATTTTTCGTACGAACGATCCACGATAATTATTAATAATAAACCGACTGTACGACGCGTCTTATCGTCAATAAGTAATTATTGACGGGCCGCGTGTACGAAAAACGCAATCTCGCGACGTCCGGCGGCACAGTCGATAAATTATTTCAAACGACTCGGGATTTCCGAAGATCATCGCCCGATTCGGAATCTCTAAAAATCCCTGACTCCGGAACACGATGCATAATACAATAATACGCCGTGTGCGCGCACGCGCTCGTCTATCGTCTCGGACCGTTTGTGAATCGCGTTAATCAGTAGTCACGTTTCATATCGAATACCCGTGTACGTACTAGTGCTAGTCCGTTTTTTTTTTAGACCGGACCGGACTGATACATTTCAACCGATCCCGGGATCGGACCGGACCGAAAAAAAAAACCAGACTGAACCGGACCGTTTCATTTTTTTTGCATTAGAAAAGACCAAGACTGTACCGATTCAAAAATTATACATAGGTATAAGATTAAGGCCGAGCTGGACCGATTGTAAAATAATGATTTTAAATATTTAGCTAAAGTAATCGAACATCTTTTTACGATATAAATAAATTTAGAATACCCGTCCATTCCGCACCACCACTACGTTGTGGCGTAAAAATTACAATTTTAGACCAATTGAACGTGTTAATATTATGATATTCTACAGATCGTATTGTGTTACGTGTTAAAATAAACCAGACTAGACCGCGATTTTGTCGTTTCGTCTTACGTCGAACTGAAATCGAAGGCGGACCGGACCGGACCAAACCATATTTTAGATTATAATATACTCAAAGACCGAAAAGACTGGACCTTGGACCGATTTGGTATGGTGTGGGCCAGACCGGGCAAAGCACTACACAGTATTGAGTATACTATACTTATACAGTATAATGTTTTGAATATTATGACGACGTATGCACGTTATCGAGTTGCCGTCACCGGAGTGTAAAATTTCCGACCGTTTTTTTGTTGTTTTTCAATCCGAAAATTGGTTTTTCACAAATGTTTTACAATAAATGACTTCTCCATTTTTCTCTATCATTCGCCATATTTTTAAGTTACCCCACAGGGTTTCCGACCGTATGTCGTGAAAATTAATTTTATGCGTTTATGTGACGATAACGTCCGTGTACAGATCCCGCGTATTGAATGTTTTCTACTTAGGAGTTGGTCAATTGCGCCGATTTTTTAAGACTACCTGAAATGTATACATATTTTGCGCCGGAGCATTCAAGTTATCCTAAACGCCAAAAGAAGAAAAATCTAAAAACAATAAGTTGGTTTTCATTTATTTATTTAGTTAAAAAAATTTTTTTTAAATCTAAAAACAATAAGTTAACCTTAATTAATTAATGTGTTTATATAATTATAAAAATTGAAGTAAAAATTGCCATGGTGGTCAATGATCAAATGACATCTAAAAAAAAAAAAAATCAAACATTAAGAATTTAAAAAGAAAAAAATGTATAGATTTATAGATTTTTTGTTACTTACCTTATTATTATTATTTTTTGTGGTAGTGGTAGCTTACTTTTTTACGTAATCAAACATGATTATACTTCCATTTAAATATTTGGATATATTTTCATCAATTTCTGTTTTTTGTTTTTTATTTTATTTATCAACGCTATTAATTTTTATGTATGATTGAACTTGAATCAGTTTTAAAACATCATAAAACACAAATATATTTGGGTGTGTTGAATAATACTGTTTTCCAAATGCTGAGTGAAACGACTCACAGGCATTTGTAGTTTTTTCACTTGATATGCTACATGAAGCCCAAATCAATGGTGGAAAAGATGCATCATTGTCAATAGATGTCTCTATGAGATAATCGGGTCGGCGCAATTGATATATACCTATCTATTGAGACGAATAAAATTTTACCGGCGCAATTGATGGGTAACCTTTTTTTGTCCCTTGAAATTTTTATTTTACCTACCAATTTTCGACGCAATTGAAATATGCCCTTCCACTTGCCGTGTGTTATAATACGTATACGTTATTGTCACGTGTTTAACTTTCAATCGAATCGAGTGAACGACTAAAACGTAATAGAAAGAGGTCGAGTCGAATAGGATCGTGTAGAAATCGTTTTACGAAAAATACAAACTACGAATGGAATCGCACACTGGCACGTAGATAGACGCATGAACAGTGATGTTTTCGGGGCTGAGCTCTCCGAAAATTCACGAAAATTGTTTTCTACTTATGAATCGTTTTCTACCTTTGATGAATATTAGCTATGTAAAAATATTATTCTGCGGTCGCATTTCACTCCAAAACCATATTGATAATACTTGTGTGTTTTATGTGGTGTATAATGTACATTATATTATTACGAATTTGATTTTTACATAACTTTTGTGAACAGAGAAAATAATATGTTAGAAAAACGTGCTTTAGTGTTATTGTTACCAAGCTATCAGCTATGTGCAGAGGTGGATTTACACAAATACCATCCATAGGCAAACTTTTTTTCTGAAATATGTCCACGAGTAAAACACATATTTTTCGTTAAGTACTTAATTGGCTAAAAGAAGTATATACTAATAATAAATAAATAAACAAAGATAAATCATGTAGACTGTCACTTTAAATAATTATTATTGAGGTTCGTAAACTGTTCTAATCAAGAAAAATAGTATACCAACACAATATTTAGTAAATAATATTTTATCTAAACACTCACGAATAATTTATTTTGCAATTAAAAAAAATTATAACAACATAATATATATGAATGGACTAATAAAACTTAACTGATACGCTAACAAAAACTTGGCATGTATTCGACTTTGGTTTATAATTAGATTAAATATTTTTACTTTTTTCTATTTGAATCATTATTGGCTATAGGTACAAATAATATTTATTCTAGTTGAATAAAGGTAAATAATAATTACTTAATAAGACCACAGAATTTAACAATCAACACTCTGTAAACATTTATAATATAAAATTAACTATTGGATTATGAAAATGTATTCTAAAAATATATATAAATATATATTTTTTTAATTGCAGAGATTGGTATAGAAAGTCAACAACATTATTTTAAAAAAAAAACACAATATTTTTATTAGAATATTGCCCTCCAAAATCACCACCCCAGGGAATTTGCCACCCTGGGCAAATGCCTACTTTAGCTGACACTAAATCCATCAATGACTGTGTGTTCTATGCTAGGTCATGGAGTACAGCGAGAAAACGTTTTCAGGTGTTTATCACTTCCACAAACGCTTTCTTTATTATCGTGGGTTTGCGCCGAAGAGATGGCGGCGACGTTGAAATAAGAGTGCGCGGCAAATCGAAATTTACCGAAAAAAGCTGCTCTCGTCACGTTGCACGGTATGTGTGTGTGTGTGTGTGTGTGTGTAGGTATAATATATACACTATACATTTATATACACGTGCGGAATATTATATATATATATATATATATATATATATATATATATATATATATATATATATATATATATATATATATATATATATAAGTATGTGTATAGAACACGGCGTGTGACAGGGTGACAAATGGACGTTGCAAGCTCTCTGTAGACACACGCACATGTACTGTCTTTTCGCGCGCGCGTGTATGTATGTATGTGTGTGTGTGTGTGTGTGTGTGTGTGTGTGTGTGTGTGTGTGTGTGTGTGTGTGTGTGTGTGTGTGTGTGTGTGTGTGTGTGTTTAAAATGTATATGTGTACGTATAGGAAGCAATAAAGCACGCGGGTAATTGGATTTACCAATTTGTCTTTCTACTTTCTTGACGACGACGACGACGTACACACACAACATGCAGTGTATACGATATACACGTATACAGAGGTACATGAGGTACACGAGAGCAGACTATACCGTGGCTCTGTATATTGTACAATAGTATTAGTGTACACAATGTATAGTCTTAAATTGGCGTTAGTGTGCGTGTGTGTGTGTGTGCGTGTGGGTGTGTGTGCGAGTTCAGTTACGAATAGGAAGAATTGGTATACTAAGGTATATGTATCTCCGTTGTTGACGACACGCGTCGGACGAGCGAAAACACGACGTATGTCCCCCGAAATTTATAGGTAACGTTTATACGAAAAAAAAACGTATCTTGGCCGCGCGGTCGGCTCCTCCTTCGACCGCCTGATAGTGCGCGCGTATAAAATATAATAAATATACAGGGGGCGGTTCTGTAAAACGTGATAAATACGATTTTGTCGTGAGTTTTTACGTTTCAATATTATTTTCCACGGGTAATATGTTTTTAAACACTCACTCAATATTAAGATTTTGTGGAAAAAAAACAATTTCTTTTCAGTGTTTATTTTTCACCGGAGTTTTTAGGTTATCAAATGGCATTCACTAATATTACAACACGTAATATTTGACACCACGAAAGTTAATTTTTCTCGCTCGTTTAAGAAGATATTAGACCCGCACGTGTTGTCTCCTTACCAGCGTACAACATCAATACATTTTCGTTCAGCACAACCGATGCTGTGTTGTTAGCTCCAATATTATAGAGTAAACTGATCTATTGTCAAACTTAAGAGTAAGTTATTCACGATTAAAGTGTAACTTAATCAATCAGAACGTTATTTGCGTTCGAATAATACGTTAGGTTATTTACGACGGTTTGATTGTTGAGCTGTATTAATAGAGCATGTAAATTGTTAAACACAACAGATTGACAGTGATTATAATTTGCTTGTAAATTAAAATCTCGTAAATAATCAGACGGACAATCGTAGACAACGTTATTACCATTAAATTTGATGACAATCACATTTACTTATAGGATTTGACGACACGACATTTCGTGCGAAAACAAACGTTTTGCGTCGCGACGATTTGCTGTGTCGCATGTCGGTGAGACGAAGATTTAAGTGTGACATTTCATAAGGTATCTCTAGATCATAAATGTGTATCATTTATTACGCTACAGACATTGTATAACGCATTCGTGTACGATTTTACGATAATTCACTGTCTTGATAATCGCTATTATAAAATTTACTTTAAAATAAAGAGAATCACCAAAAAAAAAATATATATCTATTTTCCGTACTTACTTCCTCTCCGGAAAAATGCTAAATACGTTTATGCTGACCCGCTTAGGGCTATTCAATAATTTTTTTTTTTCGAACACCACTGTTTTTTCCGAGCACGACGCTAGTACGCTAGCACAAATTATACGTGCGTATTATTCGATAAGATCGCCGACTTCCGATTTATTCGGTGTAACACGGTGGCGAGAATCCGACACGCTCGGTAGATACTAGATACCAATTGTGCTCGTTTCGCCCTTGTATAATGTGTGTTTGTGTGTGTGTGTGTGTGTGTGTGTGTGTGTGTGTGTGTGTGTGTGTGTGTGTGTGTGTGTGTGTGTGTGTACTTACGCACGCGCAAGTAGTGTAATGATATTATACCACTACGTATTATTATAATCATTGCGTCGTACGGTTCGTGGTTGCCGCCGATTTTCACACGCGGGCCGACGGATAACGATGATACGCCGCACGCGTTTGAACGTTACGAGAACACGCGAACGTGGTTTTTTCGACGCGCCGTCGCGTAGATCAGCGGTTCTCGACCTCTGTCGACGCGCGGGTGACCCGAGAATCGCGTCTGGTGATGAGCAAAATTATCTTGGTCTTGCAGTCTTGGTCTTGGTCTTGCAGCAAGACCTAGAGTACGCATTTCTTTGCAAAACCAAGACCAAGACTGAAATTGCAAGACCAAGACCAACACAGGACCCACACTATAAGTGTCTTGCAGTCTTGTAATATTTATTGTAATTTTTTTTTTCATCAAACAGCATATAAATATTTTATTGTCGAGTGTTGGCGTGCAGTCTTGCAGGTTTGATCCCAGGGATCACTCAATCTAGATTGACTGGTGACTTGATTGAATAGAAACTTACAAAATAAATTTATAAATAGTTTATTATTATTATAATTAACATAATATTTTTTTTAAATAGTGCAAAATGAAATAACTGTTTATGTTAGAATTATATATATATATATATATATATATATATATATATATATATATATATAT
Source organism: Therioaphis trifolii (assembly GCA_027580255.1). Lineage (NCBI taxonomy): Eukaryota > Metazoa > Arthropoda > Insecta > Hemiptera > Aphididae > Therioaphis > Therioaphis trifolii. The sequence goes on along the minus strand of CM050409.1, from coordinate 39,915,289 downwards.
ATATATATATTGTACTAATATATTTATATCTTAGAGATAATAAACAATTAACAAGTTCTACAAACTCAGCATAAATAGATATATATATATATTTTTTTTTTAATATTTTCGCGCGCCGTTTTGAAAATCGCGTTTAATGTGAACCGTCGGAGGGCTGTTATTCTGTCGTTCAAATCACAAGTACAAATCGATACTCTTGTCTAATCGTGGAATACGTCTCGATCACAGACTAGGAGACCCGTCAAGACACTTGTCGTTTTATTGTAATTTCTGCGTCTATGGCCGTACACGATATCGATACGATGTATAAAAAGGCGATCGATTTTTCGTCAATGACCTATTAATAGTTTAATAAGATGTCCATTATTACTTCTATGAGAGGAGCAGGTAGCGTGTATTTTCATTTGTCCGTTTCAGTGAGTGTCCAAAGACAATGCGTACATTTCTTAAATTCAAAAGACTAAAATGCAAAACTCGCGTCAAAAAATAATGTACGAAAAATGTTTTATCTCGTCATTTTCCCAATTTTTTCGGGCAGTTTTAAAACAAAAATATTATTTTGAAATTTTTATTTGTTGGCGATTCAATCAAAATATTCTCGAAAATAGGTTTTGACCCAATAGGTTGAAAATCGCTGATGTAGAGGTCACGCGCGTATATTGCAAACGATATGATTCCTAATTAATTCAGTCAGACAATTTTCACGAAATATTTAAGTTGATTAATTAACAAACGAAAAACTTAAGAAAATTTAGTATCTGCGGTATAAATAACAATATACTATACTATATACTACTCGTACGTCAACGCTACATTTTTGTGTGGCGTACTCATAAAATCTGTTCGAAAAAATGCCCTTCAAAACGAGTAAATTTAAAATTGTAAACTTCAAGACACTAATATTATAATGTCGAAAGATTAGAAAATCGTCTGATGTAATTAGTAATCGAGAAATCACGGAACAAAATTATCTTGACTGATATTTTATAGTTGAACAAAAAATGTAATTCGTAATCTAAACGATTTAATATTTAAAAGTCATTGTCTATTCATCAATACATATTTACGTAGTGTTTCTCGACTTTTGTATAATACTCTACTCGTACGTGAACACACGTATTCAGTTGAGCTTTAGACCGCATATCACGTCTTTGAAAAACGGAATTATAAGACCGCCAAACGTGTTCGAAGAAAGGCCACTTATTTACACTGGATTTTCTTGGTTGTGCGAAAGTTTTTGTTTTCTTATTTGAAAACGTATTAACATAACAAAGAGATTAAAAAAATCATCAACAACGAATTACCATCCGTAGTTCGTATATGAACGTAATATCGTAACTTATTATTAGTCGACAATGATGAAAATTAATTATTTTATATTATAAGCGTTTCCAAAGTTGTAGAATACGACGATTATTATACACCGTGCTTGACATGATTTTTCCATGAAAACAATATTTCACTACCTCACATAATTCACGAAAAAATTATACGCGTATAATTAATAACACGACGAACATAATACAGCAATAATAATTTCTTCTTTCTTTTTTTTTACAACAGCGGAAGTTTACCTTTTAAAGTATAAAATTTAACACCTCCATGGTTTACCCGTCTTTGTTAAAAACTTTTTTTCTTTTTTATATATAACTCAGTATTCTTTTATACGCAGTGTTTTAATTTCCCTTTTTGTTTTCGTTGCACTGGTCGAGGGCCGGACAATAGCGACGCGTGTACAAAATAATTAGAAATTAAATTAACATAAAAATAATGAAATATAATACTCGCCGACCCGGAAAAAGGCGTTACGAAATAGTAATTATTTTCGAACAATAGAAGTTTAAATTGAATTAAAATATATGAGGAACACTCTGCGGAAATATGTTAATCCCGTGTAAACTTTTCGACGACACCTGTTCTTCGTATACGCTCCGTATACGAGCGCGACGACAAATCGATTGGAAACGATTATTATTGAGCCATTACGTATAAATAATACCGTGATATGATTTTTCGACGTGCACAACGTCCAACGGTTTAAAACTCGATGGGATTTCACAAGTATTAACCGTGCGATCATTAATCACGAACACACGCGCGCATTTTTAATAATATATTCATATACGCGTCGTTGTATTCGTATCTCAGTATTATAATTTGTATGTTCCAACAGTGAAATGTCAATTATCAGATATTAAATTCAGTAATCGCTCTGTGTATGCAGCGAGAAATCGAGTGAAAAACGAAATAATCACACGTCAGAAATTTAAAAGTCCATACGTGTACAGTTCATTAGAACAAAAGTGTAGCGCGTCCCACGGAGATTTACTGTGAAAATTCGCGTAAATTCAATTTTATTCATTACTGCGGCCGGAAAGTTTTCCTTGTTGTACAACTACGTTATTAAGAAAAAGAAGTACCTATATTTTTTCGATTAAAAGCAGCGCAGAGGAGAAAATACAGGGATGCGCACTAGAAGTGTACTGCTGTTATTTCACTTCTCTAAAATTTTAACAGTTTATTACTTTTTAAACTATTGGTCCGGTAATAAAAATTGAAATACCTAAATTTCAGAAAAAATTATTCTTTTCATAATATTGTGCTCAAAAAAAAAAAAAAAATTAGACTCGTTTAGTGAAAATACAATTTTAAATTACTTAGATAAAAAATAGAAACTGTTAAATTTTTTCGGTAAAAATACAAAGTTTCATAAGTGTTTTAAATAATTGCGCACGAAAAAAAGTTCAAATTCACCAACTATATACCGGGTCGTATCGTATCGTGTTGTCTTAAATCGTCATTGTGTTACACTATGTTTACATTTTTTTGTACAGCCTTTGAAATGAGAACAATGTATTATAAATATATTCATATACAATTAGATGTTGTGTACTTCTCGTAGCTAATATAAATTATAATAATAAACGTATACTCTCGTAGTGATATAAACGCGTGTAAGATGCCAGTGCACCGTTGCCGCTGGCAGTTATAAATTCCAAAATGTTATTTGAAAATCATTTTCCACGAAACGTGTTCAAGTTTAAGAATAATACATTTGGAACACAACATCCAGTTACATCAGCATTGATATTTCAAGAAAAAAAATTATTTCAATTTACGTGGAAAAAAACATATTTTCATTCTTTTTTCTTTTTTTAAGACTGTAAATTGCCGCCAAATTTAATAACTTAAAAATGACAGTTTTAAGGAAAAATTTTCTGCGTAAAATAAAATACACTCTATAGTTGTGAATGACTTCATTTTTTTTTTTCATTATATCATAAGAATATTTTTAAGAACTATGCCGTAAGCATAAAAATTCGGCGTTGATGCGAAAAACCAAAATGCTCTTTTGGCCATTTATAATCAGTTTAAATTTAGAAGGACAAAATTAAGTGTACGCCTTTAATAATGGATTTAGTGCATTTTTAATAAATTTCTTAATAAATTTTTAATAAATAGTCAGTGTCTGTATTCTATTGTACTAAATAAGTGTGAACACTGTGAATACATATCAATAAAATATTACAAGAATAATTAAAGCTTAACTCTGCGAACTCTATTTAATTGGAACTTGTATTATAATACGTTAACGTACTTAATTATTTTCCTAATTTTCAATAGGTACATAAATATTTTTTTGAACGACAAAAATGTATTCAAATATTCAATAAGAACCTTATATATATATATATATTTTAAATCGATAAAAAAAGGGCCCCAGACGTTAGGGCTCTACTGCAGCCACATTACCTTATTATTTATACCACTGCATCCTAGATATATTGTAATGAGGACATTGACATAACGTAATTAGAAAAAAAAATAAACCGAAAGGCGTGGACTATTTATTAGTTCTGCTCATTTCATTTCTAGTTTTCTGGTTTTCATCCGATTCAACTCGACGTTTTGATCTTCAAGACCTGATAGTTTATCTCGTTCTCATTTGGTATCAAATATTTTAGGTATATTCTTTCAACTAGTTTATTTACTATTTAATAAATTGGATTATTATCCGTCTTGATTTAATGAAAACAAAAAATAATCAGCATTTTCTCTTTTTTAACAACACTATTTTACGCACGTCTATTCAAAGTTTGAAAATAAAATAATCCGGATTTTTTCAAGCTTCTTTCATAACGGCGCGATGGCGCTTTATCTTTAATTTCAAACAGATGAATTAGTTCATTCGTCGTCGGCAAGCCACGCCCGTGCAGTTTCGTCTATACTTCTTTTCCCTATAAGTTGTACTTTTTGACTTTTTGTGTTTTCATTTAATTTTCGAGTATTTCCATAAGAGACTAAATTATTAGGTTTGTATCGTATTATGTTGAAATGATATTATGAGCATCGAACACGTGAAGCATATCGTAGTTGATCATCACCATGAAATGCGTTTTGAAACATGAACATTATTTCCGTGTATACATCATGTTTTTGAATATTCAAATCGTAATCACTACGATAGAGCATCCTATTCGTGCGTGTGTGCTTACCAACTGTAATTAAAATCGAAATTCTCAAAACTCATTATTTTTATAACATTTAAACGTTACGCGGTTTTTATCTCTTTAATTCTACAACAATATCGTAACGTGCTTGCGTGTTGTGTGTGTGTGTGTGTGTGTGTGTGTGTGTGTGGGCGCGCGCGCGTGGAGAATTTCAAAATGACCGGAGAGACCTATACATGGTACGTGTGCTCTCTGTGCGCGAACGTACATAATATATATTATACTCGTATACGAATATATTATGCGTCGCTGTATACGGACGGTGTTGAGGACGGAGTAAAATGAATTGATGACTGAGCTCAAATAGACGAAATTAGAACGAGTGCGAGACTAGACTCGAGTATTATTAAAGGCGGACTATGCAAAACTGCCTGGCATTCTTGCATGCGAGAGCACAGACACCACTTCATTGCCTCAACTCAAACAGAACTCGACTGGAAACTCGTTGACGGTGAAAATTTAATTAGATTACGCACTATTGTTAAAAAGTTAATGGTTTTTCTTCGGCCGTTGTAATTTAATTTTCTATAATTTATTCCCCGACTCGTCTCACGAGTCGTTTTGTTTTTGTGTTTGTGTGTGTGTGTTTTTTTTCATAACAATATTCGATTTATTTCAATCGTGCGTCATGTGATATTAGTAATGGCCAGCCGAAAACGGCCGATGGACGGGGATCTATCGCAATAAAACGCAAACGAAAGTCACTATGTGTATTAACGGGCGTCGGTTGTATACTAATGTGCTGCTATTATAAAACGATTAATATTGATAAATAGGTGTACGCGTATTCATAATTATTAATTATTAATTATTATTATATATATAAACGCCGACGATTTTTTTTTTTTTTTTTTATCAAAACGTAAGTATAAGTAGGTTTATTATTTTTTATTGGGGTCATTATTGTTACTCAATACAACGATAAACGACGAATGAGCTGACGTTACAACAATCGTATTCAACCGAATTTAATTAGGCCAACACTTGTCAAACGTTATTTCGTTTTACACATACGCGCGCGAATATAGTGAATTATTTCGTTTCGTTCTCTCAGGTACAACACCGCGAGTACCTACGTTTCGATATTTTGACACACAATATGCACCCAGGCCCGGCTCGATGGGTAGGCGATATAGGCCCACGCCTAGGGCGACATTTTTCAGGGACGGCATTTAACATTTTTGCATATTAGACAATTTTTTTAAAAATTCCTCACTTATATCAAATCGTGTGCAGTGAAAAATAAAAATCAATATAAAAATATAAAATTTGGTCAGTATGATCGGACAAGTGACAAGATCGTTTAGTGGGGGCCTTGCAATGATTTTAATTGAGAAAGAATTGGCCTATAATATGGACATGGAAGAAGTTGTATCTGATTTCGCTAACGCAAAAGCAAGAAAAGTTAAGTTTCAATACGATTTTAACATTTACATTATGTTTTTATTAACTTTTATATTATAATACAACTATTTTTACATTTTTTTTTTTTTTTTTTAAATAAAATTATTAGGGATTTACTTGTATATAAATATATCAATCTAATCAATTATTAACTTTATACAAATAAATATAATGAACTCGGAATTAACTCTGTTTTAGTAATGTTTACGTGAAAAAATATTTGATTTAGTATTTACATGTGTATAAGGGGCGACAAAAACTTAAGTTCGCCTAGGTGTGTAAAATAGCATGAGCCGGGCCTGTATGCGCCCGATGCGATTTAAAACCGTTCGAACGCAAAACGCCGATTGTTCGCGGAAACCGAATTCGTCCGACCGCGAACTGCAGGTATATTCGGGTACGACCCGCGCGTAATTGAACGGTAATTTTACACCGACGTGCAATGCGCCGCCGCCGCGCCGCCGCTCTGGGCACTACTCGACGAGTATCAGTCGACATGACGTTCGCGCACTCGACAGACCGCGGGATAAACGTTTCGTTTTGATCAAACGTAAATATGTCGACGGTTCGCCGTAAACTTACTTTCGGATTTGCCCGCGTAGGCGCGTACGAATCGCGTTCATCGTTTTGATCAGGCCCGCTGTACACGTAAATGACGGTTTGTTTGCTACCTTTCCGTTTACGCAGACCACGACGAAAAGCGTCCTCGAAACGCTCAGTCATCGTGCTACGATCGCAGTTCCATGCGATTTGTGTACATATTTATATCGAGCGGCGTATTTACAGGGGGGGGGGGGTCCCGGGTCTCGACCCACCAGAAATAAAAAAAAACCTAGTTGAATCTACCTCTGAATCGAAATGTATTACATAATAAAATATCAATTTTATTTACAAGATTCCAGACTAAAATACGAAAAATGTATTATGAAATTGTGTATTTTAGAAGAATGGAGAAAGAGAATATTCATGTAGGATGCCATGACTTGTAGTTCAGCGATAATGGCCAAAAAGGGTCGCTCAGAATGTAAAAAGTATATTTTGGACCCCCCCCCCACCAGAAAAAATTTGAAAATACGCCAGTGTTCAAATCATACATAGACCCGATAATGCGGAATAACATTGTCGCTAGTCGAATCTATTAATGCGACAGAAATAGGTAATACGACGTGACGGTGAACTCACAAAAAGTACAACGATGCCTCAGTTTATAACGGTGGTAATTATACCGGCATCGTTGTGTCTGTGGGCATCATAGACGAAATATGACTTGTTAAAATAATAATAATATTACTATTATTATTATTGTTATTATCTCCCGCGGTGTAATTAGACGATATCACGTTCAATTATAATTTTTATGGTTTTGGAGAGATACCATTTGATTGTTTATTGCTTATTTGTTATTATTATTTTTTATCAATCGGTCGGTTGTAATTTTAGTTTTCATTTTCTTTATCTGCGAAAAAACCCTATACACTTTTCAGACACATGTCCACGTGTTTAGTGTTAAGGTCAATGGAAATGCATTAGTCTAATTCTTCAACGTAATCAATTACTGTCACAATGTATGTGACGAAATAATTCACACGAATCTAAAATATTCAACGGTTCAGCGGATTGGAGTAGTTTGAAACAAAACATAAAACCAAGTCCCAGGTACAGGAATAACTCGCTGTTCCAATGTGTCCGACACCTCGTAATTAAAATGTAAAAGTCGTATCATATGAAAATATGACTTTTACAATCCCAAACGAAAATCAAATTTCATTAATTTTTCAAAATTTCATGAACGTACATTTTTAATTTACGCCCCGACGTTGCATATATAGTTGTAATTGTTTTATAATAATATTTCGTTTGATATTTTCCGCGATTTCAAGTTTAAATTTAGTCATAGTTTAACGACCGTATAACGTCTTGACTCCATTAAACTCGATCTGTTTTATATTATGTCGACAACCACAACAATACACCGTTTTGAAAAGTGTTTACCTACAAATGTTTATAATCCTGGACTCTGGTCCGTTGAAAGTATCTTCGATGGTATTTCAAATATTTTTTCTGCATTCAATACTAATTTGTATCGAACACTCGACATTTATTTTTGAATTTTTTTTTTCAACATTCAATTTAAATCGGACTTGTCCCGTTGTTATTTTCGTTCCGACAGTCTCTGCAAATGCCACATGCATCGTATCGGTGTTTCATCTCGGTACTTTTTTTTGAATACGATTCATGACGTGAGATTCTAATGACAATAACAGTGCAAATGATTTTAATCAAACGAAATCAAACATAATAATAACATCGAAACAAATCTCAAAAGTCTACAAACACTGAACTTCTTTATCGCCATTTAATATACTATAATGTGTTGCAAATAATAGCAATAATCTGTAAAAATATTGTTCAGCACAAGTTTCGTATAATTTTTACTGCGGCGAGCGTTCATTATTAACAGTAACTACGTTGAAGACTGCAAGATTATTTAAAACCGTATTTTGATGTTATGATTTTAAATTCAACGTATCGTTTTATAGTCATCAAATTTCGTGTCGTATAAACACTTATCGGAGTATAATACCGCTGGTTCACTTGTCAATATTAAGTTATTAACAAAAAAAAAAAAAAAAAAAACAAAAAAAAAACACCGATTTATAATTATTTATTAATTATTGGATAATTATAGTGTTATATTCAATTAAAATCAAGGCGAAATGTTTGGAATAGACTGGATAGGGGTTATATTATATACATATTTGGGTATAAATTGAATAACGAGAAAGTAAAAAAAAAAAAATATATTATAGGTCACATGCGGAAAAAGTCAGAAATAGATAAGCCTGCAAAGAAAAAGAAAAGCCATAGGTTATATAGGATAAAGTGTAGACGTGCGGAGTAGATGAAGAAATGTCGGTGGAAATGAAGACAAACTGAGAAAACAAAAGTAACTGACCCCACCGCGTGGAACAAAGGTGAAGCTAGAGGAGGAGGAGAAGAGAAGAAGAAGAAGAAGAAGAAGAAGAAGACTAAGAATGTATTTAATTTTCAACAACAACAAAATTTACATAATTCACAATTATAATCGTTTGATTCGCCAGACATTTCGCTGTAGATACATTGTACACCAACGTCCTGCGGTACTAGACGCTTCCGTTTCTTAAAACAGGTACCGGATAACACGTCATTTTCATTTTATATAGTCTTCGGAAAAACGTACGCTGCATCTGCACACACCCAACGCGATTAATTCAATTATTAGTGTGCATCAAACGCGATTTTTTCCCGGTCAACGATCGACCGGCACGATTGACGGGGTCCGTTGAACAGCTGTATGGCGTAACGGTGGAGTAATCAGCGTTTTCAAATAGGGGAGGGGGGATATTTTCAAAAAAATCGAGAAATCGTCACCAAACCAAAAAGCCACATTCGTGTGAATAAAATAATGTAAATTTTTATTTGCAGTCACTTCATTCATTGACAGTTAAATTCACTAAACATAAATAGGTAGTAACATAATATATAAATATTAATCTATACCTAGGTATTTAAAAAAATACTCTGTACAAAATACTCGAAAAAAAATTATATTAATAGCTATAGAACGAATTCAATTTTCTTGATTTTTTAGCGATGTCATATCTATTACTTCTGTTGAAGTCCCTGTGAATATCTAATTATATCCTGCAACCGTTTAGACACTCCTAGATAACAAATAAAATTAAAACGATTTATAGTGAATTCGATAGTGAACTTAAGAGTTTACGTATAATACACCACTGTCGTTGAATTTCGAAGATGTATTTTCACTCTTTTTAATGTCGAAAATGAACTTTCATGTGGTGTGGCAGTAGAAATCATATTATGCATGATATTTTTAATAATTTATGAATATTTAGGTAGAGATTAGAAGAATATAACTGAAACGTATCTCATGCAGTGTTTAAGACTTCATTTTTTATAATTTTAGTTCGCCAGATTCTTAATTGGCCCAGACAGTTTTCTCTATATCGTTTTCTACCTTGGTAGCTACAATACCGATAAAATAATTGAAGTTTTATCACGTTAAAAACGTGCTGTTTTTATATTATTTTTAAAATATATTTAATTTTAAATTTTAAATATTTTTAACTTGTTAGATTTTTATGATATATATATATATAAAACGCTGAGGAGGATATGACACCCTCGCCCCCTCCCCCGTGAGCACACCTCTGTGACGTAATACATTATTACTATAGTGCTGCTGTTCGGGCAGTGTCACACCCGCCGAAAGGATATATCGGGTACTGTTTTTCGATTCGTTTACATACGAGCAGAGTATCGATCTCGTCGCGATGTATCCACTCGAAACGATACGTCGTCCGGTGAGTCACTGTAACGAGTCACCGGGTTAAGGAAGCAATATTGTAATTTACACCGCCCGACCGCGAGTTTAATACAATAAATATAATACGCTTAAATCATTATTTGATCGTCGACGAACAATAATCGTATCTGTTGATCAATAAACGTCGTTAATCGTGTGTGTGTGTGTGTGTGTGCAAATATTTGTTTGTGTGATAAGACCGCGAACAATAATTTATATTGTGTTCTCTGGCGTCGGCGTGACGCCCGGAGCCGTCGTTTTTTATCCCTGATTTCCACTGCGTGTACACCGCAAACCACGTGAACTGTGAATACACACGAACCGAGTCTTACCGTTTTATTTATTTTTTTTTTTCGTTTAGATCGTCCCTACTAATTTTTTTTTTTTTTTTTTGACCGAAAAGGTTTTCTCCGCCGCCGTTAGACCCTGGCAGTTATAGACGTGTCACGTTTACAATAAATTATATAGAATAATTTCAATCGTATAAAAATTATTGGTTGTGGCAATACATTTCCCATATTATCGTTATTGGTCGAAATAAAATTACAAAAATGGTGTGGTTTATTCGTAACATCGATTCAATTATAAAGCTTTTGTATTTTCTTTAAAAAAAAATAGTAAATTATCTAATAACGGGAAAATATATCTATTATGTTAAATATGCACCTGAACGTTAAGTTTTATACTTCGTCGAAACGCGTATTATTGTTGCACCTATGTAAGCCGTGTGATGTTAGATATTTTTATTAATCCATCACAAATTTACCTTTTGTTAATTTTTATTTCTTCGAAAACACGCCATTCGTAAATAAGACCTGAAAAGCCTTCGCCTCACACTATACTACCGTATAACGATTTTTTTCAATATGGTTTTTTTTCGATTCTACTAAATCTCTTTTTATCAGTGATTTGATAATCATACTCAAAAGTCATTTCTATTTAAGCTTTGTATAATGCATGAACTTGATTTTTTTTTTATTCTCAATTTTAAACAGTTATTTAAACTGCTCGTTTTTATTATTTTTCATTCGATTTACATCATGATTTCGAGTTAACATCAATAACGTTTTCAAAGATAACATTTTTTTTTTTTTAATATTTATTCTTCAATTGTTTCTTATTCAACCATAGTAAATGTTATAAGATATTTAAATTTGAAATTAATTAGAATATAAAAATTAGAGGATCAGTACAAGTATATTTTAACATTTACGTCTACTTTTTTGTTGTTTCAAACTTAAACGTGCTTATATATATCAATGTAAAAATAGATCCAATATTACAAATTTGAATATCAAAGTTATCTAAAAGTCAAATAGGTACTTAATCTTAATCACATATTATAAGCAGTGATTGTAATTTAAGAGGAGAAAAATATTTTTAAAAATACGCTGAAAAATTTGTTTTAAAACAATTTTGATTAATTAATATTTTAAATTGCAAATGAAAAAAAAATCCAAAAGGTATACATTTGTTAATCTTTGGGAAGCCATTTGTATATATTATATAAGGTTCCCTTCGAAGATTTACCCAATTGCAATATCACCTGTACTTCCTAATAGTTGAACTCTTTTATTTTTATCAATGATTTTATGGTTTTTCATACTCTTTTCACAAGACATTTGTTCAAATTATAAAAATCATGCAAAGTAAAAGTTAGAACGTTATTTTTTTTATAAAATAAGCTATAAAGTAACTTCATATTGAAAAAAAAAGAAAAATTAAAAAAAATTTTTATTTTTTATTTGTTACTAAGATATAAACATGTACCTAATTGACAAGTTTATATTTTAGTCCTTGTTTTTGTGAGTCGTGTAAACAAAGAACTTAACAGCAGTCGTGTAAATAACAGAACTTGATAATTTTCGTTATTTCGGGAGATATCGCAATGGGCGCATATTAGGATATCTTAGTGGGGCACTCGTATAACATACGAGTGTGTGCGTGCGCGCGCGGGCGAGAACATTAGAATATTTATCATTTTTTCTAAACTTTTTTTTCGCATTCTGTTGTTTCCGAATTAACATACGACGTTCTAAAAGGCATTCGTTGATAATCATAATGTGCCGTTGTTTTATTGCGCTCGGATTTCGTTCGACCGTCGTCGTCGGGGTGACGCACTAATGACGACACTATAATATTATTATTATCCGCGTCGTCGGTTCACCGACGAATATACAACGTACGAACATAGACGCGAGTACGTGGCGCGCGGACGTAGGTACTCGAGCATATTAATATAGTACACACACCGTCACGAGATAACAGCGCGTGACTAATAAACGACGTGTTAATCACGCGCGATGCAATTCGAACGTCGAATAATACATAATTATCAATTATTATTTATCACCCGTCGATGTAATTATGCAATATGTATGTGCCGCACATGACACGCGTTGAACTCTGGCGCGGGTTCGAAAAAAGTAAAAGAAAAAAAAAATGCGGACCTTTATAAACGATGTTTTTATCGTTATTGTAATAATAATAACAATAGTTATTCGTATTTTCTGTCCAATGATTAACAAAAAATAAATAAATAAACCAATAAAAAAAGATCACATTACACTGTGGTAAGTAGGTGAACTCCCTGATCGAGTATGAGTGGGAGCCTTAGTCTTTTGAGAAGAACTTAAAAGTCGATAAAAAAAAAAAAAAAAAATATATATATATATATATATGTAAAACACGCGAACGCATGATGGTCATTACCGCCTTTGTATCAGCCTGTTGATTGTACTCAAAGTATAGACATCGCGAAGAGGTCGGCCGAGTCTTGCCCGAGAAATGTTTCGTTTAGAAAGTTTTTCTTGTCCGAGTCTATCATCGCAAGGTAAAATAAAATGTTATGTTTTTGTTTTACCCAAGACAGTGGTCTTCACTCTCGTTTGTTTTATTTTTTTTTTTAGTCTATCGGATTAGATTATTATGGATTGACGGCTGGACTGAAAAATCTCAAAACTTATTTATTCGACAAAATTGACGGTTCTCTTTTTTTCTTTTTAAAAAAAACAAAATACAAATCAAAAAAAAAAAAAACGTTAGTCTACTAGCCGGAATCCACCGGTCTTCGGCGTCGTGCGTTTCACGACGGGCCACGACTTATTAACAGGCCCGCGATTACTGCGCGTGGATTCACGTCCCTTCCTACCCCCGGAGCTTTCGACGTATCTTCAGGTAGATGTCGTCCACTGTGTTTAAATTAAACGCGCGTAAGTACGACACGTTCACAAAAAACACAGTACGCGCGGGTGTGTGTGTGTGTGTGTGTGTGTGTGTGTGTGTGTGTGTGTGTGTGTGTGTGTGTGTGTGTGTGTGTGTGTGTGTGTGTGCGTGTGTGAGTAATCGGAAAGTCTCCGGTTTTTTTATTTTTTTTTTTTAATCCTTCGTGTTTGGCGTAGAAAAAATGCAATAGCCTTAATATGTTGTTAATACGTGATTATTTAAAAAATATCTATTCGATTCATTGCAGTGATACGTTTGTCACAATGAAAATACACTGCACACCACGCGGTATGTTTTACTCTAGGAAAGGAACACACACAGACTAAAATCATCGTTGCTAACACAGTCATACTCATTATTTTAATTTATAAATTAATGATCACAAACAATAATGCCATCTCAACTACTATAATATTATTACATTCGCCGTTTATCACCGGATCGAATTGAACACGGGTTTATATTTAGCTGTTCGTAGGTATAAAATATAAATCATACACGCAAATCCAAGTTATTATTCCAGAGTTTAATAAGTCTATTTTGTCGTCCACTAATCGCTCCATTCGACTCCATCGAAGTAGTTCATTGAAAACACACACTAGTATATAAATATATAATATTATATAATATACATTGGTCAATATTTGTCGGTAGTTTTTTTTTTTTTTTTTAGAGGAACTTAATTTATATATTATATATTATGATAATTAACGAACATGGCGTATACTTTATTATTTCGCCATAGTTGAATAAAATTTCTCGACTTCGCCCGGGCGGAAATATAATCATTTTGACTGATTTCCGTTTCTACAATTTTCTTTTAATAAATCTATGAAATTCTAAAAATCATTGCACTACGTGCTTGCGGACTCCTGGCGAACGGTGATCAGAAGCTGCATGAAGTATCTAAATTTCCGTTCCACATATTTTAAATTATGTCCACGTAAGATATCACTATAATTAAATATCATAATAATTCTTATCAGTTATGAATCCTGAAAAATATACGAAAATCATTATGAATGTTTGATATTAAATGACTAAAATTCACTCATTTATCAGAAACATTACAAATTACTGTGAGACTCGGCTCGTAACATTCGTTATGTGTTTATTAATAATTATTAACAAATATTAATAACAAATGTTTTGAAATAAAATAAAATTTCTTTATAAATCAATAGTTTTATTAATAAAATTAAAATCAAAATTAACTAATAATAATTATTTGCTTTCTATATACTTTATTGTTTTATACTATACGCGGTCATCATTGAATCAAATGTATTTTACTACACATAATTTCAATACCCGATGGAAGTGAATCCAGGAAGTGGTTTTTTTTTGGGGGGGGGTTACGATTTCTGGAACTATTCCGAGGTCTAAACCGAACCTTTTTGGTAAATCTTTTTTTAGATTGGATAAAAACTAGTGAAAAACAGTTACGAGTCGAAAAAAAAAAGTTACGTTCAATTTTGATCGCACGGTCGATGTTGCACACAAGTGTTTTCACGTAATATTTTCGGTTAAACAGTCGCGTTTTCGAGTACACTTAAATCCATTAGTCGCGAACTAACGAGCGCCGCGTGGACGTATAGGTGTGTGTGGGCACACTCGGAACTCCGCACACATACTCTGCGCGAGCACGGCAGACAGTATAGCGTACGGTATTTGTTTGTGCGTGTGCGTACATTTGTGTGTGTGTGTGTGTGTGTGTGTGTGTGTGTGTGTGTGTGTGTGTGTGTGTGTGTGTGTGTGTGTGTGTGTGTCTAGGGGTCTGACCGTTTTAGGGCGAAACACGCGGGTAAAATATTCGCCGGCGAGAGGGAAACCGCCGGGGGAAAAGCCGGCTGCGTCCATGGCCGTGCGGCCACACGCACGCGATAATATTATATACGCCGGCACCGCACGCCGTCGTCGTGTATTTACCACGGTGTGTGATGTATAATATGTAAATGCGTACGCACCCGAAAACGAACGTAAAAACATAATAACATATTATTATTATTATTATTATTATTATTATTATTGTTACGTTCGTATGTGTGGCGTGCGCGCGCGGGTGTGTAACGTCGGACGGACGCGAGTATAACAGTGTTGTACACGTATAAAAAAATATTAATAACGGAAATACGGATCCGTACGTATGCGAGCGTGCGCGGATAATGTACGAAATATGAATTACAACAATAATAGTAACAGTAATTATTATTGTTATTATTATTATTATTCGTCGTGTTATTCGGCAGACGTGGGCCGATGACGGAGGAGTATGCCAGTTATTCAGTGCCGGGATAACTTCTGTGGAAAACCGTCTACTACAGGAATTCTTCGGGTTTCCCGAGCCGCCGGCTAAAATCTGGCCTTTTTTTCTCTCGCGGGATACCGTACATTTATTATTAATCGAATATAACGCAATCTGTACTCTCTCTCTCTCTCTCTCTCTCTCTCTCTCTCTCTCTCTCTCTCTCTCTCTTTTTCTCTTTCTCTCATTCTATGTCTCTCTTTCCCTCTCATTCTATGTCTCTCTTTCTCTGTCTCTCTTTCTCCATCTCTCTCGTAGTTCGTTTCCGATCGCCGTCGCGACGTCGTTCATAACAACACTAACAACAGTTCACTTCAAAACAACACACAAACGAGCATAAATAATTATGACGTGCCGCACTACTACCGTTATCACGTTATCACGAGTGCGGCTACTACGCGACGTGTCTTGACGGACGCGATAATATCGTTTGGATTGGATTTTCGAACGGCTCGCACGAACCCGCAGCACGTACGGGCACAACCCCGAAGATCGAGTTCTACATCGCAAAAACGGCCGACGATATAGATACATTTCACTTCACCCCTAAATCCTATTACGACGGTCGTGTGGCCAAAAGAAGTCGTACCGTATTTTCGGTTCGTACCGGTCGCGGCCAAGTAAACGTCCTTTTGCTGCTGCTGCTGCTGCTGCTGCGGTCACTGTGCCTCTGTAACAAACGACACACGTACGGTATAAATAATACGTACTCGTAATAAATATTGCTCAAAATATTTTAATACCCTTTGCACGCGTGCGATTCCTGCGCCAAACTGTTTATGCATTGTTTTGTTTTTGTTTTTGTTTTTTTTTTTTGCAAACGAATACGTTCGTTTGAACTACGATGGTTTTTTGCACTTATACACACATATTATAATATGTATACTAGGTACCTGTATAAAAAAAAAAAAAATAATATTGTCGACGACACTAATAAAAAATTATTATCTCCGAGCAGAAAGAAACTAATAAACTCTCTCGCCGCAAACAGAACAATGAATCGTTTTCCCCCGTAGTACCTAAATTAGTTTAACGATACTATTCGTTATGCACATTTGGTTGTTTCTAAGCGATAATATCGAAAAAATGTTACATAAATAATGTATTCTCGTGTACATACCTAAATATGCGCATTTTGTCGAGAAGGTAACTGTTTGTTTTTAAGTAATTTACATGCACTTAACGACACGATGATAAACTATATTTATTTCACAAATTATTGTCCACAAAAAACTACAAAAGCATATATATATATATATATATGCCATATTTTTATAACTGTTTTCCATTGATGAATCATGATTATTTTCAACGCCTATAGTTTCTAATGATTAACGAACGCTTAATGTAGTGTCACACGCTGTAGAGTACATATTTTTCTGAATTTATCGTTTGGTAACAGACTGTTTTAGAGTATGATTTATACCCACTGCGAATAAAGTGTTTTTAAACGACGAGATGCTAATATAGAGATGATACATTTAAAAAATCTCACAATCGTGTACGTAAAAAATTATTTAACACAAACTACAGATATAATAATACGAAAAGTCCACGGTACATTTTGTGTAGTCATCAAAATAAATAAATATATATATATATATATATATATATATATATATATATATATATATATATATATATATATATATATACATTTTTATCAGAATTAAATGGAACCTATTATCTTCTCGGATAATAATAAAACAAACAATAATACATAACTTATCGTATTCGTCCAGAATTTCAGACTTATTTTATTCATACCACAATATTATTTCGTATTTATATTTGAATTAAATTGTTGTTTATCTTTTTTTTTTTTTACCTAGTCTATTCGGGTGAAAGGAAAACCGACCTTAAAACCACTCGGTGGATAGGTACGTGCCTAATTTCAAATAATGTTATTTTATTTTAATGGCGTTTCACCCGTCGACAAACGTTCTAGACCCTCCGCTGTGGCGGGACACACGCGGGCGTGTCCGTGTTGGTTTTACATTTACCGTAAACGTGCATTCTACTACATTTTATGACACTACAGGGACTCCGACCTCGAGAAAACACAAACACGTAGGTACTTACGTCCGTGCAGAATCACACGTTTATTTATTTACACCACTGCCGGCCAGACCGACGACCCTTTGCCACGTTCTCTTACGCTTTTTAGCCGTCCGGTGAGTTTCGCAGTGGACGTGTCTCGACCTCGTTTCGCCTCACACACACACACACACACACACACACACACACACACACACACACACACACACACACACACACACACACACACACACACACACACACACACACACACACACACACACACACACATGTATATGTTGAGCGAGCGATCGCGTACTGTCCAATCGATCCTATACCATCTGAAGACCAGGCGATCATAACAATTACGCAAACGTCCATGGAACCAATTATGCCAAACTAATTTATCCGCCACTCTCGAGGGCGTCGCATGAACTTTTTCCCAGTGACGTCGCTCTACACGGGGCCGGCGAATTTCAGGCACGCCAAACAAACTAATGCTAATGAGAACCCCGTCTCTTCTGATTTTTAGTTGTAATTTTATCTTACGTATGTAATCTTTTCTCACACATTTTCCTATAAGTATATCTTTATATAAATATTAATATGTTACTAGTCATGTATATTATATTGTATCTCTAGTTATCTGTACTTGGGCCACGGCCCATTCTGTAATGAAATAAATAAATAATACGCACGTAATATAGTTTTATGATTGTAGTATTGTTTTCACGACATCTCTCCGGTAGAGTAGATGAAAAAAAAATTGCGAAATTCGCTACCTATACCAAATCGAATACGCTTTTGCAGTGGCGGACTGTACCTACGCCAGGGGTGCGAATCGTAAAGCGGCGCATAATTATTATGCTTCAAAATAGGTATTTTTATTTCACTAGTACGATAATAATCATTACGTTGTCGGTTTATTGACAATGACATATTATTAAAAACAATAACGATCCACATGACCATTGTGGGCCATGGCATAAAGACAAATAACGGTTTCCATTTGCAATTACTTTTTTCTTGGCCTTCGATGACTTTGTCGTACGGTCGCACAAAAGTCATATAATGTCTAACGGTAAATAATTTATAAAGTGGACTGTTGATGAGTTAATTTTCAATGTAATAAACTTTGATTAAATCCGGTTGACTTCTACGCTATTTTTTGTGTGGCATCCTAAGTAGGGTAAAAAGGGGGCTTCTGGCCCCCCCGCAAATCCACCCAGATCCACAACACCCCCCTGCCCACCCAAATCCACCCACTAATTGCCCAATTAAAATCCACTAATTGTCCAATTAGAGTCTACTAATTAGAGCTTATTGCTCTAGTAAAATCCACTAATTTTCCAATTAGAATCTACTAATTGGACAAAATTGCCCAATTTGCATCCACTAATTGATCCTAATAGGTCCCAATTGCTTAATATACATCTGCTAATTGATCTGCGTTCCTCACACTCCATCGTTTCCGCTCCACTGTAGGAATCCTCCGCTTTCCCTCCACCCTAGGAGTCGACCGCTTCCTCTCCACTGTCGCGTGGTCTTTACCACGTCAACCTTACTACTATACGTCTGTTCTATAGTTATCTATCCCCCCCCCCCAAACGTGAGTGTGTGTGTGTGTGTGTGTGTGTGTGTGTGTGTGTGTATGTGTGTGTGTGTGTGTGTGCCTCACAAATGACTTGACTTATCCTACCATCTTCACCTGGACCAGCCTTAATCGCTAATGCTGAGATGATGATTTATACCTCTCCTCCTCTTCAAACTGTATAATATGTGTGTGTGTTATAAGACCACCGCAACGTAATCCCGCCAGACCTGTCTTCCTCATTATCATAATCATAAACGTTGCTATACGATCAAATGCAGATCAGTGCCTGAGACCCCCAGCTTCCGCACTATTATAAGATAAGGTCATTAGAATCTTACCCACCACCCCTCCTCATAAGGTCTATATTATGTGTGTGTTATAGGACCACCGTAACCTACCACACCACCACCCTACCTGACTTGTCATACTCTTTATCAATCAACGTTGCTATATGATCAATCGAAGAGCACCATCTCAGAAACTCCCAGCTTTCGGCTTACTATAAGGTAGTGTTATAATATGTATCTAATCCCCTCCGGTATTATCTCGTACCGTATGGTCTCATATCCCCAGGACTCTCCGAGTCGTATACCTCTCCCCCGCCTCTACCCGAGTGTCTAATGGGTTGACCGATACTTTGACTATATTTGATTATATTTAAGACCGTTCACACGCCGCCGCCGCCGCCGCGTATCATCTTTTGCTATACCATTGCCGGATTTGAATGCGATTACATCATAACAATAAAGCGATTAACGCGTGATAGCTATTCGTATACGATTAGAAAGTAATATAACAATTAACCCTCGCGCTAATTGTCAACGTTGCTATATGATCAATCGCAGATCACCGCCTCCGAACCCTAGCCTCCAGAGTACTTTAAGGTAGTTAGAATCTAAACATTAAAAAAGATATTTACCCACTCCAAATATTTTCTCGAAATTGTTGCGAAGTCCACACTAGTTTAACACTAATAGTCTAAGCTGATGCTGGCGAGATGTTTTACCCCCTCTTTCTCTGCTCTAATATCTGATGCTCCACTCTACGCCTTAATCGTCGACTCATTGACTGTCTATAATCGGGTTATCATAGGACCGATCAGCAAATACTATCATGAACGATCCATGCTTAATTATTGTGTTGTCACTCGCCGACAGACTAATGTTATCACTACATGTGTATAATATAAATTATATTGTTACTTAACATTAAAAATAGATATTTAGCAACTCCTAATATTTTTCGAAAGTGTTGCAAGGTATTCGGTAGTCCGACGTTAATAGTATAAGCTATTAGCTTAATTATGACCTGACAGGGGACCCGACTTAGGTTAAATGATTATTTGTGCGAAAAGTGCCACCCCGCCTGACTTGTCTGCCTCATTAGCATAGTCATCAACGTTGGTATACGATCAATCGAAGATCACCGCCACAGAATACCAGCTTCCGGAGAACTATAAAGTAACGTTATTAGACTCTAACCCCCCTCTCCCTCTGGTATGAACTCGTATCATATGGTCTCATTTCCTCTGGCCTCTGCCCGTATCTATGCGTCATGTACCTCTCCCCAACCTGTCCGATGAATGTTATCATTGACTATCCATAATCGTGTTATCACAAGACCGACTGGCGAACGCTATCATTAACGGTCTATGTTAAATCATTGTATTGTCACTCGCCGACCCACGAATGTTATCACTAATTGTGTATAATATAAATTGTATTGTCACTAAACATTAAAATAGATATTTAACAACCTGCAGTATTTTTTCGAAAGTGGTGTAAAATTTACAGTAGTTTAACGCTAATAGTCCAAGCCAACGTTTACGAGATGTTTTATCCTCACCTCCTCTGCTTTAGAATTTGATGATTTCCTCTAAGCCTTACACGACAACTCATTGATAGTCTATAATCGTGTTATCAGTAGGCCACCATCGAATACTATCATTGACGGCCTATGTTATATTATTGTGTTGTCCATCTCCGACCGGCGAACGCTATCATTAACGGTCTATGCTAAATCATTGTGTGTGTTGTCACTCGCCTACCGAGGAATGTTATAATTAAACGTATATAATATAAATTATACTGCGATTTAACATTAAAATATATATATATATATATAACATTAAAAATAGATATTTAGCAACTCCCAATATTTTTTCGAAAGTGTTGTAAAGTCTTCAGTAGTCCAACGTTAATTGTCTAACCTATTAGCTTAATTATTCGATGACCCGGCGTGAGTTAATTACTTTATATGATGCCATACACATATACACAAAAAATATCAAAAAATTAAATATACGCGGTGATATTTGCACTAAACAGTTGATATATATAAAATTTATATGATATAGTTTCATCCTCCGCTCGTCAATAATATTTAAACCCGACTCCCCCTCCCACCCCCGCCCCTCTAGCCGGCGATTGGGATCAATGACGGTCTATGCTAAATTATTGTGTTAACATACGCCGGCTGGCAAATGTTATAATTAAATGTGTACAATATAAATTTTATTGTCATTAAACATTAAAATAGATATTTAGGGAGTCCCAATATTTTTTCGAAAGTGTTGTAAAGTCTTCAGTTGTCCAACGTTAATAGTTGAAGCTATTATCATAATTATGAACCGACCAGACTTAAGTTAATTGATTATTTGTGATATACATATATGTATATAGTTTGAATAATAAATTATTGACATTATTAAGTAATAAAATGTGATATTTAGGATAGTTTTACACTTTTCCGTTATACTTTTTTATGAATAGCCTATAGTATTATACCTGCAACAATGACAAACAAATTAGTAATCATTATTATATACCTGCAAACCCAACTATTCCTATTACTGCTCTTCGTCAAGGTCGTCCGAATGTTTGCTTAAAACCACCGAGTTTATAGCATATTGTTGACGATAGTGATGACCCCTCCCCGCCTGACATGTCTTCCTCATAACCATAGTCGTCAACGGAGTGATTAGCTGTATAATCTATCAAAGATCGGCACCTTAGAATCTCCGCTCTCATGGGTGACATTCTATCGGTACTAATGAACACGCGGCTTAAAACCAAACCCTCCGCATTTTTAGTCGATGATACAATGAGGCTGAGCAAGATAACGTGTCGCGGTGAGAACAAACTCGCTTTTCAATCTATCTCGGATGGCAATAAAGTGTTATTGAGTCGAGAAAATTTAATCGCTCTACAACATATGGGATGGAGAACTTTTAATAGCGTTGTACTGAATACGAACGTTATCAGACCTGTGGCACTGAGACAGCTGGAGCAGATCGTATTCTATCTCAAATCCAATTTTACACAGAACAACACTACTGAAGACATGATTTCCGTCATCGGAGATGCTTCAAATGAATCGCTCGCGTCACAGATACCTAAAGAGGAGGAGGAGGAGCGTTTCGTGAGTCAGTTAAAGTTATATTCGGTCAGAGAGATTATAGAAAAAAATGGATGTCGGCTATACATAACAGGCCCATTAAGGTAATTAAATACATTTCTACATGATTTGCGCATGGATTATTTATAGTATCATAAAGTATTTTTCATATGTAACCAGGTGGAGTCATTACCCTCGCCATTATCACTGTCACCTGAAAATTCGGTTGAAGAGACTTGTCAATACACTCCTCGAGAATATAATATATCCAGAGTGTCTGATGAAAACGATGGTCCTATATATATATATTTCAACAGATATCCATCATCACCGCCATCGTCGCCAACCTTTGCGATACGCCCATCTGCGACGGGCGCTATTGATAGCGGTCACTGGTGGAGGGGACACTAACCTCGAATAATATAAATAAATTCGTATAATGTATTATGTATCTACTCATGTGTCAAATAAAAAAAAAAAAAAAAAAAAAAAACATACGAGATATAAACTAGAATTATTCATTTATTTATTAAAATGGATCTATACTATCAATCGAGGATCACCATCCCAGCACCCTAGCTTCCGGAGTACTATAAGGTGACATTATGAGAATCTAACCTCCTCTGGTGTGAACTCATACCGTATGGTATCATTTCCTCAGGACTCTACCCGTCCTATCCGAGTCATTTACCTCCCCGCCCGCCTCACCGCCCTGCCCGAGTGTCAAATGTGGTAAAGACGACCGACACTATGACTCATTCGTATTGAACATGATGCCCCCCCCCTCCTCTAAGCCTTAAACGGCGACTCATTGATTGCCCATTATCGGGTTATCACAGGGCCGACCGGTAAATACTATCATTGACGGTCTATGCTAAATTATTGTGTTGTCACTCGCCGGCTGATCGCCAACTCATTGACTATCCATAATCGTGTTATCGCAGGACCAACCAGTGAAAGTTATCACTAAATGTGAATAATATGAATTATATTCCCACTAAGCATTTACATAGATATTTAGCGATTCGCGATATTTTTTATAAAGTGTTGTAAGGTCTACAGAAGTGTAACGATAATAGCGCTTAGACTTAATATAAGAGTCACTATTATATAATAGTGATTATAGCTTAATTATAACCTGACCGGGTTTGATTGAATATTCGTGATATGCGTGTATATATATATATATATATATATATATATATATATATATATATATATATATATATATATATATATATAGTTTGAATAATGAGTTATTGACATTATTATGTAATATGTGTGATTTAAGAGAGTTTAACATTTTTCTAGCAAACATAGAATCGTCACTTATAATTAGACTATGATATTATAGCTATTAACGTGGTGAAGAGACATTACAAGAACGTTGTTACACTAATGTGCGATATAGTGTGTGATATCCAGCTCTAAGCCTTCTCGTCAACTCCTTGATTGTCTATAATCATGTCACCACAGGTTCCACCGGTGAAAGCTGTCATTAACGTTCTATGCTAAATTATTGTGTTGCACTACTAAATGTATATAATATAAATTATATTGTCACTGAGCATTAAAACAGATATTTAGCAACTCCTAATATTTTTTTCGAAAGTGTTGCAATGTCTTCAGTAGTCCAACGATAATAGTCCAATGTGTTGGAGAAAAACGCTGAAAATATTAAAGAACTAAAAATATTCATAGCCGGAATAAACGCAGTCATCCCTAATTTACTGTCTCGCGTCAACACGAATGAAATTTATTTTAAAGATAGACCTTTAGCATCCCCGTAAAAAACACGTTAGTGGCGATGAACGCGTCTAATATGTCCTCGACGGCGATCGTTTTACAACAAGTATTTAATCAAAGAGTTATCCGTTATCGATACCAGTAGTTGGGCTACACAGCATTGGATTTTCAAACACTCCATGAACACTCAAGACATGAAAACTCGTAGCGTAAATAGATGGTTAGAGCGTCACTACCACCGTCTTACTCTCGACTATGGGGACGTTGAGTTTGAAGAAATAGATCGTATTTTAAACTCAATAAAATTCGATCGTATTTTTGTAAAAGGCGAACAAAAGCAGCATCTAATCAGTGAATATATTCCGCATGTCTTCGTTTCAAACATAGAAGAGTGGGGTTGCCCACAGCTGGATCGCCTGTGTTCCAGAGACAATGTCACGACGTTGCTACCGCATTGTATATTTCATAAAGACTTGAACCCAAAACATTGTACTTTTTTCAAGGTTTTCGCACTACGTAAATGGCTTACCGAAAATATATGTGCGGACGGTGTTATTTAAAAGAGAAATTATTGTTAAATTCTTTACTATTATGTAATACCTTTATTAACATACGGTAACGTTAACGTAATTGTTATTAAGCAATGTTAATATAAGGCTGTCATGTAGACGGACCACCGAACCGTGAGCGTGGGGTCAATGGTTGATCGACCCGCGGGTAGGCTGCCATTGACCCGGACGAGAGCGTCCAGCGTCCTCTTTAAATCGATCACCGCGAAGCCCACCGCGGCGGTTAGGTTAGGTTAGTATAGTTGTAAAAAATTACCGGCAATACCAGTCGCCGGGCTTATATTTAACTGGAACAGTCTTCGACAGAGCTGGTTGCCAAGCGTCAGTCATACGCCTCCGGTTCCCAGATGGGGCCGCCACGGACCGCGAGTAGTGCCTCGTCGCTAAAAATACGGTCCGTTTGTGTGTAAGGGGGGGGGGGGCCTCTAAAATACGGGTACCTACAGCTTACAATAATATTTTTAACAAAATAAATAAACAGTGTTTGGTAGAACAAGATGTTAAACTCTCGGTCGAAAACGTTGATCTACACTGTCGGATATGGAAACGGGGTTAGAGACACGGCGTGCTTTCGCCGAATACAATACGCGCGCTTATCGTTGAACGTTCTTAGTATGGTATGACCATTTTGGTTCTCACACTACCCCCCAACGTTAACGGGATAAGATTTCACAACGTGTATATATATATATATATATATATATATAATATATATATATACTTGAAGACACTGGATCAGCCAAAGTATAAAGTGCTATGTGATATTTTAAAAGTCGTAGAAGGGGTCAAGTTGTTTACATTTTACGATAATGAACAAGTTATCCGGCCTGAACGGGCTTTACCTAACTCGGTATTCATTTTCGACGATGTTATATATGTGAAAACCAGAATATCATACGATCATATTTTCTCGCGTGGACGGTATAACCTGATCGACGTGTGCTACCCGACCCAATCTTTTACGCGCGCACCCAAATAGCTGCTGCGCAACAATAGTAATCTCATAATATTATTCAAGTCGGACAAGACTAATTTAGAACACGTGTATATGGATCATCATTCGGGGTGATATGAAGTATTCGGATTTCAGTGATCGTAGAGTGCATTATCGCGATCAACAGCAAATATCTGATAAAAGAGTTATCTGTCATAGGCACTATCAGTTGGGCTACACAGCATTGAATATTCAAATACTCGCGTAAAGACAAAAAAGAGTCGTAGTGATAACAGATGTCTGGAACACTATTATTACAGTCTTTGTCTCGACTATGACGACGTCGATAAGGAGATCGGCCAGATTTTGAACTCGTAAAAATTCAATCGTATTTACGTGAAGGGGAGAATACAAATTTATTAGCGATTTCATTCCACACGTTCGAGTATTGAACCCAGAAGAGTGGGGTTGTCCACAGTTGCATCAGCTGTGTTCCGGCGACGACGACGACGCCATGACATTACCACTAGGTATATTTCACAGATATCCTAAGCACTATACCTTCCATAAGGAGTATACATCACGTAAATGGTTGAATGATTTATAAAGTTCGGACTCTTTCACGAAAGCGAGAGTGTAAATTAGAAATATTATTATTATTGTTATTACTATTACACGTCGCTGTTGACGAGTTAATCGTCATAAGTCTTTAATTATCGTCGTTTGTTTAATAGTTTTCTTTTCTATCTCCTGTTAATTGATATTGTATTCAGAAGCAGTTAATTATAATGCTACCCGTTATTGTAATTAAAGACTATTAATATAAATTTTATATTATAATTATTGTAAGCTAGCTAATTTTAGTCACATTGAATAATAAAATATTATTTCATCTCATTAACCAACTGTTTTTTTTTTTTTTTTTTTTTTTTTTTGCCGGAATCGAGAAAACTTTTATTTTCTAAAATTATAGCACAAGCATCGATTAGTGAATCGTTTTAGAAACATTACATAATGATGTTAAAGTGTTATTTAACTTTGTTGTTACGCGGAGGCCCGACGGCCTTCCTCAATACTATGGTTTCTAATCGCTATCGTGTAATTGTAACCAATGATATTATAACACTATTAAAGATTGGATATTATGGATAAAAGATAATTGATGCGTGTTATCGCCTATTTATTTTTTCAAAATATATTTTAATGTAAACCTTACACAATATATTCACATAAAGATTTTTCTTTGTAAATGGATCTTTTTCCGTAAATAAAGAATATAATAAATAATATAATATAAATAAAAAAAAACAGCACCTCTTAATCAATTATTGTATTAGCTACTCGTATTGTATAATATAATTAATGTTTTGATAATTTATCACAGCTCGATGCCGGAATAACATTGAGTGAATCATTTGTAAAGTAGTAATTAACCAAACTCGGATTAGTACTAGTAGTAGTAATAGTTGTGTTTACTAAATAAAATAAAATTGCTTATGTTTCACAAAAAATTATAATAATAGCTAACAGTACAATATTTCTTAAATTTATCTACATTTTAAAATATAATCAAGTATTATAGTGACCATGTGCACTCGTAAGAATATTATTCTCATGAATAACACGTTTATCGTCAAAACTATCTAGTGTTAATTTATTACTCCGTATAGTTTTAACATTATGTTTATACGAACGAATGGAAACGTTATCTCTACACAGGGTATCCTCCTTAATATGTTGTTTATCTTCATCATCATCCTCACTGTCGGACGCCATCAAACACCGCTTATGGTCCTCGAAGGAGAGATGATTTTTAACAACGTGACGGCGTATTCCTTTAGATTTGATGCCCGTTTTACCCTCTAGTATGTACGCGTATGATTTAGCACGGAGTGCTATAAACTCGTACATGGTACCACCCTTTGTTTCATCAGTAAAGAAACCCGGAATCTTTTTGCGTTCAAGGGTAAAACACGGATGATCTGACGGCAGGTTACTCGTGTCCATCCGATTAAACAGCTCGGGTGATGTGAATAGGTCTTGGTAAAAGTCCTCCGTCTTCACGTGATAGACCAGTGAATCTTAAATAATATATAAGCTTACACACTCACACACACATATACATGAGAGACAATAGTTAATTTACGTAAACGATTACCTGTATCGGTGTACATTAACTCGATGTCTTGCTTATAATGTTTCTTCATTACGTTATAATGATAATCGTACATTAAGTGTTTGCTCAAATCGAGGACCGCCTGACCCACGTAAATGGGTTTACAGAACTCAATCGTTTTTTTGTGCAGGGATACTAATGCAAGATTTTCATTATAACTAACACAGTCTTTGAAAGTAGGAAGCTTGATTAGTTTTAGCATGCGCTCGGGGGAACTGACCAACTCCATTTTTTGCCGTTTCCGCATTGACTCCATGGTTTTACCTGAAATAATATCAATTAGCATATATTGGTAAATTGAAATAATGTAAATTATCGTTTACAAGTTAATGCAAAATGTATTATAATACATACCGAACATAGCGTTATTCATGAGTTTGAAAAAGTCTTTCTCAAACTCATTGCGGGCTTTCTGTCGCATCTCGGTATTGAGTTTAATGTACGGAGCCAAAAACGGTCGTTGTCTGAATTCTAAGACACGGTGAACCTAAGGAAATAATAATAATAATAATAATAATAATAATAATAATAATTAAAGATATTTTAATCACCTTGTCAACTATTAACCCGTTGGCGATGGCTTGCTTAAGATTAACATAATGCACTACATATTTATATTTTGTCTCCAAGGTAGCCATCAGTTTTTTAACGGTAGAGCCGCGTGGTACACTGGCGTGAGGTAAAAAAGGCATATCATTGTGTGCATCATGGAGCTCCCTCGGATACGATACGTCGACTTCGTACAACCTACCGACGTCATCGGTTTCATGCATGTAATCGAGTTGAGCTAAAGCGACTTCGGGATTTCCCTCGAACCACTTGAATCCACCGCACGGCATGTACTGGCTCATGGCCCAGCCATATAAATTATTACCTGAAATTGAAAAAAAAATATATATAAAATATCTCGATAGTCTCGAATAAAAATAAATATAATTACAGTCCTGGTAGATGATCCATGTTTTAACTAGATCGTCATCGAATCCGGGTGTTTTCGCGTTGTTCGCGCGGGCATAGCGCTTGCACGCCTGCACCAGTCCGCCCCGTATACCCGCCTCGATCATCAATAATTGGTCGTAGTCACTGACCAACTCTAACTCGGTGCGAGTGTATTTCAGCATACAATCAAATGTGAATCCCGGCGCCGTATAATAATAGGCTGGGTCGAGAGAATATGTTGAAAAACAAACGCGTCGGAAATTTTCAAAAACATCGGCCAACAATAACACGTCGATCTTTAGATACAAGTCGCTGTAATCGCCCAGTGTGCGACAGCCAAAGTGCTCCCACACACGTTGAGCATGCTCGTAGTTTTTGGGTTTGATGTGTGATTCTTTGAGCGTGCTATAAAAATCCTTACAGGCAGGCAACGCCGTCTCAGATAATTTTGACCAGTCATCGGTGTACTCGTATGGGTAAACCCCTTTACGCGTGACTAGAGCCATGTCCTCGGAAGAGAACACTTTACCCGTCTCACCGAACTTTGCAAAGTCCTCGCTAACGAGGTTCTTCGCCAAAGTGGCCAGTTTCGACGCCATGAACCGATAGGAATCGACAAACCTAATAGCGAAGTGCGTGTCTATATATTTAGAGAACGAAATAAAATTCTCCTCGCTATTAGGGATTACCGAAATACGATGCTCGTCGTAGCCTAGTTCGGTTACTATGAAATGAGCATCGTATCGCGACAGATTGTGTAGGAAACACGGTACAAAGTTCGGTGTCTTCAACTTTAAGTTACAGGTATTACAGAGAGTTTTCAAGAATGCACCTCCGATGTGATCGTGGTGAGCAGTCCGTTGGTTACTATCAGTGAAGGCAGTCTCACACAATTGACAATGGGTAGTTTTCTCGTGGGCGGCCCGCTGTTCCTCACTCATCACAATCGCGACGTTAGTAGTCTTGAGGAGATCATAGATTCTCCCCACCACACCGACCACCGATAAAACAAAGTGTTTGGCCACCTCGTCTTCAGCGGCGGATCCCCGGTAAATTACCGGTAGACGAGGAATGTTAAACCGTTCGAGTAACTCGATAGGTACGTGGTCGGCCGCTTTGACGAGAAACGCGTAGCTCATCGGGTGATGCTGATGAAAAGCGTTAGTGTACGCTCCGTGTTGTTGATTGATCGGCTTCAGGAGAGCCTCAAAATCGGCGTAAATGACAAAAGGAAGGTTCTGGGTTTTACACCAGCCTTCGAATTTGAGGGTCTCTCCCTCCCGCGGCATTATCGGTAATATCGGTTTGTGCTCGCCACACAATTTCACGTGCGCGTCGAGGGCCTCCTTGCCGCACAATTTATATTTTTTCGGTCGGTCGTCGAAACTGGTGAAGCATCGTTTACACGTAAATATTTTTTGTTTGTGTGAATTTTTTTGTGCTCTTACGAGCCGGGAAAAATTAGCAATGTACGCGTAATGAGTTTTCCCCGAATCCAACATATCGTCGATGAGTAAAAGATCAAAGTGATTGTTCTTCTCCTCATCGGTGACACGTATCGGATACACCACATCGCGTGTCGTAGACTTTTTATTTTTGCACACCGCGTACACGTTGACAGACGTGCCGAGGTTACATCGTTCGAATAAAACGATCTCCGACACGGGTGTGGGCACTGACAACGAGGAAAAGTCATAACGGTATTCCTCATTGCGATAATTTATCCCGACCCTTTCGCGATGCTTATGTGCAACGTGTTTCGCCAGGATCGCCCACTTAAAACATTGTTGGTCGATGTTTTGAGGGTTTATAACGGCTCGCCGAGAAATTATATTTTTAGGTAGCTCTATGTATGATGTACCAACCAGTGGTTTGTACTCGTACACACCCAACAGCATACCGTCAATGCGCGATAAGGTGAATCCGCTCCCTTTACCCGTGTAAACATCTTCCTCGGCAAGAATAGTAGAAAAATCCTCGTCCACCATCGCTACGATATCACTGTGGGTAAACACCTCTCTCGCCGACGTTTTAAACGCCCTGTTCTCGATAGATGTTTCTATACTCGGAATAACGTAGGTGGCTTCCAATTTAAGATTATACTTAATCGGGTGAACGCGCACGCTTTCGCGTAATTTTTCAATCAATTCCGATTTTATAGAGTTAAGAAAAACCTTATAACTGATGCTGTCCTCAATGTTTTTCCTATAATACCACACTACCGAACGGCGTAGTGAGGAATCGATTTCGGTAAAGCCGGGCGTATTCACCGTTTGCATACGCACCTTTTTGGATTTCATGTTGACCGACGAACTATCGGTATCCCGTTTACGCGGTGCTGCAGGTGTATCGAGGATGACCGTAGAGTCAGCCCTCGTAGTCGCATGAACGGTCAACGGCTCAGTAATGATAGCAAATCCTATACCCATAGCCTCGTTATACGCATCGCTAAACTTAGTCATACCTAACAGAATAACATATATATTTCAAAATGTATAATATTTTTATTTTTATTTACGAGTAATATGACTCAGAATATTTATTTCAGTTTTTATTTTAATTATTTATAATATAACTATGCGTTAAACATTATAAAATAATAGTACGTACCATGTTTTCCTAAAACGTGACGGACTAGAGCATCTTTTCGTGTGAAGTCTTGTGAACAGCGACCGCATGAAAATTTCGAGCCATCGTGCGATTTAGTATGCCTTAATAGGTTTGAACGCGTAGTAAAAGTTTTAACACACTTATTACAATTGAACATTATCGATTTTTATTTTCAAAAATAAAACCGAAAAAATTGAAAACCAGGAAGAAAATACGTAAGGCAGGTTATTTGTAGTGTATTTTAGAGAACATTAATAACGCGAAGATGGATAGCATGAGCTGTAAAAACACTGTGACTATTTTGAAGGAAAGGCCGTTCTTTTATATCAATCGATGACCATTTCCATAACTTTTCTTGTATTATATATATTACTATACATTTTAAACATATTGGCGGTATTCTCTTAATATATCTACGTATTTAGTTAATGCGTACACATAATATGTTTACATTTTCTGTATTATTTCTGTGATATATTATATGGAAGACACGTATATACCCCAGGTGCTAATTACCTTGTTTACATAATTGCACAATAATATGAAATTAGCCCGAGGGCTTAATGCTATATCACATTCTAATCGTATACGAATAGGTATTACGTGTTAATTGTTATAATGTCATACAAATCGGACAATGGTATAGCTAAAGATGATACACGGCGGCGGCGGCGCGTGAACGATCTTAAATATAATCAAATATAGTCAAAGTATCGGTCAACCCATTAGACACTCGGGTAGAGGTAGAGAGGCGGGGGAGAGATACATGACTCGGAGATTCCTGAGGATATGGGACCATACGGTACGAGATAATACCAGGGGGGATTAGTTACATAAAACTTTTTAGTAGGCCGAATGCTGGAAAGTTCTGAGATGGCGATCTTATACAATTCACAACGTAGACAACAAGGATGACAAAGTCGGGTGGGGGCGGGGGGTTAGATAACGCTGGTCTTATAACACGCATTTAGTATATGGTTAGAGGAGAGGAGGGGTAAAAATCATCTCCTCAATATTCAAAGCTTAGAGGAGAGCATCAAAGATTAGAGCAGAGGAGGCTGGGATAAATCACATTGTCAACATTGACGATAATCGAAAACGGTGGCGGATCATCAGGAATGGCGCGGTGAAGACCACGCGAGAGTGGAGAGAAAGCGGCGGACTCCTAGAGTGGAGGGAAAATGGAGGATTCCTACAGTGGAGCGGAAACGATGGAGTGTGAGGTGGCGTTATTCTTTGATCACATATAGCTAATTAGTGGATGCAAATTAGGCAATTGAGAACAACGCGGATCAATTAGCAGATGTATATTGAGCAATTGGGAGCAATTAGACAATTAGTGGATGCAAATTGGCCAATTTTGTCCAATTAGTAGACTCTAATTGGACAATTAGTGGATTTTAATTAGGCAATTAGTCAATTAGTAGGTACTAATTGAGCAATTAGTGGATTTTAATTGGGCAATTAGTGGGTGGATTTGGGTGGGCAGGGGGGTGTTGTGGATCTGGGTGGATTTGCGGGGGGGCCAGAAGCCCCCTTTTTACCCTACTATCCTAGTAATTTATTTATTTATTTATTTATTTATATGTATGAACGGGCTATAAGCCCAATAGTACAACACAATTTGTAGTAATGAATATGAATAATAACAATAAATAGGTAAACGCCAAACAATACGGTGTAATATTTTGGTACGAATAGAAAAAAATTTGAAAAATTGAAATAGTCGTTTTTATCAGTGGCATTTTAAAACATATTGCTACTGGCTTAAAACAAAAGCTGTGAATTTTCACAATTGGTAAAAAAGAGGCATTTTTAAAGTTTTCCAGGGGCGCTGGCGAGACTACCTACGCCACTGCGCTTATGGCCTGATTGTCGTGCGATTTTAGTGGCGAACAATTAACAGTTTATATCTAGAATTTTAGAATAATTAATTTGATGGACCCGTGTACCGCGTTCAATTAGACAATGTTGGTTAGTGATTAATTGAAATTGCGATTATTAACTTCGGTCGATATTATTTTAATGATAATTTTAGTTTTGAACGAAAACAGTAGAGAAATAATTGCTCAACAACCACCGTCGGTACTCAATTAATATGAACCGGGAATTACATTTTATGTATTTGGGTCGTGCACGATGCTCTTCTGTACAACGATTTAATTCGTCGGATGCACATTCGTACATATTTTGTACGTACGGTGAAATCAAAACGTATTTATTTTACGATTCGTACAATATCGTAATTATTTTTGGCGTTACTCGTTATATGATTTAGAATTTTACGTCGAAAAACACTAATAGCTCCCAACATTCTTTTTAAACCAATGCTATATTTTACAAAACGGTGCTGCAGAATATGCAGATATATTTCAATTATTAAAAATCGCGAGTCACAATTATTGCATATCCCACAATACTTAAAATGGCGTCCCCTCTTGTTTTCTTTTGTCGTCCAACTCTGATTTCACTATTCGTTTAGAATATCTGTCACGGACCTATTAACAGGGTGAGTGCGCATAATTGTACATAAAAAAACATGTACAGCATACCAAAAAAATTGAAAATGTCGAGAAACGTAAATTTTAGTGCTTCTTTACTCCTCACCCCAAATAATTATGTCGATACGTGGTCTTCCGGTCGGGATATTTAGTGATGTGAACAAATAATCGTTTTGCATAATATATTAACGAAAACGACGTCATATTCTAGCCGTGCAGTTTTTATCGTATCTCTCGTCACGCGCCCACACGTGACACACACAAACCAATACGAAATTAATGTACGTATACATCGCGAGTCGTTCATGCCTTGACGGTGTCACACGGTGCACCAATTCAAATACACATCAGCCTTATCCGCCGCGCTCTCGTTAAACACGATATAAATTAATAATCATTACAGACACACCTTTACCCGTCTAGCGGCACCTACCTCTGCACAGGACGCCTGTCGGTCGGGTGAATTCGCGGTACTATGTACAATGTATATACATATATATATATATACAACGAGGCAAGCGGCAGAGGGTCCGTTTTAATAATAATAATAATAATAATAATAATAATAAAGGGCGATATTACCCTGAATTCCTGGCGTGCTTTTACATTTACCTATACATACACTCACACACAAGCGCATGCACGTACGCACACGCACATTGATACACTCATACACACACGCATGCACGCACGCACGCCCGCACACACACACAAACACACACACACACACACACACACACACACACACACACACACACACACACACACACTTCGTTATCGAGAATTGCGGCTTTTAATAAACACGGCTGAAATATTCGCATTCTTTGTTGTACACGCGTACATGTATCTATATATTCGTTTAACAATAATAATGTATATACGTGAATTTCTTTATTTTTGTTTATAAAAATACATAAATAAACATGTGTACAGTGATAACACGACTCGACATTAGTTTTGGTAACACTATCGCGCGTTGACAGCGGCTATAACGATACGTACCTCCGTAAATAGACGCTTTACAATAGCTGCTCGCAACGTTGTGACCGCCACGTGATCAGCGGCAAAAGCCGTTCTCGTCGTGTACCGATAGCCCGTCGATTTCAATAGGATGGATCTAGCCCCCGAGAAATAGAAATATGAAGGCCAAAAGTTTCATTTTACCTCCGTGATAATTAAAAAAAAAAAAATTGATTTTAACAGTACGCCATCAGATTTACGTCTGATTAATATACCAGATTAATGATCCAAAACCATTTTAATATTACGAGTTATGATATAACGTAAATTGAATAATTATTACAGTTCAAATGTCGTTTTCAGATTTCTTTTTTTAATTTTCTATACCCGTTCTCGTGCTTAAATCTGAAAGTCTAATAGTCTCGTCATGTTTTCCAGTCATTACAGAATTATTAAACGAACTTCGGCCCTTATTCTATTGTCGCAGTCTCGTATTTAAGGAAATCCGACACACCGCACACCTACTCGATCGCGGTCATCAATCTTGTCAAATCCGTCTATCGCCCAGCGGTAAAAGCTCGGTAAAAGGCCGTCGTCGGTTTTCCGGTTCGGATCGGTTTTTTTTTGCGATTTATACGTCCTTATATTTACTCTGTACACCCGTACGTCTTTATAACACGTGCACTTACGTATATATTTATGTATATTGTATATATATATATTTTTTTTTTTTTTTTTATTAAGAATAAGGCTTCGACCCGACTGCGGTTATTACAATATTATTATTGGGTGTTTAAGCTATGATTATAAGTTACATAGTTACTGATGTTAAGTGATAGAGTATTCTTGTATATTTACATTGTATTAGGCATAAATGGGTTTAACTGAATATTTAAATTTTTTTCGTCGTTGCCGATAGATTTGAAAAAAATATGGATCGGGTGAGTGTTGTGTTGTTCTTCTAGTGCTTCCTCCATTGGAGAAGGTTGGTTGAGGATGCTTCTTGAGTTGACATGTACAGGTCAATCTAAGACTATGTGTTTTATTGATAGAGGCTCGTCACATTGACTACAAACAGGTTGTTTTTCGTGTTTTACGATGCGTACGTGGGTGAGGTCGGTGTGACCGATTCTTGTTCTTGTGTTGATTACTTCTGACCGTCATTGAGGCACTGGGTTGAGTACACCATTTTGTGATTGTGATTTTCTTTTTAATTGATTTCAATTTATTAGAGATAGGTATTTCATGCCAGGAAGTTTGACACACATTACTCATTAGCAATGAATATGCTAATATACTTCGTTTTGTGTCATGGTATGGAAGAGTATTAATTGACGTGGACGATGAAGACTTGATTGCCTCATTTGCCAGTGAGTCCGCTTTTTCATTTCCTGGGATGCCCGTGTGAGAGGGAACCCACATGAATTCGATTGCTTTTTGAGTAGAGGTGATTATGATATGCATTTGATAAATTATTTCATTAGATGGGTACTTACATATTAAGAGTACACGTATATGTAAATTTCGCGTGTGTGTGCGTGCGTTGCGTGATACACAAAAGAAAACGCACCGTATATTATGTAGTATATATATACACGTGCATTATGTAATATTATATACCTATAATAATGTCTTATCGAGTGTCGTGTGATGTTTATTGTCATATTACGGAAACTGCTGCTATTGCGACTAAATTGCAATAATATGTACAAAGAGGGTTCATAATTTGAAATATTTCATTTGAAATAATTCAAAATTGAAAATTGTTATTAGTATTACAAGTGAAATGTTATCAATCAGATTCTATCATTCCTTGATTATAGACTTACAGTTTGACCATAATATAAACTAATAATTATTTTGTTACCTACACCCTGAATTTATAAAAATATATGCGACACGGCGTATTGTGAAGGCTCCATGTTTTATACCAGATACCAAATAATAAAACATATTGAGTTTTATAAATTTTAGGTTTTAACCACGGTCTTACGAGATATCTTCTAAGACCGTGGTTGTAACTATCAATGATTTTTGGAGCTAGAAGAATTTTATTTACTTGATAATAGTTCGTTATTTCGTAATGATGATTTATTTATTTTCTCTTGTCTTGTGT
Organism: Therioaphis trifolii; assembly: GCA_027580255.1. Lineage (NCBI taxonomy): Eukaryota > Metazoa > Arthropoda > Insecta > Hemiptera > Aphididae > Therioaphis > Therioaphis trifolii. The sequence continues at coordinate 39,877,897 of CM050409.1, read as the reverse complement.
TGTAAATTGTAATTTGCAAAAGAAATCTTAAGTGTCTAGTTACAAATTAAATACCTGTCTAATATTGTATTTTTCGTACTTATTTAGAGATAATATCATTTCATAAATAATTTTGAGAAAAAAAAAAGTAAAATCTGTAATAGATAAATAATATTGTTTTGTAAAAAATAAATGTATAGATAACGTTCACAAATGCAAGGGTTAAAAATGAATAGTAAGTATGTTTTATGTATAAGTATAACTTTATAAGTGTATATAATTTGGTTCAGGATATATTTAGGTATCACCTTTATTTATACATTATAAATTTAGTAAAAATTAAACACTATAGAACTAAAAGTAACATAAAAAAACATAGGCATTGGGCACTTTGTGCTTAAAAATTATTTATGTTTTCAATGTTTTCATAGAATAGAATAGATATACTACCTAATTAAAACGTGTTTTCTCATCTTTATTACATAATATAGCTGAATAGCTCTAATACGTATTATTTGGAATACAACCCTTTTTTTATTTATTTTGGGAAAATTTTTATTTTTCGTGTAAATGAAATATTTTATGAAATATTAGAACCCTATGTACAAATAGCCACGTCGAGACAACGAAGGCGTTTGCGCGCATACACGTCGCGGGCACACCGTACTATATAATATTATAGTGCCTTCTACGGACATACGAATGCATAATAACGATTTTCTTTTTGAAAAAATAAACCGGACCGTGAATATATGTCGTGTATTACGTGTTGAGAAATATCGTGCATTAAACACCTTCAATCTCCGGTTTTGGCTTTTAATCGTCAGATATTATTTCCGTGTTAAAAATATCGATTTGGATAAATCAAATATATTATGAACCTATTTATATGAAAACTCTTTCGACTTTACTCCGGAACGAAAGAAAACTGGAAATAATAATTATATCGCGATGAAATTATAAAATTTTGCTTCAACCCGAATCTTTATCGGTTTACATACTTATAAACGCATGAATTGTAATTAACGCGGGACGAAAAACAGTTCTAAAAGTATATTCTTTTTGAAATTCACAAACTATTATATTTATCGCCAGTTGCCATAATTCGAATACGAAAAGTTCATAGAAAGATGATGAATAATATAGAGCAAAGACGTGAAAAAAAACCACACCGTTTTGTTGAGAGAACTGTACGAACGCGACTGAAAATTCACTCATTATAAAAACTCCTCTACTATACGTCTTCGTGAACGTACTCCGATTCACCGAAGAACAATATTATTCACAGTGTGTTATTTCATTGTTTCCACGACGACACTCGACGCATTGACTAAAATCTAATTTTCGAAGAATCGGAAAAATGAAACTCGACGATCCCGCCGTTGAAAACGTATTGCAATGCAATAAAAAGTGTATTAAAAAGGTTTCGTTCAGTTCGTCGTCGGTATCGCTTTGATGCACGTTAAAAGCTTTAAATAGAATATTTATGACGTGTGCAGTGCACCTATTTCAAGGGTTTATACTTTAAATCAGTGTTTCCCAACTTCTTTTACTCGCGGAACCTTTGCAGGAGCTTGAACTTTTTGTGGAACCCCCATATTTTTCTATAGTTGTAATGCTGACATAAGTTTTTTACACTTAAATGAGAGGATTGTCAGATACTTCCGGCACCAGGTTTTCGTGGAACCCTTGGCGCCGGCTCACGGAACCCTTAGGTTCCGCGGAACACCAGTTGGGAAACACTGCTTTAAATGACAACTCCGGTACCCATTACACAGAGTTAGAATTAATCATTAGTTTTATTGTACCGAATAAATGAGAGTCAACTGAATTGAAATATGTAGTTGAGAAAAATCTATACGTATATATCGTATGTTTCCTATGAATATTTTTCTCGTGTAATAGAATATTATTCACCTTTTAAAAAACGTTGGTACAAAAAACACAGCACAATGATATCATAAATCGTTTTTCTCGGAACGCGACTTTTGATAATGATTATTATTTTTACGGTCATAGGTCTCGATATTAAAAAAAATACAAAAAAGAAATAAAAAATATATACAACATATATATCATGTTTTTAAACCACTTTGGTGTAAAGTATAAAATTACTAGAATGGGTTTTCGAAAACGTTACAATTATGTTTTACATTTACAAAAGCATAATATAATAAAAAAATGTGTTCAAAAGTCATAAAGTATTTGAAAATATTATATTACCTTTTGCCGTGTACGGCAAATAAAAACTAATACGTATAAAGATGGAAATCAATAGTCAAGCTAGGTTTTATAGCCAAAAAACGAGAAGGATTTGTCGAGACAGATAACGTTGAAGATTGAAACACTCAATACTTTACAGTTCATCTTTACGTAACCACGTACAAGTAAATAATTACTAATTTAATGACCGATAATTCTAATTTCTTCGTATTGTGATGTATTTCATTTTGTAACGTCGGCGTTCAGTCTACTATAGACGTTCTTGTATTTTTTCATAGAAAAAAAAAAAAAAAAAAAATGAAAAAATTATCACAGACTGTATAAAAAGAAAAAGAAATTGTTTGCTTTTAATTATTACTTAACATTAATGGAAAAAATGTGCCTGTTCGTATAATTAAATTATAACGCCACGGACGACACGAGAGAAAAGTTAATTGTATTTAGTATTATCCATTATATATTATAAAAAAAAAAAAATGTATAATTTTATCATAGAACACAATAATCGATGACATATCTGTCGTCAAATAGTTGAATTAAAAAAAATAAAAAAATCTCTCCGTGGACCTCCTAGTCATCTATCTATGGATCCCTCGAGGGTCTATGGTAGGTTCGCAACTGATAGGAACACCTGGTCAACGTCAATTAGTATAGCTCACGGTCAAACTGATTGAAAACATACATTTTTCGAATGTTATTTATATTATTTGAATTTTTATAACACTCAGTAAAAAAGTAACTAGGCGTTTAACAGAGATAAAATCTGAGAAAACCCTGATATTATACATCGCATCGTGGTGGGTATTCAGCGCTCTTCGAACAAGATTACTGGTGATGGGCTATGCAATTTTAAAGAAACTATCAAACATTTTTTCAGTTAGACGATTCTGAGAAAAACTTCAGTGTAGAAATATACCGTTTATATATTTTACCGTTTCTAGTCTACTTTATCGTCGGTTGGTTTTTATTTTTATCGAAATGGTTTAAAATAATTTTGTTTAAATAAAGGAAATGTTAATTTTATCAGAAGATTCAAAATACGTTGTTCTGTCTGTATCAAAAAGTTCATAAGGTGTAACGATTTTTAAAATTTTTTTCAGTATCTTTAGATAAGCGCATGAGTAAGGTCATATTTAATTTTCAAGTCTTAATATTAAAAATTAAAAATATAAATATTATAAGATTTAACGTTCAAAAAACAAAGTTCAACGTTCTATTTTTTAGCCCAAAGTTGTCGGCATTTTTTGAGCTTTATTTCTAGTGTCTAACGATGGAACATTGATATATGGTGAACATTTCAAGTTTTTAGTACCCGTTACTTTTGGAGTTATGACTGAATAACTAAAATCGATTTAGTGAAAGTCTCGTTCAAGGCAAATCGTACCGTTTTTTTTTTTTTTTTTACCCAGGTCTTTCGGCAAATATTCGCCACGTTCGTAATAACTATCTAGAACAGAGTCAAATAAGCCTTCAAAATGCGATTTACGATCTACAGAGTTGCTAATGAAAAATTTCAGACAAAGTTGAGCGTACAAAAAAAAATAAAAAATAAAGATATCGTTGTCAAGTTATAACTTTATTTATAATACATTATATTCTGCGCTTTATTTTAGAGTCTAAAATTTAAAAAAATCAAATAAACACGTACAGTGTCTGTACGCTAGATACTATAGTGTTTAGTATCGTCATGACGTCATGTTTATGTACTCTTACACGATAATGACAATGTCGTTAAGCACTGAAGTATATTATAATAACACGCGTACGAAATACAATAAAATCAAAAGCGTACCTATTCGTACGACGAAATCACGTGTGCCAATAATTGGACTAAAACCTTCGTTTTCTCACTGCCGTTCGTTATTATGTTTGAATTTTAAGGTACGTGAAGTTGGCACTACAAAGTCTTCAAAACTTTCCAAAAACACTCCAACAATCCCTACTCCGACTTGTTGGACATTGTTGGACATTTGTTGGAATTTGTTGGAAAAGTTTAAAAAAGTTATTAGACTTTCAAGTTCATGGTGCCAAGTACATGGCCAACACTACAATCTTCTTGAAAGTTTCAAAATCATAACCAACAATTTGAATAAACCATTGTTGGACATTGTTGGAAGATTGTTGGAAAATGTTGGTCAAAATTTAAAGCTCTATAAGAAAAATAAAATGTAGTGCTGGAAGTTGGCACCACGAAACAGTATTTTGGATAAAATTAATTTTTTATCTACAGAAAACTTCCAAAAACCATTAAAAACGGTCCAACAAACTTATTTGAACCCTTTAGATTGAAAAACAAAGGCCCAACAACCTTTGTCCATTTATAAATGAGCATTTTCATCTAGCACTACAACTCATGATATACGTATGTGAAATGAAAAAAAAAATGTTAAAAATTAATTTCTCAATTCACAATTCCAACAACTTTTAAAAACGGTCCAACAAACTTATTTGAACCCTTTAGATTGAAAAACAAAGGCCCAACAACCTTTGTCCATTTATAAATGAGCATTTTCATCTAGCACTACAACTCATGATATACGTATGTGAAATGAAAAAAAAAATGTTAAAAATTAATTTCTCAATTCACAATTCCAACAACTTTTAAAAACGGTCCAACAAACTTATTTGAACCCTTTAGATTATAAGTTTGTTGGACCGTTTTTAAAAGTTGTTGGAATTGTGAATTGAGAATTTAATTTTTAACATTTTTTTTTTTCATTTCACATACGTATATCATGAGTTGTAGTGCTAGATGAAAATGCTCATTTATAAATGGATAAAGGTTGTTGGACACTTGTTTTTCATTCTAAAGGGTTTAAATAAGTTTGTTGGACCGTTTTTAAAAGTTGTTGGAATTGTGAATTGAGAAATTAATTTTTAACATTTTTTTTTCATTTCACATACGTATATCATGAGTTGTAGTGCTAGATGAAAATGCTCATTTATAAATGGACAAAGGTTGTTGGGCCTTTGTTTTTCAATCTAAAGGGTTCAAATAAGTTTGTTGGACCGTTTTTAAAAGTTGTTGGAATTGTGAATTGAGAATTTAATTTTTAACATTTTTTTTTCATTTCACATACGTATATCATGAGTTGTAGTGCTAGATGAAAATGCTCATTTATAAATGGACAAAGGTTGTTGGGCCTTTGTTTTTCAATCTAAAAGGTTCAAATAAGTTTGTTGGACCGTTTTTAAAAGTTGTTGGAATTGTGAATTGAGAAATTAATTTTTTAATTTTTTTTCCAATTACGCATACGTATATCATGATTATATGAGTTGTAGTGCTAGATGAAAATGCTCATTTATAAATGGATAAAGGTTGTTGGAAACTTGTTTTTCATTCTAGAGGGTTCAAATAAGTTTGTTGGACCGTTTTTAATGGTTTTTGGAAGTTTTCTGTAGATAAAAAATTAATTTTATCCAAAATACTGTTTCGTGGTGCCAACTTCCAGCACTACATTTTATTTTTCTTATAGAGCTTTAAATTTTGACCAACATTTTCCAACAATCTTCCAACAATGTCCAACAATGGTTTATTCAAATTGTTGGTTATGATTTTGAAACTTTCAAGAAGATTGTAGTGTTGGCCATGTACTTGGCACCATGAACTTGAAAGTCTAATAACTTTTTTAAACTTTTCCAACAAATTCCAACAAATGTCCAACAATGTCCAACAAGTCGGAGTAGGGATTGTTGGAGTGTTTTTGGAAAGTTTTGAAGACTTTGTAGTGCCAACTTCACGTACCTTGAATTTTACGATATTCCAAACACCGCGCGAAATACTTTTACAATTATTCATATCCGCGTGTTATTGCCTTGTTGGTGACTGCTTCGACATTACGTGTAGGTTAGCGCGTATACGAAAACACGTCTCGTTTAATAACAATATACACGTGTTTTATGCACAAAGAAAATTTAAGCACCGTTTTCTCGCATCGAATCGGGGGCCGATCTCGACAAGCTCCCTGGGTGAACGAGGTTGAAATACACACATCGTACTATACGTCAGTGGCGCCGATCCCTATATCTAGGAATTGCAGTCAGTGGCGTCATTTGGGGTGGGGCAACTCATACATTTGCCACAGTCTAGTGTTTATATCCGATATAACACCCAGAGATATTATTATAACAGTAGCCACGTAATAGGCGGTACACGTATAGGTGAAAAGCGTGTGTTTACTCACCCACGGTGCGGCGCAATCGGTGCCCGACGACAGCGGCTGGAAAGCCGGCACGCACCTGAAAGTCATGATGTCGTTGAGTCTCGTCGTCGGTCGTCCGCGTGCAGTGCTCGGTGCCGCTGTATCGTCGACTTTCCGTCACAAGACGTTATCTGAGGGGAAAAAAATTCACGACAATCATTAATTACGCTATTTATCTATATATTGTATACTCTGAACTATTCATACGTTCATCTAAATTATTTCTGTTTCCAATTAATTATTATTTATGTATTCTACCCACAGATATATAAAACAACTAGATAGCCGACTCAACGAATAAAATTGAAGTCTAGAATCCATATGCGAACAGGGCAAAATATGATTGATTAATCCATGACATTTTACGTATATTATTCCATGAAATATAATTTTTCTGTGATTGAAACCGAAGATATATAAAAATGTTGTTTTATATATCTGTTACAGTGGCGTCATTTGGGAGGGGGGGCAACTCATACATTTGCCACAGTCTAGTGTTTAGCTGCTCTGCAGCCTCTCAAGTTGGTGCATATGAAAAATATAAAATATACAAAGAGTATAATAATAATAATTGTTCGAAACTTGCCGCCTTAGCGACTTTTAAATAGAAAACTTCGCGTCACCGTTATTGGTTCTGCCATGAACGTCGCGAACTTTCGAGACGTTTCAGCCGCGGCCACCTCCCTCGGCATCCACGACCTTAAACCTCGGTCGATCGCCGCAACCGGTACCACAGTTCACGACGAGTCGGCTTTTGCGTTTTTGTTCCAGCCACCGTCCGTCGTTGGCGTGTTTGGCGTGTGCCGTTTACCGAGCGTTCCTTTTTTTTTATTATAACGATAATTGGTCGTAGGAATTGATGGTGTTGTGTGCTTGTTCTCGCCGCCGTTAGATTTCGTGCTGTCGTCATCATCTGCGCGCGGTCGCCGTCCAGTTTTTATTATTATTGTATATATTTATAATTGCCCATACGGCTTTATTATTTAATACCTTAGTGGACTAGTTTAGTCTATAAATATTATAGTCGTTACAATGCCATCCATAAGAAAAGATATTTTCATATTATTATCAATTTGTATACAAACATTGATTAAATAATAAATATTATTCAATCTATGTTCAGTCGGCTTATCAGTAAATGGTCGCCCTAGTCTAGAAAAAACTGAAATGACGCCACTGATTGCAGTTGAAATACCCGTTAAGGGTGGGTGGGCGTGGTAAGGCCGCGAAACACACTAGGTTAGATCCACTAGACAGGAGGAAAAAAATTACGGGCAGTTGCTCGACCTATTGTGTTTATAGGTGGACGAGTACTTGCTTTGAGCGTATGCTTATAATGCTTTACACCTCTGAAAACTGACTTCGGCGCCACTGCTATACGCAAAGGTGGGCATCAAATCGTTAAAAAGTTAGAGTTAAGATAAAAAGTTAATTTTTTTCTTAAACTTTTCAATTTTACGAGGTAATTATTTTAGTTTTTAACTTATTACCTTATTCAGTTAAAATTTGTATTATTTGTATTTATCTTTATAGCTAAATATCAATAGCGTGCCAGTAAGTTAATTTTTTTCTCGTCGAATTCTCAAAAATGTAGACCTAGAAATAAGTCGGTAGGCAATAAAAATTAAATATCGTGGTCCTCTGTTTTTCGTTGCTTTTCAGGTTTTCTGTTTGAATCGACTGCCGAGCAGGAATTACCGAGGTATTACACACGCGTGACAAGAAATATCAGTCTATAAATGGATATCAATAATATACGGCAAATACAATTCTAGTGGACAGAGGCATTTAGTCTTCGAGATGTTAATAATATCATTGATTATAAATACAATTAATACAAAAAATATAACGTATACCTACTCGAAATAATTGTCAGTTATATCATTGGCTTTGACATAAAATATTAGGACTTACAGTAATTGGAGGATTGGGGTATAAGGTATTTTATCATTTATGATTTTATTATTTTTTGCATCTGGTGACAAAAATTAACATGTGAACATTTTTGTATAACTGAATTATTTATTTTGCAATTCAGCTGAAATTATTTATCTTACGTTATGTAAATATGTAGTCTATAAGCCAATGGTAACAATTTACAATAACGCGAATTAATGTTTTATCTTTATTTAGTTTCTTGTATAGTCATCTCGGTACATATTTGTATAAATAAAAATACTAGGACAATTTATGACATAGATGTGTAGCTGGAAACATTTTTTTTTTGACTTTATTCTAAGTGACTAAAGTCAATTTTATTTCCCGTCTTAACTTTAAACTTCTTATCGAGTTACATTTTTTCTCTGTTATCTTTTAACTGTAGGACATATTTTAATGGAATTAAGTATTAACTTGTCACGGTTAATTATTTTCATTAACTTGCCCACCTTTGGCTATAGTTACGTCATATTATTTGCGCATAGGCGCGTTTATAAAAACGTCTTATGATCCGACGGCCGTTCGAATGACTATCGATACGTTTACACGGACCCGGGGAGGGGTGGGGCCGGGATCATTCGTCGACCTTTCGCCGTCGCTAAACGTCACTTGCAGCAGAAAATCTATACGTATCTTTCAGCGCACGGTCACATCGACAGACCATGATGATTCTTAAGGCGCGCGTGTTTTAAAAACTTTACGTCGACGAAGAAACGTAGAAACACACAGAGAAACACATGGAAATTCGCGTGGCACATATTATTATGTGAGTCGTGTTAAACTCGCGAAAAACTTTGAAATTATGTTTTGTGCACTGCGCACAACTAGACGGACGCGGTGCAAAGTTTTCTCGACGGAACACAGCGAACACGGAGGTTTGCAAAGCGATTATTGTCACCATCGTGTGTACGTCGTCGTCCGGAGCAATCGTATCCGTAAAACGCAATTGTCTGAAAACATCCCTAGACTCCACAGCGGCGGACTGAATAGAATTCGTGTTGTAGACGGACGGCGGGGTCGACGTTCAAAAATTAATTTTCTATTTTCTCTTTTCGATGAATACGATTATCGCACACCGCGTAGGTCCGCACTATATTGATCGGAGCGGTACGGCAAAAGGAATTGTTCGACTTCAAAGTCCCGGTGAAAGATGCTGTATATTTTGAATACAAATCGTATGAAATGAATCTGGAATTCATTTCGGACTAATATACTTGTGACTTTTATCTTTTTGAAAATGATTAACTCGACATTTTTCGAATTTGAATTACTACATCAGTAGTTTCCATACTAAGCAGCGCCAGTTTACGCAATAATTGTGCTTTGAGCACCTCAAGGTAATCTCAGAGTCTCTTGTATCGTTATTTTTCTATTTTGTTACAATCATACGCTGAAAAAAATGTCGAGGTGACTTATACACCTTTACAGTGAAAAGAAAAGTTGAAAAAGTTTCTTTACAAACTGTACCTACACACGAAATTGGTATTTACTTTAATTTTTTTTACCGCTCTCCATCAGTAGATGATTTTATAAGAATATTTAATGATGTATATCGTCAGTCACGTGGTATGAATACATTATTGCAACGAAGTAGAATTATCATTGTAACATATGTAATTTGTTGAATAAAAATATAATACGAAATTCGCCATGTTTAGATTTCATTGTATAGAACAAATAATTTTTCGGGATAGTTATAGTGGTCCAAAAGTTACTTTCATCCACTCGGTAGATCAATCAATATATTCATGCAAACGGTAAGATTTCCTGGCGTAAGGAAAAAATCAGTACCTAAGAGCGATAAAATGTGCCGTCGATGAGACTTTCATCAAATTGATTTTAGTTGTTTGGCTATAACTTCAAAATAACATGAAATTTTCACTATTTATCAACAACACACTTCTAAAAACTTGACAAAATTTCAAAAAATTGGCCGAGTTTTGGTCTAATTAAATACGTAATTCTTGTTATTAAAGCGTGAAAATTAAATACAACCTAACTCTTATCCTTATTTAATGATGCCAAAAAAATCTTAAAACCTTCTCGGGATATTTCGTACAAGTGTTTAAATATAATATTTACGCACTTAACTATTCTTATATCAGTCGACAATTTCCAATTTGAAATGTTAGTAAAAAAAAAAGTCAAAAAATTAGTCCGTCTATTCTTTTTGAAACTCGAGGTAGACATGGAAAAATATTTATATCTTTTGGCACAAGAACATTTTTACCGGATTCAAAATTCAAATTTTCATACGATTTCGACTTAAAATCAATTATTCGCCAAATTCTGTAAACTATATCAATATAGAATGTGTATAAAACAGATCTAAGATTTGCCCTTAATCGTTTTACTAAAAAAGTGATTTATCGTTTCTTTAAAATTGAATCGGCTTATCGCCATTATCTTGTCCGAGGATCGTAGGGACGAAGGACGAACTTCCATTATAATCGGACTGGCTTTTTACGAACATAGTTTCGTATTGCGTGTGGCTGTTTATCATGCAGAATGTTCAAATACAATTGAACATTTCAAGGTGAAACAGATAAAAATAATCGAGGAATATTGTCAATACTTCGTGGATATAATTATTACAAATCGAATCGAATTCAGTTATGCTTGTACAGTCATACGCATAGTAAATAATAATAATAATAATAATAATAATAGTAGTAGTAGTAATAGTAGTATAAGCGTTATTAATCGAAACGCATACATATTATGGTTGACAGCCGCAGAGGCGACCCGCATATTATAATAATTTATAAGTTTACCTATATATATATATGTGTAGGCGGTATATATATATATACCACCTACATTTAAATAATATACATTCAACACTGCAGAAACCGTGTAATAACTATTATTAACACAATGGAAAATAAGTCATTGTAAATAATTGCGTAACTGTGGTGGATGAACTTTATTCAGTTTTCACACTCTTTATTATATAATTAAGTTTTAGGTGTTGCTTTGTCAACTTTATCGCGAGTTAATAATATTATTAACTCGAACTCTGTACACAGTACGTAGACGATGTTAACTAATAACTACTTTTACAATATCGCTAGTCGTTTGCGTACAATTTTTTAAAGTTTTTATAGTCCCTTTTTTCTATAAACGCTCGTTATTGCAAATCTCCGTTGTTTGTTTATTCGATATTACATAAAACTGCTCTGATAACAGTGAATAGAGCTAAAGATTTTTCCGATTATAATATTACTATAAAATGACGTATGAAATACAATTTGTAACGTACGTTTCAGACGAATACCTTTTGTTTGTCAAACATTTAACCGTATAAACGAATAACGTGCAAAGTTGATCAGATATTGTATTAAAACCATTACAATTTAAGATCCATCTTCGGATATTGTCTATTTAATTGGTCCTAAAATTATTTTCAGCCATTTAAAATTATTAATACTCGTAAAATCCAGTTTGACCTAAATTTTTGAAATGACACGTCAATTACACTGAACAAATTATTCGATCTTTGATAAGTATAAATTTCAACTTTGAGACAGCCGTAAAGTTTTACCGTCCCTCGTGAATAACAATCGAATCGTTTTTAACGGTAGTTAAACACTAACATCATTATTGTGCGCTCAAGTTTTATATATTATTTATATATATTTATATATTATACACTTGTGTATTTGCACACTCGACGGTTTTATTTAGATTATCGAACAGATTTTTTCCTTGTTTTATGGCGTTCGGGGTTTGAAACCGTTATTAAACTACATTCATTTTACAAAGCAATAAAACATCACGAACCGTGGCGGGTAGAGGTGTATGTACATGTTGAAGGAATAAGAAACGAAATTTGGATAAAGATCTAAATGCATCTTAATTAGGTTTTTATTTTATTTGTATATTCGTGCGTTTGCTGTTGTTATTTGAAAACAAAACATGCATAAAACGCAAGAGGTTGTAAACATGACGCAAAAACAATTACCTATGGTAATTCGGAAGAAAATTTGCATAGTTAAAATGCGAACCACTCGATATTGTATGAAAACAGAAATCGCAGTGTACGATATTATGTTTTAATTTGGTATAGCAGATTGGGTAACATTTTTTTTTTTTTTTTTAGTGTCCATTTCATTTTTTTTCCTCCGTAATGATAATTGTTACTAAATCACGAAACAGTATATTATTATTATTATTATTATTATTTTAAACCGTTTTAATTTAATGAATTGACTTCGTTATAATTAATAACGAAATAACATTGACAGTTGGAAAATTATTTACCATTCGGCTTTGATAAATCGTAAAATCAAATCATTTTTGAAAAACCAACTTTCAAACAATATTATTCGAATCGTCTATTTTTTTTTTTTTAGCCCGCTCAGTGAGCGTGATGGATGTACTTCAAATGGGAGTTCATTTTAAATAAATTACAATAAACCTTTACTGCATTTTTTTTTCGTTCGTCATTGGCTAGGTATTATTGCACATTTTTAATAGCTCGTGTATTCGTGTATTGTGTACGACCGAAAAGCACGTATTTACGATAAAATAAAAGTAAAACAAAAGTTGTTAAATAAAAGAAATATGTATATATGTTGTAATTATCAATGTGTTATTATTACGTACATGTACGGCGTATTAACGAGTGTACCGGGTGATTCTTCAGTTGTACCACACTAGCTTACGTGTAATATCGAATTGGTTTCTATTCCGTTTTAAAACAGTGAATAGGGCTAAATTTTTGAAAAAAATAAAATAAAAATAAAATTTTAACTTCTCTCTATCGACGTTTAGTTTTAAGTTTTCTAGTCGCAGTAAATGACGAACGATATTCAAAACGAAAATACAAGTGAAAAACGATATAAATATTTTTTTTTTTTTTGAAAATTTCTGTTGACGACGAAATTCGAAAACCCACGATACCGTGCGCCTAGTTGAAAGTATAAAAAGTGGGTTTTCGCACAAATCTAGAGCGGTTTCACATATTTAAAACCCGAACTGACGGAGAACGATGAATGTAGGACGATCAAAAGCAAGCACCCGATAAACGGTTCGTAATAATAATATCGTATAGGCGCACACTATTTATACACATGACATGTTGAAAATATGCAATTGTTTGTCGGGGCCCAGGTACGACGCACGTAAATACACCGGCAAACTAATGTAAAAGAGCGAAAGAAAAAAAAAAGCAGTAAAAAACGTGTTTGAGTACACAGATAAAAAAAAAAAAAACAAATAAATAAATAACAAATACGTTCACTACCTACTCGCATTCCTAATTGTATAATTAGAGCTACGTAGGTTAAATCTTTCGGATATCCAATATTTTCACTTGCGCCCGTGCGTTTCGCCGTGTTTATTATTCGCGCAGATATAATAATACACGTCATAATAGGTGCGCGCGTAGAATATTTTCTTTAAATAGATTTATGGAGATTTCATTACGAGGAAAACAACACACCTCGCGAATATTATTATGTTTTCTCCGCTGAAAAATAATTCTCGGAAATAATATCTCGCGCTTAATATAATAAAACGTTCAATTCCAACTACTTTTGGCGTTCAAATTAAATATGCCAAACATCCGAGGGAAATATTTACTTTTATACAATTTAATAAAGTACGGTTTATATACATCTGCTTTTGAAATTAAATTACCGCGACGTTCCCCGTCGGTTTCGCGTTCGGCGCGTCCGGGGTTCGTAACGTAAAACAGATTTCACCACCTGTAGTAATAATCGTGCAAAAATACGGTCGCCTACCGGGGGCAGCGTGCACAAAAACACATATTTACACCAGCGCGCAGGCGTGGAGTCGGCGGGCTAAATAATTTCCCAGCCGCGTAGACCGTCGCGGGAAAGTCTGACGCAACGGTAATCGTTTCGTTTCGCATCCCGACTGTTTCGAGGAGTTCGGCCGAACAGACGTAACGTGAAAATTAATTTTGAAATTAACGCGCGCACGCGACCACAGCAGCGCGTAACTAACACGGGCGCGTTAAATAGGGGACAAAAGGGGCATTCGCCCCGGACGGAAATTTTAACGGGGTGATTAGGAGCGAATCGAGGAATTTTTTTTAAGCAATACGTATCAACGTGTATATAAAATCAACTCAACTTGGGGCGCTAAATTATTTTTGCTAAATTATTTATAGACCCATTAAATACGTACCTAGCGCAGGGCCCCCGCAAGGTGGAGGCGGGGTCAGAAGGACCCATGGTACTGGGGCCCGGCGTTCATGCAAATAATTACTTCAATATATAATAGAAAAATGTTTCAAATACATTTTGATGATATTATACATGACTTTGTTCGGAAAAAAGCAAGGAAAGCAAAATTGAGTTAATATACGTAGAAAGTAGACATTAGAATTTAAATCATAATGTGTATTTAGTGTTATGATTTATAAGACTAACCAGAACTATACATACATACATTCAATTATTAAACAGTAGATATAAGTTACAATAATCACATTATTTTATTTTTACCTTTTATTCAAGATTTTATTTTTTAACATACATTTTTAGTTTGTACTATGTATATAATATTACAAATGTTTGCAGTTTATAAGGATACCTATCAATTTGTTGATATTTTATTTTTTTAATTTAACTACTCCTATAATCTATACATAAAACTAATATTTAAGGTCTTGAAGTAATTTTATTCATCTCGAAAAATTAATTGTTATGATAGAGGGGCCCGGATTTAGTTCTATACCCGGGCCCAGGCCCGGGGGGACCTGCCCTAGCGTAACCGCGTTACAGGTAAAACGCGCATGGGGGTGGGTTTTATATTATTGTCGTGTAACAGTACGAACGCTTTCGTCCGAGTCGCAGTGGCGTATTTAGGGATTTTCCGCCTGTAGACACTTTCCGATGCACCGTCTCCATCTCTCTCCCTCCGCCTCTCCTAAAATTTTTCACAAAACACATTCGAATCCACAGTTTCGAGGATTCGAACCCGCGTTGAACGCGCGCATTTTTTCGCTAGCCACACACGTACTGGTTCGTGCCGTATCGCGTATGCGTATATATAGTGTGTAAGTATAGCTGTTTGATTTTGAGCGAACGGACCCGCGCGTTAGCGGTCCGAATCGTAACTCTAAATCATAAAACTTACTGATTTGTAAACGAATAATTTCTCTGGTCAAAAAATAATTCAAATTCGATGTTGTCGAATGAAAAATACTTTTTGTAATTTTGTAAAAAAAAAAAAAAAATAATAAAAATATTGAAATTTGCCGCCCTCCAAATGTCACCGCTCTAGGCCCGGGCCTACAGGGCCTGTGCCTAAAATACGCCTCTGGGCCGAGGAGAGTTCGAGTAAACGTTGTGATGAACCCACACACGTTCGCGTCACTCTCTGATTCGATCACAAACGTAATTAACGAATGCGAACGGAGAAAGAAAAAAAAGGGTTAAAAACGGTTCTAAACACCGTAAACAATATTATTATACGTCATATTGTGTGTATCACGGTGTAATGCGAGTATGTGTACGCGCGACACGGTTTTACGCAAAACGAAACGAATTTCGTACGACGGTGAGGCGTGAGTACGGGGTTTCGTATTTTATTCGCGCGCGTTGCCGTTGAAGTTTTTCACGCGATGTGCAGATTTGTAATTTTAATTCGTACGTGATACTTTAATCGCGGTGACGTACTGAGTCGATAATCCCGCGTCCGACGTAATCCTAACTATGTGTATGTGTGTACAAGACGGAGGAAAGAATAAATAAAAATAAAAATTCCCCGCATCGATGAAAAAAAAAAAACAAGCAATCTACCCCAACACCGTGTGGCGTATTTTTGGATTTTCCGCCCGTAGACGCTTATCGATTCGCCGCCTCTCCCTCGCCATCCATCCTGCAGTTTTTCAAAAAACGCATTTGAATACACGCAGTTTGAGAATTCGAACCCGCGTTGAACGCGCGCAGTTTTCGCCGCCTACTACGTGCGTGCCACGGTCTCGTATGCGTATAGTGTGTTATGTAGATAGCTGTTTAGTTTCGACCGAACGGACGCGACTGTTTACGGTTCAAATATACATTAAAACTCATAAAATCGTAAAACATAATATTATTATGATTCGTACGAAAAATCTGTCCGGTAAAAAAATTTGTCGAATTCGATTTCGTCAAGTGAAAAATACTTTTTGTAAAAAAAAAAAAAATTGCCGCCCACCAAAATATGTCGTCGCTCCTTGGCTCGGGCCTGTGCCTGAATATTATGCATTTATGCCTCTGACTTCACGGCTAGGTGCTACTACAAGTATACATTTATATACACGTACAGCACACTAATCTTTACCTTACAGACCGTATGATAATAATTATGCCATGTGCATGCCGTCGCGTCGTTCGCTGGTAACAAATAACACACGAGTAATGTGTCTGTTATTGTTATTACGATTATTGTCGATCCTCTGATCCACGGCCAGATAGCGCTATCGGATATCGTACGATAAAACATAACACTGCGTACAATAATACGTATATTTTACCACCTCGTACCCCCCATGACGGTATTAACACTATGTAAGCAGCGTGAGCGATAGGAAATATTTTAAAGCAAGGGGTTGGGCTCATCGTTCATACTATCATATTCCGGAACGAGACAAACGCAAATCGCGTTTAGTGAAATATCAAATACAAACGTAAAAATATAATTAAGCAGATTGTTTTGTCTGCGAAAACAACCTTACGTATTGACAATGAGATTTTGAAAAATCGTCATTAATGTACTGTTTTATCTTATCTCGCTTTTCGTAATATATGTGATTGGCGTAGCTAAAAATGTTATGAAAAGTGTTTTTATTTTTACAATGTTCTGCGATAATTGTTGAAAGCACGATTATAATAATATTAGGTACCTGTAATAACTTACACGCATTATTATCTGTTATTAAAAGTAATAAACTTAAAACTCATCACTCGCAATAACACAAGGTTATAGGCAATTTATAATAAATTAAATCCTAAAATTTCTATCTGAATTTAAAAATTAAGTGTGTGAAAACCCAAACCAATCATTCTCGCTAACTTCCCCGCTATAAGTACTATATCTATACTTACAAGTCACAGTGCAGTGTCCCACAAGGTTTTCATCCCCGTGACATCTCCCGAGATAATGAAGATAATCGAATTCAATTTATTTAAGAAGACTCGCGAGGTCAAGGATTACAAATAATTCATTTTTTTACTAATTTTAACGTTTCAGTAAAAAGTGTAAAAATAGCTTATATTTAAATGTATTCGAAATAATCGAAGATGGTCATAGAGTTTATTTCACTCAAAATGTAGATGTTTCAACTTTTTATTTTCAGTTACTCAATGATATTTAATATTTTATTTAGTTTCTAGAAAAACGATACACTTATTATTTGTTACCATAATAATATTGCACTATAAATATTTTTTGTTTTATTTATTTTTAATTAACACCCGCAAGGCGTAAAAGTACAGTAGATTTACTTATTATATAATAATTTTACATGATATTACACGTACAGGTTGAGAGATACAATTAATTATCATCAACAAGTTGTAATTTGTTATAACAATTTTAATTAAGCGATGATACGTAGAGTAATAAACGATGAAGCACTAATAATTGTAACACAATTATATGTTATTATGTACCTATATATAATAAATCGTTTTTGCCAGACCTAAAAAAAACTACTAAAAATCATTTAATTGGTGAAAATATAAATTTGAAACTTTGTGATTTTCAGAAAATTTCTTTAAAAGTTTTCGAAAAAAATGAAAAGTAATTTGTTTTTGATTTTTGACTAAAAGTTTAAACTAATTAAAGTACGAGTTGTTATCCTTATCCCCGTGAATCTTTGAAAAACAAACAGAACTCGGTTTTTTTCATTATCTCGTGAGACGTCGCGAGCACTAAATCCTCAAGGAATACGCTGTATACGTGCAAGTCACACACAAGCCGCATGGCACACGCCTACAAATCAAAAAGAGAAAAATAACGACGATTCATTGTGTATTTTTGTTTGTCGTTTTCGGTCTGGTTCGGTTCGTCTAATATCATTTGAATCGTTCGTGCTATTTCGTTCCCTACGTATAATATTTATTCGCCCGCCATTTCCAGTGATTGAGACTAGACGTCTCGTCTTCGTCGAATCATTTCCGCAAATGTACCGATACAGTATACGGTCGTCTAAACGCTTATGACGTTTATGTGTTTTTACCGATCGTTATTACGAAACGAATACTACTTTAGAGAGAGAGAGAGAGAGAGAGAGAGAGAAAGGAAAAACTTTGCGTAGGTAGTAAGTGCATAATTATTTTTAAAGTGTATCCACTAACCGTCTGTCTGCGGGCGATAAACTAAACGGCGGTGCACCGCGGCGTGAAAATATCGTCGTCATCGGTGTTTTTCCCCCCTCGATTCCGAGTGTAAAAAAAATTTTATATACATGATATACAGTTCGGTGTATGTCATTGCGCGAGCGTCGCAAGTTGTACAAGCTGCGAGCAGAGGACACTGCCGGTAAAAATCGGAACGTATTTAATCATAGGGGTGTAAACTACGGCGTGCACATGCCGAACGCGCACACGCGTATAATATGTACGTAAGTGTGTACGTACACGTATATATATATATATATATAAATGTATGTAGGGAGCAGGCAGATGTTCGAGAGCGTTTTCATGTGTACACAATGAATATTATGATGTAATAATAATAAAAAAAAAAAAAAATTAATAACAATACTCACTGCCGTGTAGTACTATATAGATATGACGGATATTTGTGTGTGTGTGTGTGTGTGTGTGTGTGTGTGTGTGTGTGTGTGTGTGTAAACTAGGATATTGTATACGTCTAGTGCCTATACTCGCGCACGTCGAATCGAAATAAAATAAATCAACGAGTGTCAAAGATTTTCTACGTTGTACAAAGTTAAGTGCGTCTAAACACCGTAAGCACGTGTAATATATCTAAATAGAACGTCGTCTAAAGTCGTGTCGACAGTAGGACGACCGTCTAACGTCGTGTCGACCGTAGGACGACGCGCACAACGCTCAAGTCGACTCGCTAGGCTCTAGTGCTTTACGTCACGTCAAAGGTGGGCATTAATTTGATAAAAAGTTTATGTTAAGTCAAACAAGGGCGTATTTCGGCGGGGATGGGGCGATCCAGGCGCCCCATGGGCCTTTTCAATTATTTATTTTTTTTTACTTTTTTTTTTTTACATTATTTGTATTATATTATAATAATCATTAGAAAAAAATTACGAAATTATTTAAAGTCATAGATTATCATATATGTGTGTAATATATTGATAGAAGCGCTCGGAATTTACCCACCTCGTATCGTATCGATTTTATAACGATAGATACTTTTAAATACACGTTATTTGATACTGAACGTTCGATAATTTTTTTTTTTTTAAACACGAAATAGTAATGATATTATTGTAGTACACGAATACGTCTTCACAGTTCACGTAGTACACTAGATGCGTGCAAAATAATAGATAGATTTGCAGAACACAAACGATTCAAAAAATTTGTTTTATAGAATAATAATTTTAATTAGTTTGTGCTTTATTTAAAATAATTTTTATTTATTTTTAATCCTAAATATTACAGTTACATTATTTTTATTTATTTTTTATTCCTCAACATTACAAGTCTAAAAGTCGCCCTCTCCCCTGAAAATAGGGCCAGGGATGCCCTTGAAGTCAAAAAGTTAATTTTTTAGATTCTGAACGAAGTGAAGAATGTATTGATTTTACTATGATGTGTGTTTTTTTTTTTTTTTGTTTTGTTTTTTTTTTTTTGTTTTTGTGTCTGTGTACACCATAACTACTCGAAATAATGCTTCAATTTTGAACTTCAGGGTATGTTTTCGGTGGCAAAACGAATATCGGAGGTACCTTAGAGAGGTCACAAGTGAAAATTCCCAAAAGTTTTCAAATGCCACGGGAAAAACAAACAAAAAATGAGGAAAAAACGGTACTTTTTGTGCAAAACCCGTTTTCGACGAAATCGATTTTTTTATTTAGCTGTTACTCAAAAACCAAAAATTGTAGATACTTGAAATTTTCACCAAATGTTTATATTGAAATCATCTATACGTGGTAAAGTTTTTGAACACTTTTGACTTTTTTTGAGCTTTTTATAGACAATTTAAATTTTTGACTTTTCTTAGTTTTTTTTTCTGAAAAGTGGATAAAAAAAATTTGGCTGGACAAAAAATCTTGAAAATTTAATATAAAGTTCCTCATAAGAAGTACTTATCGGTATAAAAAAAAAATTCAAAGCGAAATGCACACCTTTTTTTTTATAAGCATAAAAAGTTTAAATTTTTATGAAATATTGAAAAATCGCGAAAATTTGAACTTATTTTTTTCTGAAATGTGGATAAAAAAAATTTGGTTGGCCATAAAACTTTGAAAATTTAGTACAAGGTTCCTCATTAGAAGTACTTATTGCTATTAAAAAAAATAAAAAATCGTGAGTCACAATTTTTTTTTATAAGCATCTAAAGTTCAAACGTTTACGAAATAATTACATGATTGCGTAAAATAATAATTTAGCCTTCAACGATTTTTGAGATTTGTTCTTATTCAAAAAGTATAAGTCGAAAAAACTTGAAACTTTCACCATATGTTTATATTGGAATCATCTATACGTAGAACAATTTTTGTAAACTTTAGACTTTTTTTGAGCTTTTAATAGACAATTGAAATTTTCAACTTTTCTTTGTTTTTTTTTCTGAAATGTGGATAAAAAAAATTTGACTGGACAAAAATTCTTGAAAATTTAATACAAGGTACCTAATATGTCGAACTTATCGGTATAAAAAAAAAAATTCAAAGCGTAATGCACAATTTTTTTTTTATAAGCATAAAAAGTTCATATTTTTACGAAATGTGTAGAAAATCGCGAAAATTTGAAGTTATTTTGCAGTTGAAAATTCATAAAATTTTAAGTATTCAAAACTAAGAATTGTAAATTCGGTACAAAGTTTGACATACGTTTTCCTTCAATTATCTGTAAAAAAATTTGCACTGGAATAAAATCAAAAATTTTTATGAGTGTTTGAAATTACAATTTTTTCACATAATCGCGTAAAATAACAATTTAGGCATCATTGATTTTTGATATTTGCTCTTATTCAAAAAGTATAGGTCGTAGAAACTTAAAACTTTTACAAAATGTTTAAATAGGCATTTTCTTTACATAGTTGTATTTTCAAAATATTTCGTTTATTTTTTAGCTATTTATAGGCATTTGAATAATTCGAATTTTCTTAGATTTTTTTTTATAAAAGTCGATAACAATTTTTTGGCCCTACCAAATCGCTTGAAAATTTAATAGAAGGTTTTGAATAAGTTGATCTAAGAGTGATTCAAAAATTATTCAAATACATAGGCACAATTTTTTTTTATAAGCAGTTGAAGTTCAAAAATCGACAAAATTTGTCAAAATCACGAATATTTGCAAATTATTTTGTAGTTGAAAATGTATAAAAATTTTTGTATTCAAAGATAAGAAATGAAAATTTAATACAAGATTGTTAATAAATTTTGCTTACGATAAGTATAAAAATACCGCGATACGTTAAATTAAAAAAAAATTTGAATGATTGTCTGAATCTATAATTTTTACAAAATCAAAAATTGACGCGTTGAATAACGATTTACTATAAAAATATTATAGACTTTTGTTATTCTTCATAAGTATTAGCCGTACAAACTTTAAACTTTCTCCAAATGTTAATTTTGGCATCATCTATTCGTGGTATAATTGTTGAAAAGTTTTTAGCTATTTTTAAGACTATTTATCTTATTATTTTTTCTGAAATGTGAATAAAAATGTAATACAAGGTTCTTGTGAAAGTTGTACTTACTGGTATAAAAAAAAATTCAAAGCAAAAGTCAAAATTTTTTGTGTAAAAATCGTAAAAATTTGAATATATTAATACATTTTAAGTAGGCATGTAATAGTAATGATTGGTGCTTATAAAACTTACATATTGACATCTCTATGAAATGTGTGGAAAATGACTCGTCTCGAAGTTAATATGTAATAGTTGCACAATGAATGAACACAACCATATGTGTAACCATATTTATTTAAAACAATAAAAATTAATACATGGTTATTAGGTACTTAATTTATTTTAAATACCGTGATCAATTATGACCCTTAACGAATACCAAGTGGCAGTGGAATGTAAATAAAATATAATATCACAGCTGATAAAGATAATTAAATAGATTAAGTTTATTATAATATAATCAGTAGCTGACAGCTGCTCTATACAAAATATTGGTAGATTGTAAACACAAGGTGTATAACGTACCTTTACATGGTTGAATAGAACGTTACTAACTTCCAATTTCCAGTTATTTTAATGTGTGTATCAGTTCCATAAACATGCGGATTTTATATATTATTATTAATTATTAATATTTAAATAGACGTAGCAGCCACGGAGCATTCAGCATATATGGACGGCGGGGTCGGGTGGTACCGTCACGATAGTGCATTTAGGCAAATAATATGGTATTTACCTACGCCCTATCTATGCACATCCTGGTTTGTCCAATGCTCACGAGCAGAAGTCACATGAATAGACAAATGTAAATTTAACCCAATCTAGGATATTAAAATAAAATATATATTACAATTTAAGGCTGACATCTTCATCTTCGTTCAGAATCGTTTTTTTTTTTTATAATATAAAATAATTCCAAAATCTATCCAATAATGCCTAATCTAGCAATGCATCTCGTGTATCCCACCCAACTACTGTATCCTGTACTTAACTTACAATGATTTATCATTGCATTCAAATGTAAAGTACCATACAACTAAACTATCGTAAACCAGGTGATCCCATGATAGAAAGTGCTATACACTCCTCACCATTATCTTGTCCGAGGAGCGAAGCGACGAAGGACGAACTTCCACCACCATTATCTTATCGGCTTTTTTAACTTTTCAACTCAACCGGTTAATTATTTTTGTTTTTAACTTATTAACTTATATTCAGTTATGGTTTGTATTATTTTTTATTTATCTTTATAGTTAAATATCAACGTAATATGCTATTCGGTTAATTGTTTTTTTCGTCGGATCTGAAAAATGTTGATCTAAAAACAAGCAGGTAGGTACAAAAATAAATATCATGGTCTTTTTTTTCCTGTTTGAATCGATGGCCAGGTGGAAATTACCCAAGTATTGTGTAATCGAATTATTTATTTTGCAATTCAGCTAAAATTATTAATCTTAAATGATGTGCAAATGTAATCTATTCGTTAAAAGTAACGATTTTCTATAATATCAATGAATGTTTTATCTTTACTTAGTTTTAAGCATCTCGGTACGTATTTGTATAAATAAAAATACTAGGGCACTTTATAACATGTATGTAGCTTGACAAATATCGATAAACTTTTTTCTAACTGACCGAAGTTAATTTTATTTCCTATTTTAACTTAAAACTTATCGAGTGAAATTATTTCTTTGTTAACGTTTAACTTTTAACTGTGTGCAATTCCCTGGAATCAACGTAACTTGACACAGTCAATTATTTTCATTAATTTGCCCACCTTTGACCAAAAGTTATCTAGCAGGAAACACTGGTACGCGCCGTTTCTTACGACCGTCGCACTTCTGAACGTACAATTTAGTATTTTCTTTTTAATGTATTTGGATACGTCCGGACTGCTCCAGACGATTTTGAGTCTAATAAGCGGCGTCTACTGTATATATATATATATATCACCGTCGAAGGAAAACACGTTTAAAGAACGAGTATCTAAACCAAGAATATTGACTACCTGTGGCTGTGGCTCTTCAGGGCTCTCGTTAATATGATGGCGAGGCTCATAAACGAGTTACGAGTGAAAACTTTATCCACTACCTATTCGTATGATTCAATTGTCATTTAAATGCAGTTCAATTACATATTATTTTGTGTCATTTTATCAACTCTAGCGTTCACATTTTTGTTTTGAAACGTCTGACGTAGAGTATCTTTTTATCGTGTACCTAGTATATCTAATCGGAAAACATTAAACGACATTCTCGGGACCGTATATACCGTTTACTAATAAAAAAAAAAAATATAAACTTATTGTAAGTTGAGATGGGCTAAAAGGCCGCTCTGTCGGCGTTCACCCGGGAGTTCTGCCTACCTGCCCAATCGTATCAATATGTGTGTGTGTGTGTGTGTGTGTGTGTGTGTGTGTGTGTGTGTGTGTGTGTATTTTGTATTTATAATTTTGTCATTACGAAGAAAACTAATTGAACGGTTTTAATTTTAAACGTGCGTCAACGTGAACACGGCCGTATTATAAAACGCATAACGGCTAATAAAATATAAGAAAGAATAACATTCTATTAAAATTTTTCCGTATGGCCCCCCCGCACGCGAATATGCATAATAATCCGTTTTCGCGTCGTCCGCCCTCACGCAAACTATACACGGTGATATTATTAATATAATATACGGCGCACGGCGGCAGGGCGTGCGAAGCGCGTGTCGTCGCCGTACGAACTACAAATAGTCCCGTGCTGCGAGCGTGTGTATGTGTGTGTGTGTGTGTGTGTGTGTGTGTGTGTGTGTGTGTGTGTGTGTGTGTGTGTGTGTGTTCGTTATTGTATAACACGCCTCGTCCTCTTTTGGCCGGCGGCCAACCCTAATTAGTGGCGATTTTTCTTCTTTTTTTTTGTCGTCGGAAAAAATAATATAATAATATATGCGTCGTCGTACGACGGACGTTTTGAGCGTAGCGTCACTATTATCCGTGAGTGTGCGGGGATCAGGGACTTCGAGTGGGTAGGGGGGAGGAGGTAGGGGGGTGGGGCGGACCAAAACGACCGCGGCCGGGTGCATGGAGCTCGCGGGCAATTAAATCCGTATAGGAACGATGGATATTACTGTATGACGCGACGTTGTTGTACGACGTCCGGGCAGGGAGCGAAGAGGCCTCTCTCACACGCCTGTGTGAGGTGCGGGGACGAGAGAGTTAGCGAGAGAGAGAGAAAGAGAGAGAGAGAGTGGGAGAGAGAGAGTGGGAGAGAAAAAAAGAAAATTAAAAAGAGATCACGTTGACTTTGGCCGAGAGCCACGGTGTCCCGTGCGCACCACGGCGCGGCCGAGACCAACGACGCGTGGTCCGCGACGCGACCGCCGACGAGACGACGATCGACACCGGTTCCGCGAGTGCGACGAAATCGAAAGTGTCTCCTCGCCGTCCGCCCAGCGTGTAATTTTTTAATAACAATAATAATAATTATTATTGTTATTTTTATTGTGTTGATCTCTTGATCTCGTACACGATCCGTTGCTATCAAATGTGCGCGTATAATATGATAAATAAATAATTATAATACGCGCGTATGTTTCGACTCATTATTGGCGGAAATTGGGGAGGGGGCTTCCGGGGAATTTTGGGCCCCCTAAAAGTTTTAAGTAGACGTCCTAACGAACTTTCTATATTACGTATTGAAAAATAATTGACTATAATGATAAATAGGTAGTTAGAACATCAAGTATTTGAATTCTGAGTACTTATAAAATGTGCGTTTAGTTTTTTGAATTAATTTAATGACTTTTGTACAAAAAATGTCGTTTATTTTTTTTTTTATAAATATTTAATAAAATTGTGTATAAAGAGGGAATTGTTCTTTTTTTTTAATTACTGTATTTTTTTTAAAAATATAGTTTTTCAAGTAAGGTACCAAGCTACTAAGTATTAAATGTAAATAATTAAAAAAATAAATTGATTTATGTCTGGCGCACACTGAAAGAGCAAAACTGCTGCTATAGCTGATCGAAACATTTTGTTCAAAACAGCTCGGGACAAATTCCATTCTCATTGACAAAACAAAACAGAACAAGACGATAATTCCAGATTAATTTTTATTATTAAACACCAGTTGTCAAGATGAGTGCTGACGAAGACGACGTCGTTGTACCACTTATGTGGAAATTTTTATTAAATAGTGAAAGTACTAGTGATAAAAAACGCAAAATTTGGATGCATGAAATAAACAAAAAACGATTAGAAAATAACACGATTTTAAATTAATATAGTATAATTGTTTATTAAAATTAAAAAGATTAAAATAAAATAATGATTTAATAAGAAGAATTAAGAATAAAATAACGTGTTTACACGGTATTCGTAAAATAAACCAGTGACTTTGATTTTCGTATTTTGATCGGAGCAAAAATAGAACCGGACCGATCACGAGCGATCATGTTTTGTTCTGTCTTGCCGTGTTTTGACGTTGACTGATTAGTGATTAGTGTGAGCGCGTCAATCGTTTTACACACGTTCCAATATTGTGTTCCAACAGCTCCGGGCTCATAAGCATAAAAAACTTAGCCCCCCCA
The DNA here is from genome assembly GCA_027580255.1 of Therioaphis trifolii. Lineage (NCBI taxonomy): Eukaryota > Metazoa > Arthropoda > Insecta > Hemiptera > Aphididae > Therioaphis > Therioaphis trifolii. Next base: position 39,851,183 of record CM050409.1, on the reverse strand, counting down.
GTATTCACACCAAATTTCCGCTCCTGCGACTCGTATACAGATATGTTTATTTATTGTAAAGTGTGTCTGCTGGAGTCGCGTGACTGTCAGAACCAATTAACTTTTTCTGGGGGGAGGGAGATGGATTTTTCGAAATTTTTTTTAGTATGGACGGGTCATCTATGTGCCGCGCTACGTATGAATTTTAAAACAGTATGTTATACTGTAATGACCAGGGGCGGAAATTTGGTGTAAAAACTAAGGGGCTAAGTTTTGTATGCTCATTGGACTATAACAAATCAAAGCCGATCGGTTGTGACAATACGTTTTTGTATTGTTGAGTGTGTTTGCTGGAGTCGAGTCACCGTTAGAGCTTTTTTTTTTTTGGAGAGGAGGGATGAATTTTTCGAAATTTCTTTTGGTAAAGACGGGTCATTTATGTGCCGCGTATAAACTTTAAAACACGTATGGTTTATCGCGGTGAAACCACGACAGTATGAACACATTATGTGCAGCGACGCGACGGTTCGTCAACTGTTTTGATTTCGCGTTCGGAATATTAGCATTTCGACGGTGAGCTGCTATGCACGCATGTGGTTATGTGATGTCGGCTATTTTATTGCACTCCTAACGGCCGTTATCGGAAAATCATTATCGAGTCTGCCTATATCGATAACACCATATTAACACGTCACGCTGCGTAAAGAATACGTTTATATTTAGAACTGTTGAACGTGATATTTCTTAATTTGTTATAAATAGGTACTTATTAAAATAAATTATCCATGCGTATTATAAAATACGCTTTGTGCGCCGAGTAACATTAATTAAATCCATAAAACACCATCGACAATAATCATTTTTAATGTGAATCGCGCGAACACGTGAATACCGGCAGTGTACAAACAATAATATAATATAAACGTACATCGTACTATATAGGTACAATGTACGTATAGACATAGAGGCACTACTACACAGACTACGGATATTATTGCTGCCGGTCGGAGATAGCGCGTCGAGAACAATATTACTGTAGTTATAAACTTTGTCTAATTCTGTATGCAGTCAAAGTATTCACGAATCGTCGGTGTCATTGACCAGAGTCGTCGCTCAGCAGTCGTCGTGCGCTCAACAGGCTCGGGTTAAGGAGTAAGTTGCAGCCTACGGCAGCAACTATTATTTTTAATGGAATATCGGATTCGGATGTTATGAAACTATGATCCGAACTTCGGTTCAAAGCAGTATTCCAAGACGTTCCAACACCCGGCGATTAGCTTCGTTGTTCTATGGGAATATAAATCCGCCACTACACTATTATCTCATTGGCTTTTTCACGTTTACCTGCACATTGGTACTCGTTCCCAAAAAGTTAAATAAATATTCAGTTTTTTTAACATTAGCCGTGACTAATATTTTATGTTTACGGGCCACTAAGGTAAAGCAATGTATTTTTCGGTGAAATTCTGGTCGTTGACTACAAAATCGGTTGTGTTCTAACCTAGGGTATTTGAAACTTTTTGAAAGACAAATTATTTTTACGCCACTTGTGGTTGAGTAACATCGTGAAATTGAGGGCTCCCGATAATTCACTATCTACGGGCGCACCGTTAATCCGGGCCAAAGAGTACGGGATTCGCTAACTTTTTGGCTGACCAAAAAAGAAACTACAGGTTCCACGGGTTATTTGTACGGGGCCCGGCCATAAGCCTATTTTCAAGTGGCCCGGGCCGACAGAAAAAACATTAAAATCCCGACGGGTCCAAACTGCAGGAGCTTAGGTTAGGCTAACCTAACCTAACGACCAACGGGCCCCAACTACTGGGTTTCATATAATTTTGCAACTGATTATTCTTAATTTAATGTTTAAAAGTATTAAATTTTTTCTCGAAAATGTTTCAACAACGTATACGTACTATACTATATAATACATTATTTGTTTATAGGTGAAAATAAAATATATTAAAACAGTACGGTGGTCGGTCGCAACACTGGTAGCCGTCATTGAAATTTAATCATTAGTGTTCGTGTATGAATAAACGAATTATTTTTCTTTCGAAAATCAAACCTAATCGTAAGAAAAACGAGGGAGCACGGAAGGTTTAGTTTGCCCGAGGCCCGCCAAAGCTGAGTACGGCCCTGTGCGCACCCTTTTACGTATTACAATTAACATTTTTTCAGATATCTGCTTTATTTTCTGGAAAACTATGCGAATAGGGATCGATCTCTGTAACTGATTAATCATCTACACTGTTCCCCCAAAGGGGAGAGATACATATACCAACATTTTTTTTGTAGACTATGAATTACTAAAATACATTAGATAAACTTTTTGTACCATAATTCAACACAAAACTCAGAATTTTAATAATGTTGAATTGCACTCCATATTATTATACGAGTACCTATCTATACACATTTTAGTAATAATTATAAAAAAAAAAAACTTTAAAATATTGGTAATTCAAGCTGATTAATGATTACTGATTAGATAATTATGAAAATTGGCGCGAATACGCCATTTATATTAATTTTTATTTTTTTGCAATACAAATAATTAATTAATAATTGTAATAGGAGGGTACATGTGATATTTGAAGTTCTATTTCTAAAAAGATTGATATTTTTGTCGCGGTTATGGTAGTATAGTAGTTTATTTCTATAATCGCTTGTCTGATTATGGTCGAGGAAAATTGTAAAAGTATTAAAAATAAATAGTCCTCATACGTACGATATTCATAAAAAAAGAGTTTATAGTTTAGATACTTTTCTTTGCCACTTTTGTAATTAAATCAAAAATAGTTTTGAATTGTTTTTTAATATTTTTTCACTGTTTACGGTTTTTTTTTTTCAGAATCAGATCAATGTTGGTTCATTGAGGGGTTATTTATAACACAAACGTCAAAGGAAGTACCAACTTGATAAACTAGATAATATAAAGTAAGAGATAGATTAAATAATTCAGTTTTACATATTTTCATTAATAATATCAAAACATTACGTTATTACTTATTAGTTTCCGCGTGTTACACCTCCTTATCGCCGTGACGAAACCATTTTACCGCCACTGCAGTTCTACACGATTCACTCGTACACTGGCGGTGCGTGATCGATACCGATATAGATCTCATTACCCACGCGGCGATCCAGAAGAAAGCTTTTAGGCAATGACTTATTTATACAATATGCACACAATTTCACGCGTTTCTCGGTCGCATTCCGCGGTATACACGAATATTTGGTCGTCGCGTGACGAAACGCAAAAAAGCCAACGTTGTTTAACATATTTTAAATGCAATAATGCAGTCTAAAAATATTTTGGTGTTTAAGTTGGAGAGACATTCTGTAAAAATTATATCATCGAATTCTATGTGTATAATTTCTGTGTGTGTGTGTGTGTGTGTGTGTGTGTGTGTGTGTGTGTGTGTGACGTGTGTGTATGTGTGTGTATATGTTGCATGCCACCGTATAGTGTGTTATAATTTTGACAAACATTGAATAATCCTATCACGTATATACTGTATAGGTGCCTACGTCATAAATAATAATAATGTATGACCTGTAAAACGTCTATCGTAATGGTTTTCTCACACGTTATAGAATTATTGTACTTAATTTACTCACTATAACAATAGTAAAGCTCATGGAATCACGTCTTTGCGCACAGTCGTATTGAGGCTTACTTTTTCGGAGTAACAAATCGAGGTGCCCTCTTCTTACCATAAAAAAACAGTTATACGTTTAGCACTTATAAAAAAAAACATAAACATTATCGATATTTCTGTACTTAACTTTCTGAGACAGTTTTTTTTCATTATAATTGTAAATAATATAATGTACAATTTAGGTTATATCAATCACGGGTCGTTGTATATGCGATCTACTATACCTTTTGCGGTCTGCAATTATGTTATGGCGATTTACTGATACCCGTCAACTTTAAAGGACCACTGCACTTTTCCACCACACTGTATTTTACTTCTGTATAAACAATAATCAAAGTACACACTATACGATAGTCACGTGATTAGGATACGAAAGCGATTTTTATGTAACATTTTCTAACATAAAACTATTTTAATTTAAATATTGTAAATTATTATTATCTAATACATTTTTCATAAGTTATTTGTCTTTTTTTAATAAACGTTTTATGTCGAAACATTAGTAGATCACCGAAAACATCGTCATGAATACTCATCAGAAAGTAGAAACGCATAAAGAGAATATTATACCCCAGTTATTGTTTCAAATATATAAATTCTAATGATCACTGATTTCGTATTATATTACATTAGTAATCAGTAGAGCTCGGATTTATATGGAAATAAATGTCTTTCATACAGGACGATTTACCGTTTTTGACAAGTAGTGTTGAATTTATTTAAGACGATTCTTTACTAAATAAGCATGCTTTTATTCAATATATTTTTACATACTTCGATATATATGTGCATATTTGTATTCTTTTATCGTTGTTTCGTCATGATTTAAAATTAAAGTGGTATGTTTTCATATTTAAATATTGTGTTCATCTTTGATGAATATTTTATTACTTTAATACCTACTCTCTACTATATTTAAAATAACGCCAATAATAATTGAATTTAATCTACGGCCGACACAGGCTCGAGTTTTATGATTTCAAAAATGTGATTGTTTAGTAAATAATAATACGTACGTATTATATGTTATTTTATTGTTACATTTATCATAAACTACATTCGGCTACCCTCACCCGACCTTTATATATGACGCGTACAGTCAATTTTTGTATCTATTCTATAGTGTAATATCCCATCACTGGTCCAGATAAAAATAACTTTGTTATAATTGTATTATATTTATTATAATATAAATGCACATTTTTTTAAAACATATATATATATATATATATTTACCTATTTTCAGATTTTCAAACATATAAATCTGAGCATTTTCTAATCAGTTCATTTTAAATTTCATTTCTCTGTTTTAAAATTGATTGCTACCTTAGATCAGAGTGATCACATTCTAGAAATTAATCATGAAATTGTAATATTACAAAACAAATTACACTGTTATTTTAGTATAAAAAATGGAGGTATAAAATATGTTTTACTCTAAATATATACAAAAACATAATATAAATATTTTATCATTTATCTTTTAAATGAGGGTAGACATTGTTCTTTGTCCTTTGTCTGTTAAGATACTTTGCCACTGCTGACTTTTAATAAAAACAATGTGTTATATAAAATCGTACACATATTATAATCAGCGAGTAAAAAAATATATGCTAATTTATACTAATTTCAGCTTGTGTTATAAATAAATACAATATACCGAAATAAACTTTATAAAAAATCTACTTCTTAAACTCGTCAATAAAATAAATTCAAAATCATAAAACTGATAAATCTATTACACACTTTTTTTGTGTCACGATAAAAACAGTAGTTTTATAATTCATAAAAACAGTCTTTTAACACGTATGAATATTATATTCCGCTTTGGTCCAGTTGTAAAAATTTAATTTGTATCAATGTTTAAGCACCTTGTATCTATCCTAGGTTTTACTGACTGCTTTTTTACTGATTCCGAATTTCGGACATTTATACCGATTGATATCGGTAAAACCTAGGATAAACAAAATAGTGTGGTCAAACCCCGAATGATTTTTGTAGTTCGGACTTTTACAAACGAGATTTGGTAAATCTGAGGATAAACAATCAACAATCAGTGTAAAAAGACTTTTACTGATTGTTTACCCTGAGATTTACCAAATCTCGTTTGTAAAAGTCCGAACTACAAAAATCATTCGAGGTTTGACCACACTATTTTGTTTATCCTAGGGTTTACCGAAAGCAGTCGGTAAAACCCAGGATTTACCGGTAAATCCTAAGATTCACCGGTATTCGCACTTTTACGGTGGCATATATATATACGTGTTACGCGACGGTGGAAACAATAATATGTATGTAAACTTTGAAAACTCAACTGCGGTCTGCGATGACCTCGATGGTCATAGAGCACGTGTTATGATGAGCATCGTGTAAGCACCGGAACACGCGGGACTTGCATAATTTGAGAATCGTTTCGAGTTCAATTCGACGGAGCATCGAGTGCGACGTGATGCAGTTAATGTGACAAAACCCTAATAGAATTTCGTGTCACCGTGTCAAATGGAAGTTAACATTTTATTTCGATGCCCGAGCGTTCTGCGTGAAAAAGTAACGACATCGTCGTCGAAACTCAAACTGCGCGCCAACAACGTTTGACCAGAACGATCCGCCCAACGATGCACTTTCGACAATGTCATTATACGTGTTTTATACTCAATCAAACGAATAACACAAAGGCGTTAGTTAATATCTGCCCCGTCCGAACACTATTGACGTCGAACGCACGTACGGAACATTTTAATGTTATGATTCCGACAAACGGCCCGGGAAATCAAACGCGAAAAAACGCGAGTGCTTATTCTCCGGGACCGTCTCGGACCGTTCGTCTGGTGTTCTAATGCGTTCAAACATCGGCCGTGTTTCGTGCGTGTCTGGATTTTTCGAAAACACGACTAATAATATTGAGTTCTGTTAACTGAAAAAAAAAATTTTAAAAATATTGTAATTTATGTACGCGTATAAATTACGAGTGCACACCGAATAATATTAACGTAATCAACGCGTGTTTAATATCGTCAAAACACGGCGGGTTTATTAACGATTGTTGTTGTTTCGTCGATGCTAATTATTTACGAACATATTTTTTGATACGTTCGGTTACGGGTGTATGCGAAATTGCCTATACGCGTACTCCTTGTAATTTTGTTTACCTTCGTTTTATATTCGGGAACGGACTGTCGCAGATGAAAATACAACCTAAACCTAATCGTTTCGGCCGTATCGTCGATTCGCGTGTATCGCAGTAATGATTATTCAGCGAGCATTTAAAATTTAAATCGATTTTCTACAAGACGCACAGCGGCCGAATTTCATTCGAAACCATTGGTGCCTGCAAAATTTTTTCCAACATTCAATTTTTACAACTTCCTACGGAGTTTCACAATAATAATAGCTATAAAATATACAGTAACTATGGCTCGGATTTAAATGCAATTGCATAATTTTTCTTTGAGCGCTTGACATGATGTTTTCTAAGTAATAACCACTGTAAAATATACACGAACTAGGGCTTGGGTTTCAATGTATTTATACAATTTTTCTTTGAGTGCTTGACGTGGATGTTTTCGATTATATAATTTTCTGTCGGAACATTTTTTTCGTAGCATTTTAAATATTTTGAAAATTTCAATTTTAGATTATAATAAAATCAGTTCAACTTGCATTAAATAAAACAAGGCTCAAATATCTATACTAAGTCACACCAACCAATTAGCCGTACAAACACGTCAAATACATATTGCATATTTCTTGCGCTATTTGATTATTTCTATTATCGATCAATTATCAATGCAAATATTTTTTATTATTACTTGAAAATAAAAATTTTGATTATTTAATGTGTAACCATTTTTTTTGAAAGATTTTTACATTTTTTTTTTTTTGCAGTTTTTGTAGGTCGTGAAAATGCATTTTTCGATATGACGTATTTCGATAATTTCTGGGCATTTGAAACCGAGCGTAATATTATTACACTTTGGATTTCAAATCTCGTGTTATAGTTTTAAATAATAATCGTATCAACTTATTAACACACGGACAAATACTAATTACCTATGTAGTTTAATATGATATTGTAAAATACACAGAGAACAAAAGCAATCGGCAAATATAAATTTACAATATTATTCCTTTATGTTTTGCGTGTGACGCATCTCAATTTTGAAATATTGGCCAATGTCGGTGGGTCATCACTAGTGTTGGATTTTTAAAAAACCAGGGGGACGGTGGCTAAATGTCCCGTCTCGTCCCCCTTCCGGGCGTCTGTGTTCGAGGCTTACGTTTCTATGGGGCGCACACGAAACCATTGGGTAAACGTCGTCGGTCGGCGGGAAACTTTTGTGGTGTCGAACGTAAGAACGTTTTATCGCCGAGCAGATGTTAAAATTTGCATTTCGACGGCCGCGAGTATAATAATAATTTTTAATAGCGTATATAATACGGTTACTACTATTATTATTATTATTATTATTGCGTTCGCAACATCGTCGGCGCGGCGGCCGGCCGCGTCACCCGGTGGCACCGGCACGGCGCGGCGGCTGTCGCGCGCAACGCGGCGCGGCGGCGGCAGTGGGGCGGCGGCGGCGGCAAACGTCGCGGCAGGCAGTGTGCCCGCGGCGCACGACCGAAACTACCGGCGCGGCGGGAGCACTGGGTGGCCGCCGGCGGCCGCGTCGTCGGCGGGGGAACAAACACCATAAGCCGCTGCGGTGACCGTTGGGGCCCGCTCGCCCGCCGCCGCCGCCCCCACCAACGGGCGGCGTGCGTCACGCGATGCGCGCGCCGCTCCGGTACGTTGTCCGGATTCTTTTCGCCATTCTTGGCATTCCACAAACAGAGCGCGGCTTCGTGTTTACCAGTTGAATACTGTGCGTAAAAATATTGGACGTCCGCGCGCGCACACACACGCCAGGCCGGGGCCAACGACACACGCACGCACGCACGCACGTACGTACGATTATTTTTTTTTTTCTGGTTTTTTTTTTTTTTTATGTCGTATAATTTTTTCCCAATACACACGCGATAAGACTGCGTTTCGCGTATATCGTGCGGTCGTAGTAGTAGTAGTAGTAGTAATAATAATAACGATATTTTTATTGTTATTATTAAAATATTATTTAACATGTTTTTGCGATGCCCACGATAAAAGCAGAGTGTGCACAAGACGCGTCGGTTCGGGGTAAGTGTTTTGTTTGTTTTGTTTGGTTTTTTTTTTGTTTTTCGTTTTTGCGAAAATTCGTTTCGCGTAGATATTTGCGCGAAAAATCGTCAATGACAATCAATTAATAATAACACCCCGTGGCTCGCCGGTCGTGTCGATGCCCGTTGTCGTCGGGCGCGCGATCTTTGGTTTTCAAATTTGTGGCGCGTTCACGAAGCCGTATGATAAACGCCGCGTTGTGATAAATAACAATAACAACGTAACGATAACAACCACTGTGGATCGCCGAACGCCGTTTCGAAAACCGCGACTGATAACGGCTCGGCGAACGGAGCGCCGCCGGTCAGGGTCCCCAAACGTCGTGATATTAATAATAATAATAATATTTTTTTTTTTTTTTTTACTTTCCGTATTTTTCGGTAATGTTTTCCTCACTCGTGTGTCGCCGCCGCCGGCCGTCGCGCGGGTTTTCGTATTTTTCATAACGGTCGACAGGCCGGCCGTACGCATCGTATTCTCCGCGGCGCGTGTCGTAATAATAATAATAATAATAATAATAATAATAATAATTCCACCGCCACAATCGCGCACCGGCCGCCGCCGGTCGAGGAAACAGCCGTGCGCGCGGCAGTCACCGTCCGTTCGCCGCCGTCTTATCATCGCCGCGCCCGCCTTTTTCGCCGTCGTCGCGTCGCCGTCGTCGTCGTCGTCGTGGTCGTCGTCGTCGCCGCCGCGTCGTCGCTGCTTCAGCCCGTCGGCTTTTATTTTTTTCGTCGTCGACGACGCACCGCGGGGTCGCGTGTATGGTTTTTTTGTGCCGACTTTTCTCTCTGCGCCGCGCACCCGGCTCACGACCACTGTACGCTTTTGGTATCGCGTTTTTTTTTTTTTTCTTCGGACGTTTCCACTTTGTCGTCGCGCGACAACGGTCAACCCGCAGCCGGTCCAGCCCGCCGTTTTTCGACGACAACAATAACGATATTGTAGGGAAAAATTAAAAACGATTTTTCACCCTCTCCGCGGGCGAAAACACCGGTCGAGGTAAGGACAAAACGCGCCGCTGTGTGCGATTTCGTAAAATAACGGTCGACCCGCCAAACACACCACCACCACTACCACCCCTGTGCGGGTCGCTTCCGCCGACGCTCTGACGACGAGTTCTCGTCGTCGATGACGGTCCGTTATTGTCATCGCCGTTAATATTTTACTATCGTTGCCGTTCATGACTCGTGTCCACACCTGTTTGTCGTACTCCGAATGGTTCAAAGGCAAACGAGTCCTCGTTTCAGACCGACTTTCAGACGACGGAGGGGTTGGTGGTGCTGACGAACGGGGACGAAAAAACGATATTTTGTTTTCGTTCTTTAACGGTCTCCGGGTCAATGGACCGACGCGTACGCGCGCGTCATACGCACACGAAGAGAGGCAGCAGCAGCAGCAGCAGCTGCTGCTGCGTTCTGTGCGCGCTAAAATGCTACCGACGGTTTTAAACACGTACTCGCCTCCACCCCGCGTGCCCACTTCGGATCGACTGATGTGTCGTGACTACAGAGTGGCGAGAAATTTTCGTTTAATTTGAAAAAAATAATAAATAATAGCGCATAAATAATTTCTGTCCGACCGGCGACAACACACGAAATGACGTATTTATGTTTAGAGTAATAATAATAATAATAATTATTATTATTCGTATACCTACGACGACGACGACGACGCGTGTGTGTATATCATTTGAACCGCCCATTAGAAACGGTTTGTTAAATCACTCGCGCCGGCATAACAATATCATTTTCTCGTGTTTTTAATTTGTACGCCGGTCAAATACACGTATACATAACATTTCGCTAGGGAAAAAAAAAACAAAAATGCGTTAGTGTACACTAATTTATTGCGGTTCTCGGTCGTTGGATTCGCGTTATTTCAATCCGACGACAAAAATTAAACCGTCTCTTACCTGTAGACCTTTCGCGCTAATGTATAGGTACCACACGCTCCGTGTGCTCCGAGTGATTACAGTTTATAAAATTATGGTAACACTAATAATGTTATGCGTCGGTATAGTCGTTTTTCATCGCGACGATCGTTCGCGCGTTATTGTTTATATTGTTGTACTTAACCTTTGACTAATTTTCGTAGCGCTTCCTTGTGGTGTTTGTAGTCGAGTTCGGTGCTTTCGTCGATCTAGCATAAACGTTTTCAAATCTGATTTTTATCCTAAATTCGGCACGTTCGTATCACGCACACTAGCCGGTAAACGTTTTTAAGACTAATTTCGTATGTCTTCCTGTATTTTCGTCAAGTCGGTTTGAAGTTTCGACATTCCGCATACATTTTTTACTTATTGCTTTTATATAGGTAATGATAACGTGTCTAAATTAATTTTAAATCACTTTTTCCTACAACCTTATTTGGTTCTATTTCATTTTAATGACTATTTACTTGATGAATGTGAATAAGTCGTCGAGTGGTTCATTAGCAGATCAAATGGGAGTTCGTGCACATAAATAATAGTCATTATAATTAATTTTCACTAAATAGGTAATTACTACAGGCGATAATCATGTTAATTCTACAAAGAATATATTTTCAATTTAAAAATTTGGCTAGATTTATGGACACCTGGTAGATGTCTATTTCAGCAAGACATTTAAATTCTAAATGATAATATTAACTTAGTAACAGACAACAATATATATTTGGAAACAATTGGCTTGAGTGCAGATGAAATTAAAAACTTATATGCTTTTAAAATAATAATAATATTATAACTTCGAATATAACTAATAAAGTTTGTACTTAGTAAAAAATCAAATTAAAACAATGATAATCATAAAAAGCAAAAATTAGTTTGGTGACCAAACTTTGGTCATAACTAAAATTATTTGAACTTAACTATTTAATCATACAATTTCTTATTTATGATTAGTTTATTTCACTATTTTATTTTAAGACGAAAATTTAATTCTTTTCGAGAACATTCAAGAAAAATATGTTTAGAATTATGATGTGAATGACGTATTTCTGCAATGTTTTGTTTTTTTTTTTAAACTAAAATTTAGTTAAGTAATGACTAATAAATCTGACTGAATACGAAACGGCCGTTTTGACAGCTATGGTCATTAGTCGTGTTTGCCACTCGCCTGCAAAAAGATAAAATAAAATTAAGTTGATTAATTTTGTCTGTGTGTTAATTTCGGATTTGTTGAAAAACGTCGGACAGTCACTGATAGTGACACAGGACGGCACGATTGATTACTATTTAAGCAACTATACAGTCTGCTTGTTTATGATTATGTGTTTTAACTGTTAAACAAATTTAGACAAGTATCAAAATATGATCATATTATATTAAGGTACATGATGAATTAGTTTTATATTTGTTTAATTTTTTTTCTTACCGGATGTTTAACATCAATATTTGCTCGAATATTTGTTGGAAACTTACTCTTGTTATGTGATAGTTATATTTTTATTCAACGCAATTCCATATAGCCTGAGTTTAATTACTAGTGTGCAATATTTTCATTATTTATCAAAATACTGTACAATATTGTATTCGAAGAAATGCTATTGAACGATAACTTTACTATTGTCATCGAGTTGGTAGTATTTATCTTAGATCTTTAATGATTTTATTGAATTACCTCTAATATTTGATTATGAGAATCAGCACGAATTATTGTTGATATTTATTATTGTTGATCTATAAATATTATCCCCACTTTATGGTTTTGAAATTAAATTAGATTGTGTCAAATATTTTGGATCATCTTTTGACTTTTATTTTATTTAATAATTAAATGTTTCCGAGTGTAAAGCTTTAATTATATGTATTATTAGGTATGCAGCGCTTTTCATTCTCACAATACTAATAATACTGAAAACAATAACCTAGTTACAATTTCGTTGCAATCGTAGTATATAGGTAATATACGTACCTTCTTACCGACAAATCCAATAAATGTCCTGCAAGAAGTCTTTAAATACCCACTTAAATAACTTTAACACCCGAGTGGTGCTAAAGTATATTTTATTCATACAGTCCTGACTTTTTGACGCTTGTAATTTTAATGTTTATATAACATGATTAATTGTTTTATTTTAATGTATTTTTATCGTTAATGCGTTTCGACTTCTGAACCCTATTTTAGCGCCCGCTTTTGCGTGACTTCATGTGATTGTTGGTCTTTAAAGACACTTAACTGTAAATTAAGGGTGTTTTTACAATCGTGATTTGTGCTTAGAAAATCTTGAATTATGTAAACTCGTGAGTTAAACCAGGTTGTGTTAAGTGAATTATGTCATGTTTAAAATTTTAAAAAAGAAGGTGGATATACTTGCCTACATTAGCTTATATTTATCATTATATTTATAATAGTTTGATAAACACGTACCTAGTTGTTATACAATTTCTTTTCAACTGAAATTGGTTGTTATAGAGTTTCAATGCTGTTTTACCATTTTCATTTAATTATTTTCAATTGCATGTTATGTGTAACGTACCATGACCATATTTTAAGATTATATATTTTATCACTGCCAACGAGATATGATTCGAGTTAAGAATTATTTGCGGTAGGTACGAAAATTGGTCATTTACAACGTGGGTACTATTGATTAATTCACGCGTTAATAAAATAATAAATAGTAAGTTTTAAGTAAATCAATTTTAATGATAATTCTTAGTGTAATAAAAAGTATAAGTAATTTAAAAAATAGATTTTCATAGTTATTTCTAGTGAAATAGGTAATCACTTTTATCTTTAATAATATCATAATATAATATCATAGTTGTTTTAAAAAGCCAATATATATCTGCGACCCTGTGTTGTGAAAAAATGCCTTGAAAGACAATAAGAAATATTTAAATGCAGATCAAAATTATAGGCATTACCCAGTTGTAAAATGTGATTGAAGATATTTATTTGATTACGTTGAGCAAAAATAATTTAATACTTAGAATTATTATGAAAAATCATATAAGATTATAACTATGATGAACTAAACTACACAAACAAAAAATAAAAATAAATTGTATTCTTCTTACTTCATACATTATTGCCTATTTATATTTATACTTAAAAACTGTTGTGTGACTAAGTTATGAATTACTTAACGAGCTAATTAATGATTTTGGTATTTGAATTTCAAACACAGGTACCACTACTAAATTTGATTTCTATCTCAAATACTAGGTTTTGAATGTATTGAAATTTTCACTATTACAAATTATTTTTCCAAAAGTTTTTTTTGATAAACATCGTTATAATTTTTTAATTTGATATATAATTATATACTCTAATTCAACTCATATGTTTTATAAAAATTCTAAAAAAAAGTTTCAACTATTTGGTTTCTTCTTAAAATAGAATTTGAGACAATCGATGAATTTAGAATTGATAAAAAATGATTTTTTTTTTATCTGATTGTTCTCTTGATACCTAATTTTCAATTTACTAACTTAAGTCATAAACAAAAACTTAATTTTCATTGTATAGTACTACTTTTAATATTTAACGTATATGGAAACTTCGAAATCCTACCATTTACGTATTATTTTTGATGGGGTTTTGATTTTAAAACGTTTAAATAAAATCTTTAAATCAAGGTGCTTCTTGAATTTTTGTTGTAAAAACTTGTTCGTGGTCGATTAGGTTATGTTAGGTCGTACGCAGCTACGTCGCTAGGACGTGTAAAATCCGCCACAGTGTTCAACCGTCGTCGCCGTGAAAGCGCGCTACGAAAATCACGAATCGATTTTCGCGCGTGATCTATTAAATCGGTACACCGAACGGACGGCTGACCCCACCCACACAAAAAAAACTTTTTTTATTATTACACAGTTTTTGAGTACCGTTTAATTTTCGTTTTCGTTTCTGTGCAAATGTGCGATGACCATTCATATTGTACGGCGTTTCGTGCACTGGGTGTACTTTTAGGAACTATTCGTTGTTCACGCTTATACGTATATCATATTCAAAATTCAAGCGTACGTGCGGTTACGTCACAATGACAGTAATTCACGAAAATCGTTCGTCTTCTTAAAGCGCGTGTATTCATAATAATAATATATAATATCATGTGTACCTACATAATGAAGCGAAATCCTATACACACGTCTCGGTCCCGTTTGTGTGTAGGTTGGTTGAATGCGCCGCGCCGTGACGAAGGTGCATGTCGACGTCATCGAGTTTTGTTTTGTTTTGTTTTTTTAATTAAAACTCCGTGTGTAATCGTGCCGAAACGTGCGACGGCCGCATGTGTCGCATTTGTCGCCGTCGGCGCTCCGCGGCAGACTTAAAAACTCGAGAAGGGTTTAGTCCGTTGTTTATTTTTTGATTTTTTTTTTTTACAAATTGGCAGGCGGACAATTGGTTTTGGTTTTTTCGTCGGGCACGCCAATCAATCTCCGGGGGTTCGTATCGGGTTAATGCGCTTGTTTTAATTTTGTTTAACCTAATTCATTCTAACATTCGGTCCAATTAACAACTCGCGTGCAGACTAGGACACCCAGTACGAAGTTGGCACTCTATTGACATTTATTTACACAGATAGGTGTGTAGGCAGGTACTCGTGATTTCCATGCATAATCATATTTAGTGTCGTAGCTCGTATATACGTATCCGCAGAAAATATCTCGACTCGTATAGATATAATTAAATAACCGGTGCCAAATTCGTATTTTGTAAATAATGCTTTTATCTGTTATTTTAGCGACCTAACCATGTATTAAGGCCGGCATTGTTCGTCGTGAAGTTCTCGTAACAATAACGCGTAAACACGAATTAAGTGTTTCAAGCGATAAAACTATGGTCTCGCGAAGCGTGGTCAATACGTACAATTATAATATCTATACACCCATATTATTACGTGCTCCTGACTCCTGAGTGGTTGTCAGAAATGTATGTGGTATTGCAAAATGTGTGTTATGTCGTACGTACATTTCGTGTTCTTCGTATAAAGGTCGTTTCACCAGTTCACCACCGACGTTCTTTATTCTCGAGTCGCGGACGTCGATTAATATGCTTATCTGTGATTTAGATAATTTAAATTAGGTATACGCATGTTCGTTTATTAAAACGCGTTTAACCCGAAATATATAGATAACCATAATCTTTCAGAGCCTACGCACAATTAGCTCAACATTTTTAAATTTAGATTTATACTTTAGTGCCTATTGCACTGTTCGTATTTATTCGACGGTCCTACCTCAGACACCAGAGAAGCTATTTTGCATTTAGAACTAATTTTCCTCGTATTTTATGTTAGCACAATACAAATGATGATGCGTACATACATACTATAGCAGGTGTATGTAAAATGTAAGAAAAATAATATTTTCCTACGTTTCACAATATAGATGAAAATATTTTAATTTATCCAAGATCTAGTTTTGACGTTAGTATTTTTTAAGTTACTAGTGTATACATATATTATAATTTAAAATCGATGCGCTTATTCAAATAAGTTTTTTTCCATTTGTAGTTAATTTGCATTGCGCCGGTACAAACATACAATCGGCGTGTTATTTACGTTTTACCGTGGTCCTATATAGGTGTAAGCTTCTGAGTGAAGAAATAAATATCATCGGAAATACCTACCTAGATATGTCCAACTGTTTTTTTATTTTTATTTAATCTAAAAAATCGTTTAAAAAGAGTTGAAGAAAAAACTCAAAAAGCTCTTGGTGTATTTTAAATGCGAAAGAAATAGTAGATGTAGGTGAGGAGAAAACTCGTGTCAGTGTGTGCTGTAATAAAAGGTCACAAAATACACGTCAATAAACCTCGGTAATGTGTATAATAATGAATTGTGTATCGAAGTGTGTGCGATCACTATTCCCTCGTTTTCAAACAACTCCGAGTGACCCCGATAACCCAATTAATAATTATTGCTCAATACGTGGTATTTTACTCGGATTAATCGGATACCAAATGCCTGAAAAAAGCGTTGCGCTTTTTCGGTCAGTCTTTTTGAAACCGATTAATTCTATGTTGTGCACTGACGTAAAAGCGATTTATCCGTTAATTTTTGTTTTTTTTTTCATATTACATCAGAACATAATGGTACTGGAACACTATTGAACGGAAAGTGTATTCTTCTAAGCTGTTGTGTTTTATGTGTGTTTTACATTTTAAACACCCATAATAAATTACTTTTATCACAAATTTTATCTAAGCTCACGAATATTATTAATATTATAAATATTTATTAAACAAAATAAAACGTCCGTGAACATAAACAAAATAAATTAAGTGGGTATTTATTGTACTCGGTTGTTGACACATCGACTCGACTAATAATTTTAGATATCAACTCAAGAGTTAAGATTATTTATTTCAAAATAAATGTATGTTCCTATTGGTTTTTTTTTTGTTACTGCAAAATCAGCAGTGTGAGTGCTCTCTATAATAGATACTATATAGTTGAGAAATATTATATTCAAAGAGATCGCAGATTTTCTTCTAAAATAAAATAATATTAATTACAAGAAATTATTTTTTTATAATGACTCATTGTTATTGGCTTTAAAATACTGTAATAATTGAAGTGTTGAATTAAACGACTTATATAATATCCGATAATCCTTAAAAAAAACTGTCTCTGACCTCGAAATTCGTACTTTTTTTCACGATTTATGGCATTTATATTATTTGTCAATTTTTTTTCTTGCAAAATTTTACATAAATTATCGGCGCCTTGATTGTATTCGAACAATGTTGTTATGGGATAGGAAAAAATATATTTATTTATTGAGCATATTATGTGTGTGCAGTTTGAAATACGCCTTCGTTGCAGATGACAAAACATGAATATTCGTTTTATACGGGTGTATCGACGCGAATAATACTCGGTGTTGGCAAAGTCTCATCGTTACGGAGATGATAAAATTTACTGTACAACTCACACTAACACAACACATGCATCGTCGTGATTCATTGTATCGGATTTAAAATTAACAACCTCTGCTAGGCGTCTAGTTGGTTTGCTGTGTGTGTGTGTGTGAATGCATTTCGTCGTATAGGGGAAAAAAACATACTTACCAAATATTTTATGCGTGAATAATTTGACGAATGCTGCAAACAGGTGGCGAACACTGTGCCTATAATATTATATTGTAACAATAGTTGTGTTCTCACTCGACTGAAAAACAGATTTCCTTCGTGACATTAACGTGAGATTGTACATATCGCAAATGTACCGTAAATGGTGACCTCTTAGTCCGATGCGCACAGTATAATATTATGATAACATAACGATTCGTTTTACTTTCTTTGGGTACCTATCTACATTGTAATAATGTGAACGTTATTCGACCTTGGTCATAGCTAAAAACCATTACATCCACTTGGACGTTTACAGTGGACGAATTAAATATTCAAAACTATTATTATTTAATATAAAATCATTATATTGTAGCTCATCGGCTAAAAAAGAGTGTAGCATGTATTGTTAATTATTGTATTATTATGTGAAATGGGGTTTTACATCATTATTCAACGAAATATACGAGTATCGAAACACGTGTACTTACGTACAATTGTAAAATACGTCCGTGAAATTATTTATTTAATTCAAGCAGAATAGTAATTAATATTGATTGTACAACAAAATATTATTTGATAATTAATATTACCATTAAAGAATTTATGCATCCGTTGGTCTTTAATTTAATTACAACTTTATCAAGTACCATTTAATCCTGTACAACTCAGACATATCTAATACTGTGAGAATATGTTTAAATATTTTTATTTTTCAAAAATACGACATTATTATTTATCAATCATCGTTGTAAATATATAACTAGTCCTGACTTTTGAGTGAAGCACTATGGTGTATATTATTAAGTATAACTATGTTTATGTATGATAAATAATGTTTATTAAAACAAATATGGCAATAATAACTTATTTCGTGTGCAATCTATTTTCATATAAATATGATAAAAGTATAATAAAATTCTTTTTTTTCAATGTAGTTTTTATTATTAGCGTGATAGTTCGACTAATCTGTTTTAGTAAATTAATTTTTTTATATACATATTGAAAAAAGTTACAACTCAGTGCTCGGCGTTCGTTCATATTGATTTCTCATCGTAAAAATTAATAATTTAATATGAACAAATTTTTCTCGGTGTCTGTTTTTCAACTTATAAACAAGTTATCATAATGGTTATTTATTTATTCCAAATTACGTGAGCGAGATTGCTTAAAATTGAAAATGTATTGTTTATATTTTGAAAAATCTGTGATTTATTTGCTTAATTTTAAATAAAAGTAAAATTGAATACATAATATGTTAATATATTATGTTAACATTTAAAAATGACTATAAAAATATATTATTTATTTTTTGGATACACTTTTGTTTTAATTTATGTGATATAATTTGTATAATATTTGTACTATCCCCTAAAGGGGTTTATTGATAAACCATCAAGTATTAGCTATTATTTTAAATTTGGTACGAAGCATATGTAGGTATTAGAATAAAATACTGAAAAAGTTATTTAATATTTTTTAAATATGTTTTAACAGATCGTAATAATTGATTTCCTCGGGGGTTTTCTTTTAAAAGTCATTTAAAAAAAACAATAGTGTTTTTTTATTCTTGACTTTAAAGAAACATTAAATAAAGAACTAATTATACTATATACGAGTATATACACATATGATTTATATATATATATGTATAAAAAACATGTGTGACAGAAATCCAGAGAGCCTTCTGATGATTAGCGTACGTCTGCTAAACTGCGATTCGCCAACTAATAATATCTTTATGGTCGGTTGCCAACAATTGAAGCGTTGGTGATCCCCTTGCGGTCTACCAGAACGGTTGTTGAGAACGTTTCGTAAACATTTGATTTCGCGCGTTTTTTTCTCAACGAAATAATGAATAAATTACACGATGTAGGTTTTGGGAAACAAGTTTTATATCGTATGTACATACACACACACACACACACATACACATGACATTTAAACTCCACTGCGGTGATACATCGTTCACTGCGGTCACCTACATGTTATTAAAATTATTTACACGCGTACACGATTAATCCATCATACGAATTCAATATTAATCTTATCATTTTGATCTTTTTTTTTTCAGATCTGATATTCAACTGTTGATTTTGCTCCTTACCATATGATGGGAGTAACTGAAGGTGAGTCATTTTGTATTTTTGACTATTCCGTTATTATAGGATTTTAACCGAAAAGTCGACGCTAATTTTATTGATTAATTTTTTATTTTTAACAACAATACTAAGAAAAAATTTACATCGATAGCTAAAATAAAACTTGCGATTGTTATACCATCAATGTAGACTATAAAAAAATGTATTATGATGATCATGTAATACGTATGTTATTATATCAAGAAGTTTCGTCTCGCGATTACAGATGAACTTGTGTAATTGTCTTGCTGTTATTATTTTATCGTCATATTATGTACGGCTGTTTATTTTTCTCGTATTAATACCAAGTACGGCTTTAATATCATGCGCATGTGTATTCACATTTGTTGTCTGCAAGCTCGAAATAAAATTAATAAAATGAGGGGACTAATTCACTTAAAAAATTGCGCTCTCCGTCACATGCATTGTTTCCACCCCGTTTGATGACAATAAAAATAAAAAATGTAAACTTTCCCCGCATCCTTATATCTGATTGTTTTTTACCACCCCCTTGGCGCCCGAGTATATTTCCCACCCGAAATCTCATATCCCGCGATCGATTGAGCGAAATATGTGTAGTGTGATTCGGGCGCCCACTACAAATAACTCTCATCCCTTGGTTTATGATATATATCGTTGATATATTTGAACAACTACTGCAGATCCTACCCCTCTTTTGAAATAATGAGATTGGCAATTTTTCGTGGGTGAAAATTAGTTTTTCCGATTGAGCTGACCCAAAATAGAAATTGAACGTTTAGCTGTAGTAATGGTGTATGTACTATTAAATTGTCTGACGTCATTAGCGGAATCAATAAAATCATGAATTCTGCAACCATAATGACAGCTATTAGCAATGTGTTATGATAATGATTATCAGAGTAATGAAATTTTCAAATTGATGGGAAAATAATAATAAGGTGAAGGACAAACAACAAATTATATTTAATTTATAATATATGTGGCCGTTCAGATGCTACAGTAAATTAAAAAAAAAAAAAGAGTACAACAGTTCTGAAATAACATTCAAAAATGGATAAAGCGACGTATTGTTTTAAAATTACACTTAGAAATTCGTCTTCATTTTATCATATTCATAATACATCATAAGTGGGTACGTATATTTAAAATATGCATATGGAAAAAGGTTCATCTTTCATTTTTGAGTTGTTTGCATGTTTTTCATACCGAATCCCGTAAGCTCATAAAATACATTGATATGATGTTTTGTTAAGTGTGTCCCTTTTTCGTGTATAATGGTGTCCATAACTTTGTTGTCGCTCTGAAACGATGGTGCGTTTTTCATGATGCGACAAAAAAAGAAAAAAAAAGTGTTATAATTTTGACCCTCTGCAAAAATCGCTGACTTGCCCGTATAATATTCTATCACGGTGTGCGTTTATGACCATCTGCCGCTTGGTACTTTGTTGTTTTTATTACTGGCAAATTGCAAAACTAAATCGGATTCGTCATCCTATTAATGGATTGAAATTCTCCAAATGTATCGTAAACGTAACGAAAACTCATTTTTTTATAACCTTACGTTATTACACGAATGTGTTTGTTTTTTAGTAATCTGGTTTTTTTTTCATAACTTTTTATGTAGGTATAGATGCGTTTAAAATACTAGAAGTAATTTTATACATAACGCTGAGCGTCATTGGTTAATTATTATTTAATTCGACTCTATTTAATCTAAACTACTTGTTCAATTATGTATTTAGATTGCTTAGAGGACATGGATAACTTATGGATAGGTACATTTTGGGTACATTTTAGACTTCAGCGAAACATTTTCTAGATTTTTTCAACGTTTAAATATTATTTCTACATCATTTTTCGTTGCTTGATGATTATTACATGAGATTTTTTTGAACATTTTTAGGATAGAAACTGTTTAGTTAAAAAACGTAGAATCCTGTTTACTGTATACGTTAATCATTCGTATTCCCTTATTTTAAACTGGTTATTTATTGTCATTGATTAGGGTGCTGTCAAATTTCGTCTATGCTTTATGAATGGTTTTCTACAGATTTTAATTATTTTCATACACCAACGCCGGGGCATCATTACATTAAATAAAGTGTTCACTCGACCCTACAAATTCATATTTATTTATAAATTTAACGGGCCATAATGATTAGAATGTTAATATTGAAATGATAAAATTAATTCGTAGTTTGTATGTTCGTATTTTTTACCATATTTTTAAAATCGTTTGACTTCATTGTGTAAAGTTGATTGATGTAATTCTTATTTCAACGTGGCAATCTTGGATTTTGTAAGTGTCGAACTTTATCTCTACAGTATATAGCTACATTAAATCATTATCTGACTCGACCACAATTATAATTTATAATCAATTTATAATCATATATTATGTATAAATTTGATCCATTCGTTTTTTATATCAGGAATTATACTCAGCAAAATAAACTAAACTCTACGAAATAGTTTTTTTTTTATTACTTAAAACATAAAATCACTTTCATTGTCATTATTTATCTATAATTCTTTTATTGTTCCAATTTAAATAGATTGTTGTGTGTATAAATAGTAAGTAATTGCGCTAATATGCACTTCATTCAAATGAACGTCAAGAATAATGGCCTCTCGATTATTATTCTACGGAGTATATTTTGTTACAATTTTCATCTATACAAATAATTTTCTCACGGTTTTTTTTTCCTTAACGGAGACACTCGAAACGATGGTCCCTCGAAAAAATTAGTGAAATACGCCACTCAGGTACTCTGACAAAATAGAGGTTAATGAACACTTGGGGATTTTTTCCAACTTGTGCAGGGCGGGGCATTAATGAAGAAGTAAAAAAAAAAAAAAAAAACAAAAACATAATAACAAAGACAAAAGGAAACGCGAAGACAATGAACTTGGTGATTTGTTTAACAACTTCCGAACATCACATGTGAGGAGTGTACATAAATCCCCTCGGCTCGCGCGCGCGCGCGATATATTGTATTGTCAATAATAATAAAACAACACATACACTAGCGGCCAGCAATCGTCATCATAACGTGACTACAGAATTTGTCGCGTGGACATGTCGAGAATCGACAAATAAGTAATAATAACACAGACGTGTTTGGTCCCCGTATATTCACGTTCTACACGCCATTGTAATTTTAAATCGTCTCCCATCTCTCAGTAGAATTCGATCGGCCCGGCGGGATCGGATGGGAATTTTCTATTTCGTATTTCGGTCTATCTCCGCGTACACCCACTGGTAGTACCTTACTATTATCTACTCGCCATATCCTCGCACGAACAACACGCATGAGTTTACACACTCGCCTCGTAATAATAATATTATGTACATCATCGCCGCCGAGAGAGTAGTGCATACTTGTAGCGTTCGTGGTGTTGTACGATTATCACACGGACCCTTCTCGTCGAAATGCCGTTCGAGTGTTGCCCCGAATTTCCAAACTAAAACGTATTTATCCCGCCTGAAACACTACGAGGGGTCTGCTGAGTACTCGAGTATGTATATGTGTATATGTATATGTATATTTATATGTATATAGTATATACACACACACACACATATATATATTATATATAGACATGTAAGTACCTATATGCATACATACAATCTCTCCCGCATGGACACACGCGGTCTGTAGTCCTTGTTTTCCACCATAATAATACGTGTCTACGTTTTAGAAAATAATAACAATAACGATATGAACTATTATATTATTGCGTATTATTTTGAAACCGATTATTGAACATTTTGCACGTGCAAAATACAATTTAATGTACAAGAATATATTAGAAAAACGCATAATCTCGAGAAACGTTTAAAAACCGTAAATTTTGTATATCGATTATTTTAGCGCTGAAAAGAGTTTTAATATTACGCTGAAAACACAGCCACCACACACGGTTTACCAGTAAATACAATTATTATTTATCAATACGATTATAAGTTTTACAATAATTCATTTTATTCAGAATATTACATAATAATATTGACCAACGACTTGGCGTTTTATCTTTTTTTATTATTCTCTGTACGGCCGTATTAATAAAATTCTTTATTACATTTTCACTGCAATTACCTGATAAATTAATGATAAGTTTTTTTTTCTTCTAATTTTATCCTAATTTCATTATGACAGTTGTCCAAACCGTTTCAGAAATATGCGTGTCATATTTAATCGTATGCACAGCTTTTATAAAATAACTGTTCCGTTATTATTATTATAATCATTTTTTTTTATTTTTCTTGGCATTATTCTGATTAAAACCACTAGATATTTTAGTTATCTCTAAACATATTATCCCATATAGACAACAATAAATCGATAACGAATCGGCTAAATATGATACTAAGAGGTAATGTGCGTGATAAAATAACATCGATAGTTTTATTCATTTACCGTGTGCAAGTAGGTATCTATTAATTTTGTTCAACTTTTGCCTGTGTAGTACGTACAACAGCGAAAAAGAGACCAAATACATGCATAGGATGTATCCACTTTAAATCAGCCTCGGAAGAGGAGAAGAACTTGTAAAAAGTTTCTAAACTCAATCTTAAGTTTCCGCGGAATCCAATGAAAGTTGTTAAACGTAGCATTTTGGCTGTTGAAAATATCGTTTTTTAATGGCCAAAAGTTTTTCCGCAGATGATATCTGTTGGTTGTTTTTCGAATTTCGCATAACCCGTGATTGATGTAGCCAAACGGAGTCAGCTGTCACTAATGTTAGATTCAGCGTGTTAAAATTAAATTAAAAAAAATAAAAATAAAAATAATCTTATAAAAAAAATCCAATTTAAATCCGTTAAACTCTCCGATTCAGTATCGAATGACTGAACTGTTTTTGATCACTCTCAATTAGCTTGTATTTGATTATTATCTTTGATTATTTGATACTTTTTTCGCGATTGGGTGACCGATTCGCTTCATGTTTCCAAAAAAACGGGTTTCCCGTGAATTTATGCGAGCCTGCGACATTTAGTTTTTGTCATTTTTTTCTCCCTTTTATTTTTTTATTTTTATTTACGATCACTCGGGCTTAACGATCTGTAAACTCCGGTTTGTCGGATACGATAATCTCCTCTCGTTCTTTCCCGCTCTTTCTTTCATTCTCCTTCTCACTCTTGTATCCCACTCTTTCTTCTTCTCGGGAAATCGATGAACTTACGCCTGTGTATAAAAAAAAAAATAAATAAAAGGGAATTCATCCGACCGCGTTTTCCGGACGACAAAATTGCTGGTAATTGTTTACTATTGTAAACTTATTAGCAATGAATAATATTTTTTTCTTTTATCCTTTCTTGGTGTTCAGACACTCCGTTAGGACTAGTCACGATTTATTTTAATTGCATTATAAATCCGAGGACTTGTCAGCTCATGATTATTTATCTATTTATTTATTTATTTATTTATTTTTTTTAGATTTTTTTTTTTCGTGGTCTATCGACTTTCCCGTTTTCCTATTATTTCGGGAACACAGTAATAAAAAATTGTCTTCGATGTTTTATTGAGGATTTAGAAGCTATTTCGTGTTATAGTTTCCCTCCACGTAGGTTAGGTTTGTGTGTATGTATATATATATATTTGTGTGTGTATATATATATATAGACACCGGATAAAACCGTTTACTGGGTACGTAATAGTCCATAACTTACGAACGTTGAATTTTCAATCTTTCGGCTTTATGTTGTATGACTACACGTACTACGTTTTTCCTTCCAGTCACGAATTTATTTCATAAAAGGAACTCCTTAAAATGGAAACTGGGTATGATGTTGGCTTTTATTCCTATTATTTATTTTGTTATTCGTAGTGATTTAATTGTGTTCTCATAATCGAGGTTATCCTACTACGCATGAAAGTCAAATATTTGCTTATAAACAAATCAAATTATACCCATAAATAAAATGTGGAATTATTGTGGAAAAAGTTATAATTATTATTAGCCAAAAGGTTTTCGCATCGGTTCTTAAGTAAAATAAAAAAAAAAAATAAATAAATACATGGAATAAAAATAATAATTAAAAGAGTGTACTACATCAGGCGTAATTGAAATTCTAACGACAAAGATTTTTTTAGTTGTGTTTTCGATGGAATCGTTATTTCGTTATTTTTCATTATAAAGAATTATTTGATATTTTTTTCAACGTTATTTTGGAAGTGATTAAGCTATCGGTGGTTCTACCTTCCGGATAAATATTATCCAATGACGCATTTTTATTTTTTGAAAACAATTTTATGTTTAGTAGCGCTCGGATTTTGTAAAAAAAAATATTGTTTGAAACGTATAGCGTAGGGGGTCGCATAAAAACAGTTTACCTAAATTAATTAACGTTATTTAAGACCTTTTTTTTTTATGTGCGTAGTGTTCATAACTGTAAACGGTGAAATGAAAAAATATTATACAAATAATATATAAATTAAATAGGTACAAACGCGTATAGTTTTAATCCTGATAATATGATACCTGTCCGTGCTTTTAGATAATATCGATAACATCGACGTCGGTCAACATTTACTGAATCATTAGGTAATTAGGGTGCATGGAAAAAAAAGAAAATTTATTTTTTTATCACTATCGCAGTCAGAAAAACTCACTCGTCCGTCAGTGCAATCGTGTGTAATATACGCGCATGCGCTTTTTTCTCCATCTATCTGACCTGTCCCGACCGGTTTGTCGCGAGGAGGACTTGTTCCGGACTGGAACCGGCAATTAAATCCAAAAAGAGCGATGTTTGATTTTTTTTTTCTTCTTCTTCTTTCCTCTTCGATACAAAGATATATATGCGCGAGCGCGCGCGTGTGCGTATGTATAATGTGCACGTTGAAATCGCGTGACCCGCAGTCTGCCGCTGCCGAAGGAACTGCCGTTTGACTCGAACTATGACTCATATGGGTTACCGTCAAGAGGCTACTATAAGGTCTGGCCCGAATTAACCTCAATTCTCGTTGATTAAATCCCATTATAAAATGAGCGTACGGAAGAAATCGAAACACGCCGCGGTATATATATATATATATACGTATATTAACTCATCGTTTATTATAATCTTTACTACGAATGCCTATTATTATTATTATTTTTGTGTGCTCGAGCAGATGTCGATAATGGTGACGGACCGACGATGACGTGTGCACGGGACGACTATTCGAATATCGTTTTCTATACGCAGTTTTGCGTACTGTCAAAAAAAAAAAAACCGTTTCGTTATCAATGATTAAAAATCTTTTACGGTATGACGCGTGGAAAAACGGCGTGTACGCGGCTGGTGAAACGTCGGGTGGTATCGGGCGGTGCTTCCGTTGCGACGAGCCGTAGGGTTGGACAAAAAAAGAAAAATATCGATTATATCAATATCAAATATATCATTGATTGTGATATATTGTATCATAAATATCATGAGAAATGATCGATTTTTGGATATATCAACATTTGATAGATTATCATTATTAATATTATTAATATATGATATTTTCAACTTCAAACAGTTGCAAAAAGTGCTTCTAAATTCTACTGACAAAATAATTACTCTTCATTCTTTTATTAAGAATAAATAACAATATTTTTACTATTTAATATGTATACAATTTATATATAGCAGCCTTTTAAATAATCATCATTTATACTTAAATATTAAAAGACACACAATACATGATGTGTGTATATTATGATAAATTTAAAAACATTCATACCTACATCCCAAAATTGACTTTCTAAAGAAGAAAGGAAAACTAATTTTTCTAAGCCGGATCGATTGTCTGTAATAATGTTGACAGCTTTTGAAAACAATCTTTCAGGGGGCACAGAAGTTGCTACTACAGTCAAATATTTGAGAGCAATTTTTGTCAAAATAGGAAAGGGACTTTTAAGCCAAAACTCAATTGGAGATTGCTTGCAATCAATTATAGGTTGTTGGAGGTACAATCTTTTTTCACAGTTTACCTTATTACCTATTTTTAATTTTTTTTTTTTTTTTTTTTTTGATATATCTCGCTTTGATAACCGATATATCGATACTATCGATTATTTAAAATATCAAAAACTATAGATGTATCAAACAGTAAATATGGATAAAATCAAATATCGATATATTTTGCCCAACCCTACGACGAGGTCGTTTCACCGCCGAAGGGAACGAGGGGGATCGTTGTCGTATTTTTGTCGTGCGAATATTTCCCCCGGAGAACTGCGGGAAACTTGGAAATTCTTCGTACGATTTTTCGTTTATAGTTGATACCCACGCCGTCGAACGAGGGTATAGTGTCGACCGCCTTGCAAATTATTCGACACAACACGTATATATTATTATACTGCACGCCGCATTGATTGAAATGTATATTAGATCGACTTCCGATCCCGTGGTGATACGCAATAATGCACACTTAAACGCGTTTGAAATTCCCGAATTTTCTAAATGACTCATCTCTGTCGCCGCTAATTATTCTCGGAGAACCGGCGAAAATTAATGGAGTCAAATTAATTCCGCGGTTCTACGATGATGGCGGCGGCGGCGGCGGTGGCGGCGGAGCAATGATAAATACACGCCTAAAACACCATTTAGCCCCGTAAAAGTTCGCCCGCCGTCGCCGGTAACAAAAACGGTATATTTATATTTCATAGTGTCGCCGTCGTCGTTGCCCACGCTCTATGCGCGCACAAAGACCGACTGTGCGATCGTGTCCGACTATACCGTCGGCTGTGTTACGCGAACGTTAGGTTAGAACGTTTCGGACCGATATTCCCGACACGTGACATTGGGCGTCCGGGAAGCATATAAGCATACCATACATTGCTAGAGACCCACAAGAAATCGAGCGCTCTCATTGGCCGTATTACATTGTGATAACATTATACAATTATCAATATTCAATGTTTTGAAATTATATGTTTTTTTTGAAACTATATTATTTTGAATATTTTTGATTTATTTAACAAAAAAATTAAAATATTATTTAAGGAAGTTTGTATTATTATTATTATTATTATTATTATTTGTATTTATAATTTTTTTTTTATTTTTTATCATAATACTTTTAACTGGCCTCGATTTTTGAATTATTATTATTATTTACAACACTAATACTATGACTGGGAAACCTATATTTTATTAATTTTTGTATTTCAAGATAATTTAAAACTACTTTATGGAAGTATTTTCAATATTTTTAATATGTTTTCAAATTTTGTTTACTTACAGTATATTATATCTTTGTAATGTAGTCTTGGGTATTTTAACTGAATGTTTTTAATAGAAATTATCTTGGTGTGTAAATAAATACTAAATGGTCTACTAACAAGTAGCTTGCCAATAAATAAGTAATTAAATATTAGTTAATTATAATTTATAACTAATTATACAATTACTAGGATAATAATTTACAGGGATGTATTCTCAAAGGTAAGATATAGGTATGGTATCATACAAAATCTTAAAATATATAAACTTAATTAACAGTCTTAATTGGATCCACATATTCTAATGTTTAGACTAAAAAGTGAAAAAAACAAATTGAAAACAGATAATATATTTTAAGACTAGAATGTCAAAGTATCATAATCAATTATCACTTATCAGTGTTCCAAATTTGAATTGTTATCACCAGTTAAATACAACCAATCAGAGCTCGCGCTTTGGCTATGGGTCTCTAGCAATGTATGGTATGCTTATATGCGTCCGGGAATTGGGCCGCGATTTACCAATTTATTATTTATTTATTTTTAATAACATACGGTAACTGGGCCACCGAAATTTTAAAGTTATTAAAATCCCACCAGACTTCATTACTACTTCTATATTTTTGATTCTGAGTGCGAACGGAGCTAGAAGTAATGCTACTAGAAGCTTGAAATGTTTGCATATATATATAATATATGAATTAACATCGTGTAGACTTTATCGAAAATAGCCTAATAAAGTATTTGTAAAAATGTCAGAAAATAGATACACGAAAGTGTTTGACATTTTGTAGTATATCTGAAAATTCAAAGCTAATAAAATATAAATTAGTCGACGATATTATAGTCACGATGAAATCTATAACATAAGAACGGGCAATAATGATCTGGTTTAGACGGTTTTGAATATTTTTTTGCCCACGAAATCAAAAGTGGTAAAGTTCGTTTGTGTCGTGTAAACACAGTTTCAACAAATTACCTTTTGGGCGAGTGGGTGAGCGTTCGGGAATTGAGCCACGGTTTTGCGTGGCCCGGTAACCGGGTAATAAAATATCTAAATATTTTGTAAACGAAGCAGGTAGATTAAACGTGCCACGATTGTCGACCGTCCGTGACATTTGCGTAATGCGGTAAAATCGGCCTGTAACAAGATTCACACTCGTCCGATATAAATCTGCCCGTCAAACTTTGTACGTAAATTAAATTTTACCCGTGTTTTTCGTAGCGCATAACCACCCCTCGTGTTAAATGTAATATTCATGAACGTAATAACACTTGTTCGGGCGTTGTTTGGTGACCATGGTTTACCTTGTATGCTCTCGTACCCTGCAGTCCCCGCGTGTGAAAACGGTGAATTATTTCTTATCGCCGAGAACCGTGAATGTTGTTTTCTACGATTGTTCGGAATCGTTAAATTATTATTATTATTATTATTATTGTTTTTTTTTATTTTAACGAAAAACAGAAATGTATTTAAACTGCAGCAGTAGTTGATAAATGTACTTATTAAACACAATCCACGTATGGCGACTGGTGTTTAATATGCGAATGGTATTGCCGAATGAATTACAATACAAATTATGTTAATATTATCTATTTTATACAATATACAGACGTATATTAAAATAATTATTTCGTATTATTTAAAATTGAAAAAAAATCACATTACCACGACGTTTCTCGAATTTCTTTGAACGCGGAATACAATAGGCGATTCGGCTATGATATTGCTATTCATTCCTCGCGGACAGGTAAAAAATTCGAATAGTATTATAATTATTGTTCCCTCCCCTTCAAACGTCCCGACTAAACCGACGAAACGTTTACGCCGTACAGATGACTACTAACGTAATCCTCGTCAGAAATGACGTGGAGGTGTGTTTTTTTTTCTTTTCGATTTTTCTTCGCCGTGACGGATGTACCATAAGATATTGTTTTAGGACAACGTGTAATAATCATTTATCGTGACGATATTTCGTACGCGAGTTTGTGCAGCCGGTGTTATATTATTATCATAAAAATACGTGTGGCACTCGGGGACTGCCGCGGTAAAGCTATTGCATAGAATGTTTATCAACTGAGGAAGTACCAATTATTTTTTACGTGCGTTGAAGTGTGTAAGTTGATGTAAAAATAAGAAATTTCGTCAAAATGCAAACTTTAAACGCTTGTAAAAAAATATTGTGACTAACGATTTTCGATATTTTTTCATCAGCGGTAGAAATACTTATGAGTATTATTGTATTAAATGTTCAACTCTTAATATCCAAAGGTTACAATTTTACGAATCAAAAACTTCCAAAAAGTTAGAAATTTTCAATATTTTCAAAGTTCTATATATAAGTCAAAAGCTGTTAAATCTTTTTGAAATTTTTAATTGAGTATGCGCGTGACTATTATTAGTAGTCAGTAAAATTTTCAAGTTCCTAGGCAGCTCTATTATTGATGGAGTTATGACTAAAAAACTAAAATAGATTTCACGAAAATCAAGAATACGGCATTTTTCCCGTTTTTCCGTCAATTTTTCGGTAGTTATCGCCCACGCTTGGAAAAACTATTGAGAAATTCGAAAAATGAGCTCTCAAAAGTACCATCTCGACAAAATTTCCGTTGTAAAAAGTTGCTGGATGAAACTTTTAGACCAGTATTTCGATAAGAAAAATTGTCTCCATACATAAAAAAAAAAAAAAAAACAATGATGCGTGTTAGGTTTTTTTCGTTACGGGATTTCTTGATTCGCAATATGCATATATTATATGCAATAGCTTAATATTATTCGAAACGGTATTTAAAAAAAAATTAATAAAATATCGTTCGGAGACGACGGAAGTGTGCTTGGCCGGCGCGCGCCACCTCGTTTTCGTCGTCCGCCGCCGCCGCCGCCGCCGTCGCCGCCACGGATAATCCCGCGCCAAGACGCGACGGCGGAGGCGACGACAAGAACGATGCACACCATTAATACTGCCGTCGCAGCAGCCGCCGCCGCCGCCGCCGCCGCGTGTGTATTCATATAGAAGCCGTTTAAAACCCCGCGCGCGCGGATCGATAGCGTTTTACAACAAAAGGCCTCCGACCCCGCATCCCCCGCTCGCCCGTTTTAGTTGGTGCGGCGGCGGCGGTGGTGGTGTACTGTTGCTGCCGCTTCTACTACTACAACTACTACTACTAAAACTACTGCTGCTGCTGCTGCTGCTCGTCTGTCTCTCCTCCGTTCTCGTCGTCCTCGCCGAGCCGTGGGCCGGACGCGCGTGCCGAAGGAGTGGAGTGCAGTGCGGTGTGTTGTAGCGGTGCGGTGCGCGGCGCGGCGCGGTGTGGTGTGATGTGGTGTAGTAGTGTGGCGTGGGGCGGCAGGGGAGGCGAGTAAACGGCGCGCGGACTAGAGGCCCGCCGCCGCCGCCGCCGAGTGGACCGGAGGGTATAAGGGTCGTCTAAAGGGATTGCCCGTCCGTCCGTCCGTTCGACGATGCGGAAAAACGGGAACGCGCGCGTTGACTGTGCTGCTGGTTCTCTGTCTGTCTGTCCTCTCTTTCGCCTCGCTCTTTCTCCCCCTCCCCTCTCTCGATCTTTCTCTCTCTTTCTCTAGCACACACACAAACACACACACACACACACACACACACACACGTACACACGTTCCACCGCACGTCGTCGCACGTCATCGCTCTCTCGTCGTTCCGTCTCGCTCCGTCCTGTCAAAGGGTATTTGTACGTTGTGTGCGCGCGCGCGCTTGTGTGTGTGTGTGTAGTACAGTGTAATACTCCCCCACCCCCGCCTATCATTCTTCGGAGATAAGGGTAGGGGGGACACTGGTGGTATACGGCGGCGGCGACACTTTTCCGACAGTAAAACCATCGGACCGTGTTTATCAAAGGCCATATAAGCGCTTTAATGCCGCCGCTGCCGTCCGAGTCAAAGCGTACGGTCAGTGGCGGCGGCGGCGGCGGACAAAGCGCGATGCGTTACCATGACGATAAGAGCACCCCGGAAATGTCCGGCGAATATTATTACTATTATTACTATACGAGACGGATATATATATATATATTATAAGGAGAGAAAAGAGAGGCAGACGAAAGAAAAGGAAAAGAAAAAAATAAATAATAACTTGCATATACGTGTGTGTGTGTGTGTGTGTGTGTGTGTGTGTGTGTGTGTGTGTGTGTGTGTTTTGTGTGGGAAGTCGGATGTTTACGTCGAGCGCGCGTGCACAACTACTACGCCAGCGCGTCTCACAGAATCGCGTCCGGAAACCATACGTATAGTATATAATATATAATATAACACTGTATGTATACAATAGTATTGCGTTGCACGCAGCAATGACGACGGCCGACGAGTGTGTGTGTGTGTGTGTGTGTGTGTGTGTGTGTGTGTGTGTGTGTGTGTGTGTGTGTGTGTGTATAGAAGGCCTACTGGCTATAGTCACGCCGATGCAGGATTCGATGCGGATAAATAAAGACCAAATGATGTAAAAAATATATGTATATAAAAGACCCTCATGACTGCGTCATCACGCCGGCACCGTATGTAGATCATATCTTACGATTTTATTATCATACGCGGACAAGGACCGTCAGGTGTATATTACGTACGTACGTAGCTCGACGCGCGGTTTTTGATTTTTCGATAGCTTTCTTTATGAACACTCGCCGAAACGTGTCGTGTCTTATGTATTTGATTAGAAAAAAAAAAAAAAAAAAATGAAAACAAAGAAAAAAATAGGAATTTATTATTATCGATATTGAATTAAATTGAACATTCCACTCGTTGAATTATTACGAAACGTTAATTTTTCACTGTTATTCGATTCGATTTGTAATAATTAATAACTAATGGACAGAAGACTGACCGTCGTCTGTTTATAATTACATTTATATTTATATATTGCGAATGGCATAATATGAAAAATAAAAGGTTCCATTGTCCTCTCGTTCGCCCGGCGGAAGAGCTTTCCGTCTCTATTCGTATTCACTCGTTCGGAGATTAATCGACGATAATATTTCAAAACATTCACGCATCGTCTTTGCGTGCTTCGTGTATACGACCCGCTTTTTTTTTTCTAAGAAAATCAAAAAAAAAGAATAAAAGATCGTTATTGTTTCTTAACGCCGCCGTTTGTTTAACGGGCGCGACAGTGGATATCAGAAAGATCGTCGTGCGCGTTTTTTTTTTTGAATATTATTATTGTTTATTTTTTTTACATAATAATCCGCACCACGTGGCTCTATATACTATACGCATTATAACGGATTTCGACGCGACTGGTTTCCACGCCGTGAATCCTTTTACGGACCTGTACGCGTGCGTAGTATAGTAAAGCAGCGCCAGCAGTAGTAGTATAGTGGTCGTAGTAGTAGTAGTAATAGTAATGGCAGTGGTAAGTATAGTATTAAGTAGCATTAGTAAAGCGGCAGCGATTTTATAAATGCAACGAGCGACGCGTCGTTTTATGTGTATTTCGTAGGTTATATTATGTCCTCCCCGCCCGCTCGCAACTGTGTCTTATATACCTATACCCGTACGGTTTTATGTTATATACCGTTTATATACACCTTATACGGTCGGTGTGTATGTGTTGTGGGTATGATGTAATTAATAAAACGTTTTGCAAATACCCTCGTCGTCGACAAGTCACCCGACGTTTTGTACCCTGATTATAAACGAATTTCTACGCGTACGCGGGCACGTAAAACAACGAAACCGAATCGTTTTTCGTTTTTATAATTCATTTTTTTTTTTTTTTTTGCGTTCAATGTTATATAATAGTATATGTATCGAATCGACTGAACTGCCGCGGCTTCGCGGTATTTCATAAATCATCGATCATTGTATAATTATATGTATGTATCATTATATCGATGACGAATTTATGTAAAACAGATGGCTCTAGTGGTTTTTTTTTCCATACGTAGACCAGACCTTATTTCGCCGCCCCTGTATCTAATCTTATCCGATTACGTATAATAATATATAAACGCTTACGTGCAGAATGTATAAATCGAAACATTTTCGTCACACAAATCGTTTCACCTCGTGGTATTAATTATTTTGATAATACAAATTGAATAAAAATGGATAATACATTTTTTTTTTTGTGAAATTTTTATACGACTGTATTGTTCCAGAATAGAACATCTACTAATTTTCAATTTTCATATTAGTATACAGATATATTTTATTCGATTTTAATAAATTTATATTCTACATTTTATTATTTTAAAATAGAAATACTGTTGACGCGAGCGTGAATATTTTATTTATATGTCAATTATAAAGGGACCCTACTGATGTGTCTTTTGCACACGGGTTCACGTGTGACACGAACCGCCACTAATGCGTCTTCACTTAATGTTTTCGTGTGTATTTCTACATAAAACTATGAAAACTAAATTATTTTCGTTTGTATTGTAATTTGTTTGTGTTCTTTCAATCTGTCGGATCGATCAAACTACACGCGTTCACGGTATATTTCACAAAACCACGATCATTATCATAGTTAATACCGCTTGTACGTATGCATATATATATATTTATTGTAATTTGCAATAATGCATTGTACGCTCATTATTATTTACGGACGTCCTCGTATAATCGTCTAACCCGACCGCGAATTATTACGTTTAAAAATCGTCCGTACAAAATCAAAGATGTAACGATTTCGGCCGCGATGAAAACGAACTTAATTTACTGGAAACGTATATTTTATACAGTCTTCACACGCCGGTATTATTATATAATGACGTATTGTTTACTCGATGACTAATTATTTGAGTTTGAGTAATTAAGTGTAGTAGCGTGTGCGCGGTGGTGTGTGTGTGTGTATAATAAATATTTACCGGCCGACGCCGCCGTGACTGAACAATGCACACGGCATTTTATCATAATCAGCTGGTGAGTTCAATACGTCGTATTTTGCATAGTATACATATTTCGTATATACATACATACATACACACACACACACACACACACATACACACACACACACACACACACGTATACACATGACATAATATTAAAAGCGTTATTCCCGCTCGGGGACTTAGTCGGGCCGCGTGCTCGGATGTGTACACCCTTACGGTGTCGACGTGTAATAGAATAATTTATATATTATGTGTGTGTGTATGTTATTATTATGCGGCGACGACGGACAATTTGTCGACCAGTTTGCGGGCAACCGCACTCGAAATAATTGTGTATATCATATAAATCGGGTGTACAAGGGGGTAACCGAATGACGGGCGTTATGGCGCGCTTTTATGGTACGCACACACACGCACACACACACACACAGATATCTAGCATATTTCCATGTAATATGGGTTATCGGTGGTTAGGTTATGTCGTACGACGGCGAGGAAAACAAATATGAAAACCGCACGTTAAAAATAAACGCTCCTTCGACGGCGGCGTGTGCAAGACCCCAAGGTTCTTGTGCGAGGAGCTCCTACCGCGGCGGCGTTGTAGCCTTACGATGCGAACGCGTTTAGCCGCTACATATACCTATACTGCACACACACACACACACACACACGTGGTACACGCCACTGCACATTATAGACTTTACCGTGGTTTTATATAGAACGTCCTTGGTTATTTTTTTTTTATTATTATTGCCAAAGCGGTCAATTATTGTGCACCGGACCGTGTAATTCTTTTTTACTATAAGAGCGAATCGTGACTTGGCCACTTCGAGTGACCGTTTTCGTTTAACAGTAGATTATTTAATGGTATATAAATAATATATAGGTAATGCACTATTGTAATGTATGTACTCGGTAGTAGATATTATATGCACATAGAGGAATATTATGTATATTACGTAAAAACGCATCAGAAAATTAGCGAGCCGTATAAATGTTCTAGCTACTGTCTGTTCATGGGATTACACTGTGAACTTCAATTAATAATAATAATAAAAAAAAAAATTGTAATTTTATTTTATTTTCCCGCTTATGTCTGATGTGTGTGTGTGTGTGTGTTTAAATTATACGACTTTAAAACAGAAAGTCAAACTTTTTGAACGTCTACAGATTTTCTTGTTTCCGGTTTGCCTGCGCTCGTTTAAATAATCGTTTTGTTCCGGACTCGAGGAAATGTGTGTTTACTAATGGGACTTTAAATTTCACACTTGACTATACGGCTTTTGTAATTATGTGTATAAGATGCGCGCATACGTATACATGTATATATTCTACCCACGTATATATGTATGTATATATATATATATATATATATATATATATATAGCGCCCTCGCGTCTTAGCGGTCGAAAAGAATGACGTGCCAAATTTATGAATGGGCGTCACCCGCCCTAAAACCGTTTTGCTCTTTAAAACGACTCCTCACGTTTCGAGGTGTAAACCACGATTTCAACCCTCTTTCTTTCGCTCAAAGACCGTATAATTTTTTAATATAAAGAGGTGTTCCGTAGGTCTTTTTTTTTATCTCCCGCGCGTACAAACCAAGGGAGTGGAATGTAATTTTTATGCCAGCGCGACGTAAAGTAATTATTACTTGGAAAATAACTTTTTATTAAATGCGATCTCTAATCAAATTTATAATTATTATTTATGCCACAAAATGACATTCATATTAAATATAATTTATTCTCCTCGAGTATTACTTAAAATTCCGTCTTCTATTAAAGTGTTCTTAATTTGGGGGTTGCCAAAATACTCAACTTAATTCAGTGTCGTTAGGTTAAAACATTTAAAATCATATTTAATGAAATGATTATACGGTGAGAACAGTAAACGGAAGGGGTGCATCATTTAAATAGTATTGCCTGCGCTTGTACGATATTAAAATATTTACGTTATCGATATTATTAGGGAGATGAATCGATATTCATTTTCGAGTACGAGTTGTGTATTCTCGTTTTGATAATTATAATAATAATAATAATAACGAGAGTAATCATAAAACATTTTTACTCAAAATTTCCCTTCAGTTTAGTATTACGCGATAAAATCTAATTTGAAATGTTATTATCACGACTGTTTTTATTCAAACACACATTAGAAATGTTTGTTGTCCCTCTTTATATACGAATTACAAACATTGTTTTAACCTTACATTGATTAAAAGTCAACGCCCAACCAACACCGCGGTGCCTAACCTAACCTAAGAACACACGGCGCAACAGCGGCGGGGCACAGTCGTACACGCACGATATTATTGTGCTCTTTTATTCCGTAGGGATCTCGTTTTTTTTTTCCTCTCCGCTTTTGGTCAATTTCCACCCCCGTAAACACGCGTTTTACCACCGTATCGCGTTATTCGCGTCTGCGTGTTTATCGTGTGCGTGACTCGAATTCGCGTGAATCCGTCATGTGTTCGGGGGGGCGTCGCGAACGATATTGTTGCGACGATATTTTAATAATGATAGGTACGACATTAATTTTTGCACTGTTTCGACGGCGAGCGCGCCCGAACGAACGAAAAACGAATTCGCAGCGTACGACGACGACGACGACGGCAACAGCAGCGCGCGTCCCTCCTAATCGTCGCCACCCATAAAATGACACGTAGACACGACTCTTATTCCG
This sequence comes from Therioaphis trifolii, assembly GCA_027580255.1. Lineage (NCBI taxonomy): Eukaryota > Metazoa > Arthropoda > Insecta > Hemiptera > Aphididae > Therioaphis > Therioaphis trifolii. Next base: position 39,812,467 of record CM050409.1, on the reverse strand, counting down.
ACTACCTACGCGTGCAAACGGAAATAAAATTCATCAAACATCACGTTGTCGCACGGCGTTTTAATCGCAACAATACGCCGAAGACGTCATAATTCTCGCCGCAGTCTATACACACACACACACACGCATACGTTATATTATATTTATATAATTCGCTGATCGTGTGGGCTCCAATGACTGTTCAGGTATTTGCTCCTTATCGGCGACGTTGTGTTTTTTTTTCCCGTGTCGTTTTACCTCTCTGCTCTGCGAACCGCGGTCGACACCATTCGTTTTCGTATCCGCGCGCCGCGACAGTGTAGGCCGGCATAATAATATAGCGCACGATGCGTCGTCGTGCGCAGGGTTTTCGCCGTCGTCGGTCGTTTTGTTTTTCCCTGCGCGCGTTCTTTTTACTGCAGCTCGTATTATTTACTGTCGCCGCGTGACGTTTTTCGTGAAGTTTTTCCCCGCTCGCTTTTCGTCGGTGCGTGCCAAATAAATAAGCCTTTATTTTTATTTGTTTTGTTTTGTTTTTTTTTCAAAAATTTTTCAAACGTAACCAGACACCGTGTCGATACGTATCATTGTGTATTCGTAATATTTGTTTGCAAATCGTCTCGTCGTCGTTAACGAAAATTCCATGTTTCAATATCGTTTTTGTTCCGTAACACAATTTCGTATCGTTTTTCTTTTATTCTTTTATTATTATTATTATTTTTTTTGTTATTTACGTGAATGATATTACCGACGGAGTGTACGTCATATTGTTGCGAATAATGACTTTTTACGAACGAGTGTTGTAAGATAATTTTCGAAATTAAATTTTTTCAAGTATACTGCACTATCCGTTGACGCCGCCGTCGTGTATATGGTTTCATAATTTCCGGACACTCGTCAAGAACTATATGTTTACCGTTGTGTTATGTGTGAGATCAAAACGGCTCCATTGTTTAAACGTTTCAAAGAGTCTCGGTCTATTGTTCGAGGCCGTCCGTTATTGGCGGATAAAATTGTTAAAAAAAAAGTTCAATCATGTGCCTACGAAACTGATTGAAGTGAAATCAATACAGCGGCGGCGCGTGTATTCATGTGCATAATGGACACAAGGAGAGACCATTATTAAATTTTGTAAATCCCGTTCAAGGTCAGTCCGATACAGTTTTTAATTTTTGGCGCCGCTGACGTATTATGGACAACGGTGATGATATAAGATACGAATTGCTGAGAACTATACAAGTAATGAACACGTTGCTATTATTGTTATTATTATTATTTTTTTTTTTTAGTAAATCGTGTTTTCACTAAAGGGTTTGTGTCCGCCTCTAGTGCACTATTTGTAGATGGTCCAATTGGTCGTCTCGCGAATATTTAATTATATCAACTAATATTATGATCACGTTGTCCAAAGATGAATGAAAATTATTTTTATTCCGTCCGTTTCGATCAGGAAACTCTTAGATTAATTCAGTGGGCTATGCATTAAAATTTTATTAATTTAGCCGCCGTGTGTAACTAACGTTACACCAATAGCACATATCGTACAAGAGTTTCCTAGTCTATTACGACAAAACCACTGTGCGCATTTGTATTTATCTATTATATTTTATACATTATGAAGAGTGAAAATTCTATAAAGCGTTTGTCACACGATGTATTTATAATCGTGTCTATTTCATTCCGTAAATCCTTGGACTTTTATTGAAATGTCGTACTATTTGTATACGTATAATTAAAAGAGATAATGATCATATGATTTTTCTCTGTATATCCCCATTTGTATAAACTTTCAAGTTGTATGATTGAATACGTAATAGCGTCTTTATACATATGTTGTTTTTAAAATATTAATGTTGATTTTATTATTCAATAATGAATATCACAATTTCTTATTAGTTGTATCACCTCCCTGTCTCTCTCTCTCTCTCTCTCTCTCTCTCTCTCTCTCTCTCTCTCTCTCTCTCTCTCTCTCTTGTACACGGTTTTAAATGACGGCGAAAGCCGAGAGAAGTGTGTCACTAAAGGGTTTATGATAACGACCAGAATATACGCGAGAGAGGAAAGGGTGGAATAGCCATTAATCACCGGAATATAACAGCTCTACAGGTATATTTGCGTAGAACTTTTTTCTTCGATCATCGACTAGATGTGTTTTTTAACTGATATCTCGAAATTTTCGTCAGCCAACCGACCGTTTTAGGTACTGTGGTAAAATCATCACCGCGTAAGTAATCGCAGACAACGAAATGTTCAATAGTAATTTGTAATCACGATATCGAACGTTCGCGATTTAATCAATATCGTCATAAACACTCTACGTGTATTCGTAGGTATAATAACATTTTAGAATCAAGTATTGTATATCGGTTTACAATTTAAATGATTAAACTATTACACGAAACGAACGAGGTTTCAATATTAATTTATATAGACAACCAAGCCGTTATTATTATTATTATTATTTTTTTTTATGTACCTATAGTCATGTTTTAATGCGATTTTATTGAAGGGAAAGAAAAAAAATGGATGTCACGTAAAATCCTAATTGTTTTAACGAGGTTTTTTATTGATTTTTCTCCGTACTAACCTAGGCCTTGAGAAGTTTGATTACATAGAACGGTAAATCGATGCGGTACTTATACGCGATATTAGGTTCAATACGGTTAGTTATAATGTCATATAGATATTACAACTGATTAAATTCCTATAGTTGACAATGTAATATTTAGTGATAATAAAAAATAATCCTATTGCAAAAATGTCTCTACCTTTTTTATTATTATTATAATGATATGTACGCGTATATATATATCATAATAAAACATTAACTAGAATGAACACTACGATTGTGCGCGATCACGAAGCAACGATGATTGCATATCAATTATCAATAGACTAGTTTATGCTGAAGTGGATAAAATTATATTTATGGGTTTACATAAAAGTCATAGTTATATCGTGATAATGTGTTTTTTTAATAATGTAAACTAGTATTTAACCAGGATATCATAAAAGTCTTCTCCGTTTACACAGCATAAAAAAAAATGATGATCTTGTAGAAAGTATATTTAATAAATATATTTTCGAGATATAGTTATTCTTCAGTATGAAAAAATTAATCCAGTAAAGTATGAACTAGCTCTTTCTGTCTGTTCCACTCATTTTTAAATCGCGTTTATTATATGTGTTACGAAAACTAAATGATGAGTATACGTTCGTAACTTAATGTCATATCGCAAAACACAAGAGAAAATGCAGATTAAACGACAGTGGTTTTTTAATTTTCATTTGTACCACCAATTTAAAAAAAAAAACTCTGAGGATTCAACTGTAATAATTTAAAATAAAAAAAAAATAATAGCTTCGAGCTTGTTGAAATTATTAATATTTTTATGATCCCAATCACTTTTAATAACGCAGTTTTTTATTTTTGTTTTTGTTTTCCTTTGGGCAATATTTTTCGTATTACTATTATTATTATTTTTTTTGAAAAAAGTCCTATTTTCTCATTTCTGATTGTAAACGATAATCTGTGAGTTTCACTTTTGTGACTATTTACTCTTTTTCTCGAGTTTATATCAACCGTGTGTACATGCTCGTATGGTGCACATCTCTTAAATTTACAACAGTTTGTTCAAATTTGTAATTGATTTAGTTAACGATACACCGAATGGCTATAAATTTATAATGATAATTTAATAAATGCCGAACCGGTTTTGTACGGTATACTCTCGCGTTCGTCGCTGAAGTATTTGTAGTATTTTTGCCGTCGCCTCAATGGCGATCGGCAGAATGCAGTTTTTGTTTCATCCGACGACAATAATCCTGTTGTCGTTTCAGGAGAAGAGAAAGAAAAAAGGATTTTTCTTATTTTTTTTATTTTTTTTTATTATTATTCGAGTAGGTCGAGAAATGAAAATTATTGCGTCCTTATTATTTAACACACATCTAAGAATAGTTATTTGTTTGAGCAATAGCGGCATAGTAAAAAAAAAAAAAAAAAAAATGCCGTCTTGTCTGGAAGTTAATCGCCTCGTTTCTACAAGAACCGTGTGAACCCATAAATTTTGTTGGCCTCCAAATGAAATCCCATTGTTTTGACCGATTGAATTTGTTTTACAAAATTCAGTGTTATATTAACAAATACCGAGTAATTTAAGACCGTCGACGGTGTTTGTGGTTGTTAGTGCGTCGAACCATATAAATCGTGTAGCCCATAGGGTACAATTTTTTGGGAAATATTTGGTTTTATTTACAGTGTCTCGGGCGTAATTTTGTTTCGATCAATCGTAGTTGCATGATTATAATAAAATGAAATCAGTTTTTATACCGACGAAATATTGAAATATTGAAATGGAACGACTATAATAGCTCTTGACCTCTCCTAGTTGTAGTTATGTTTTCAGGAGACCGGGACAAAAACATAAGTATTACGTAATTGTTGGACAAAAAAAAAACACTTTTTATTCTAAAAACCCTTTGTGTAGGTTTGGTATATGAAAATGTTTTAGAAACATGAATACAATAATTTTAATTTCTCTATCATTTTCATGTCACTCAACACGTTTTTTTTTATTCTCTGCATAATTAAGTAGTTTTCATCTGAAATCCTATAACGTTTTGTAAGTTATTACACTTTTAAGGTTTTATACTCAAATAATCGGGGTAGATACTCCATTTTGCAACACAAACAACAATTAAAATTATAGTTTCTTTATTAAAATATGTTTTGATGATATTTGAAATTTTATAATAGTTTTTATAAACTTGCTGTGTAACCATTTTCATAGTTATTTCTGCGTTGTTTTATTTATTATAGCTTCCAAGTATTTAATACACTTTACTATAGTTAATTACGTTTACTTGTTTTCATTATCTGTATGAACGTAACTTTTAAACGGTTTGGTTTTAATCTAATTAACAATTAGGACATAGCATTTTCTGTTGTACATTTTTTTCCTTCTACAGTATTATTACAATATTTATTCACGGGATACGATTAAAAAAAAAAAAAAAAATAGTAATAAAACAAAAAAACAATCCTTTTGTGGAGTGCTTCTCGAGTTGATTGTTTTAGTTCTTTTTAGATAAAACTTGTGTTTTGCTTTTTCGATCATTTTATTTTATTTTTATTTTTATTTGTCATAAAACTTTTCTGTTTTACTTTTATTCATTTTTTTATTTTATTTTTTAATTTTTTTTTATGTTTTCGTTTGGCCTCATCTCAGCCCGTTCGTAGCATCCAGCTAAATCATCACGCTTTTGCCAACGGCGTAATACGAGTACAAAAAGGGTTATATGTACATGAGCCAGCTTCTCAGATGTACCCGTTGTCGGAGGAAGATAGCATGACGTCCCCAGGTATGTTAAAAAAAAAAAAATGTCTTTTAGGAGATATTTAGGAACTTCATTTATGTGTATATACATACGCGCGTCGTATATGCGGACAAAACATGATTGGACACGATAAGGTCAACACATTCGACTTCTTACGTCCAATGACCTCCGCATCATTGTTACAAATATGACACCGGTTTGTTCGTTTTGTCGTGTAAAATATCATATATCCAAATAAAATATGTCATGTGTGACATTCTCATTCTCGTCGATTATTCGCGCCATTCGGCAATCTGAAAATTATAACATTTTATTATTGGTGCACGTTTATAGTCAGGTACTTGTGTATTCATAAATTATATCACCTTGCTGTTTCTTTATTATATAATATTAATGTCAATAGTTTGGGCTTTTATTTCCTACATGTTTGTTGTATGCATAAATGCACGATTGTAGGTATCTACTCAATATCTATCATATGAGATTGTTAGGTTTTACAGATTAAATCAAAATTAAGGAAAATTGATATTTTTAATTTAGAGGTATCTACACAAAGAACATTTGCGAATCTGTCAATTAGCCTCATGAAAAAAACTTTCAAACACAAATATTTCGTTAAATATCGAACAAAAAGGGTAATAATAATTTTGAGATGAATTTATAAATTTCATTCAAGATTGGTAAAATAATATTACCATTTAATCGTCATGTACAGTTAGTATGCTCACGAATACATAGGATGTAAACTATATGTCTCGCTGTTTTAGTTTTAATGCTTTGATCTAAAAGTTTATTTTTTTGAATTCCAACCATTTCGGAAATGTTCTAATAATCAACCACTCAACTTATATTTGTTGCTTTTTTTTTTTTTTGGAAAATGTTTAAAACGAAAATATGACAGTAAATATTGTCACGACGTTTATTTATCATGTGCGATTCGACGAATTCACAAACGAATTAAACTTCAAAATATTTTGTTTGTTTTAAAAAAAAAATATGACGTACGCGTTTAGGTATATTCTACTGTAGTACTGTAACAAACACTTTTTCATAAAATGTTATTATCATCACCAATGCATAATAAGTTCCATTTATTGTATCATTTTTTTTTTTTACGGACAACATAGTTTTCATCAAATAATTTCTAAACCATTTACACCTCGCCGCCATCATGTATGTGCCTATAATAGATGCAATACACCGACTGTATATATTTTTTAGTACGCATATATGCATTTAGCTGTTATTTTATTAAACGTATGTAATGCGTATATGTAACAATAATTAACAGATAAAATGTATAATGTTTGCCCGATAATATACATATTTTAAATAAATATCTGTGGTATTGGTTTCGGTAAAATGTAGTTTTAAAAGATTTCCTGAGTTCATAATACATATATGAAATATATAAATGTATATATTTTGTGGATAAATCTTTCTTCACGATCGTTCGCATGATCCGTAGACAATAAATTGTATGCGGTCCTATAATGTATGTATGTATATCGGTCAACAATGCTCACCCACGTGTATTTCTGTTATATTTTTTTCACTTTTATGGTGGGTAGGTGTATATACGGCCATTTATAACACGGACGTCGTCGTAGTGTACGTGCCGATTTGGAGCCACGTCGGGTTCATCATCGTCGTCGAACTGAGTAGATGATGCAGGTGTGCACGATGAATCACTACAGTTGCCCAAACTATGTACCTACTGGCATACACACACACATACATATACAGTATATTTGTATTTGTGCGTGTATTGTATAATATATATGTATACGTATTTCTCGGAACGGACTCGTGTGTTTCAATGGGGTGACCATAACAATATAACTATACCGAGTACTGAGTAGTATAATGCACACGGACGTTTTTCCCATTGATATTGGCTTAGCGCCGCCCCTATTTTATTACAAATGCCGTCGTCGCCACGAAAGGAAACAATAAAATCCTCACGAAATCCGAATTCAGACCGTGCAGTACACGCGTGTTTATTTGTGTTTTCCGATAATCATTTTCCATTTCACGTGTTATTATCACACCTCGATGTTATATTATGCACTAAGGACTGTATGACTGTATGGTATATCATGTTATCGTATTATTACGTGCGCTACAGAAGAAAAAAAATACGCACCTAACCGAAAAAAAAAACATAAAAAAAATAAAAGCACGTTATTGGGGAAAGTGTGGTGCTCTGCATCTTACATTTTAAACGAGTTCAACGTGACCGATCGTTGTCGAGAAGACTTCAAATGTGACGAAACGGCGTTTAAATCACGACACACTCCGCGTCGAACAAATAGAAACATATTATGTATATACTCAAGGATAATAACGTGTATACGCACATACATGTATACATCGGTCGTGATCGAAACTGCACCTAGATAAAAACTACTCTAAACCATTGTTTTGGGTATAATTATCATATTTTTCGACCACAGTCGTAATCGTTTTGAATTTATTTCGTTTCCAAGTCGGCCAGTAGACAATATTTCAGTTATAGTTATTATTTACCAAGACTTGTTTATAGTGTTTAACATGTAGTGTTATTCTTGTTATTATTATCGCGTCGCTTGTACAATATGATTGCTGTAATCGCGTTCTACCTACCACTATCGAAACGTTCTTTAACGAATTCGCCAGAATGTAGTAACATAATAGGTGCTTAAAACACTGTATCGCCATCTGATTGTGATATAGTAGGTAACGGTGAGATCTACAGTTTGCTTGTATCTACGACGTCCTTTATATCTTTTAATACGTGTCCATAAATATTTGAAAGGTACAACGCTCGTTATACCTATCCCTATGCGATAAATCATTTATCACGTTCTATATGCATGTGCGCATTAAATTATGATCGAAATAAATATCAAGATGGGCGGACAGTGTGCACTGTGCACGTTATACCTAAACGTTTCTTGATTCTCATTTATTCCTTCATCAAATATGATTGTGCCTACTAACATTATTAACACGCTTGTTTCCTTACTTCCCTTCACGTGTCGCGTACGAAACTGATTTCCGTGTGATTTTCAAAATCCGATTCCGTCGTCTCTCATAAAACATATCCTGTCGAACTGCACTGTCAGTACCTATCGATATTAATAGTGTTGATATATATGTATATATATATATTTGTATGTATGCATATTTTTACAGTTAACATTTTCGGTAATATTTCGCGGTCGTCGCCGTGTATATACGATGAAATGGAGTGTATATACGATGAATGGAGGTTATTCTTACAATCATGTAAATATAGACCGTTTTTCTCCCCAACTAAATCTTTCCGCAGGTAAAATTTAAGTGTCCGTATGTATGTGTGTAGTGTGTGTGTGTGTGTTTATTATGTATGTGTATCACGGTTACTGTATAGGACGACTATAATAATTATTATCGTACCTACACGGTTCACCTGACCAAGGGACATGGCGGCGGCCGGTACATGTGGCAACGTCGCTAGTTACAAGTTACCTGAAAAAAAAAAACCACCGCCGATCCATTGTGGACGCTAAACCGGTTTTCGTTCCGGACGACACCTGTACACCGCCTACATTTCGTATTTTATACACACTCGCGCGCGTACTACACACACATTCACTCGCACGCGTACGCGCGCGATCACACACAAGCGACAACAAAACGTAAATTAAAATATACACACACACACACACGTATCCTTTTGCTTTCTCACGATCCTTGGACACACATCACACGACGAGTTGACGACAATTCCTACTCAAGCATTCTCGATGAGTTCTCCAAATGGGGTTGTTAACATTATCACGTGTTCTTTTTCTATTGTCAATCGGCCGAAAGATAAAAATTTTATCTGGCATCTTACCTTTGTCACTAATTTGTTGTATAATGTTCAACAGCGAAATTGACCGTTGATGTTCCGTTGTTTTTAAACTTTGTATGTGTAATATTATCATGAGTAATATTATTGCGCGTCAAGCACACAGGCCCGGAGCGCATTTGCATTTAACACAGAAGGTTTTTGTTTTTGTCGTATATATTTTGTACTCCGTCATCGTTTATAATTTTTTCGGGACCTTTTTGTTCAGAGTGTTTGAGGTCGGTCATAAAATATTATTTTAAAATCATTTTCCGCACCCTGTTTATGAGTCCGTTGTGTATGCAGTGTGCACACAGTGGTAAACGTCGGCAGCACAATGTTAGTTAATCTTAGGGAAAGAATCATCCCGAGAATAGTGGATAAACTGGTTTGAACATCAGTGGACTGCTTATTTACTAACTTGTTTATCATTGTTCCCTACCATGAATATACCGATATATATATATAAGGAGAAACGGAACGTTATCGAAATTATTTTTTAAAATTTAGAATTATCTTATTTACATGGTGTTGATAGTGAAAAGAAGTTTTTTCGACTTCTCTAACTACCGTTTCGGGTTACCGTTTGTAATGTACGACTTCGAAATCCACCTTCTTCACCGGCTTACTATGTATTAAATAAAAGAATAGACGTTTCGTACAGAATGAACAGCTATTATGTGTCTGAAATCTGGATGTATATCTATACGCACATGAGCAATGAACGTGCGTGTGTGTGTTTACAAATCATGTAAATGCTATCGCCAGTTAAGTTGGGTTCGTGTATGAGGCGTGGTTGTCTTTATACAGAGTGATTCATGACTGTTATTATGTTTTAGACGTATAGTGTAATGAAAAAAAAAAAAAAATGTCTACGAATTGTGTCGATCTATGATTATAAATGTATTTTTATGAATTTTCATTGATCATTTGAAGTTGAAACAAATGTAAAACATTCGATTCGAATGCATGAAACGTACATTAATTATTAATTTTTAACCTAATGAAATAAATCGTATGTGGGTCAATAAGTACATAACAAGTATTAGAAGTATAGTACCATTAGTACAATTTTCCTTTCTATTACGCGACGGTTGTGCTACTTATTTACTACTTAGTTCGTTAAAAATTACCAATAAGCGTTGTCGCAATAAATGAAATAATAATGAAGATCACTGTGTGCGTTTTATGATAATATTAAAATTTCATCTGAACGTGTAGGTTTTTAATTTTAACTCGCAACTTTCAATAATTTCTCGTAGAACACGACCGTACTCACGTAATTTTCGGTTGTGTGTTACGTTGCGAACGTTTTCAACTGGAATCGCGTGTAGTTTTCTTAGAAATCATCTCGCTGTAATATTATAACACTTTTATTTGAGTATAGTGTTCCCGGTCGGAAAATCAACGTTCAGACCGACGATAACGACGTAGGGATGCGTTATCGCATCTCCCCCGAGACTCTAATATTGTACCGTCGTGTCGCATTAAATTCTCCGTTATATGCCGTCTTAAGATGGACGCGTTTCGTCGTTTTCCGATTCGACGCGTTTCAAAAAAATACACCTATATGAACTGCACGCACGTGTGTGTACGCGCGGCGTACCTATACCGGTACACATTATGATATTACTATGATCCAACAGCAATAAATAGCTTCACTCCCAAATAGCGAAACATTATATTTATTCCGGAAATTAAACTCGATAACACATCCTCTCGAGCCGCCCTCTTCTTTACGTATACGTATATTATGATGTTTGCATTTATATTTTACGCATTGAGCTTGCTGCGAACGTTATTTTCATAAACGTGCCGGCGGTAGGATCGCACTGTACGTAACGGTCCGTGAGAGGAAGGTATAGGTGATACGCGCGCACACGAACCGAAGAGACCGTGTAGCTTCGGCTGGTTCTCCGCGGGGCGTAACCGTATATACAACACATTATGTAAATTACGCATTATTCCAAAGCGGTCTTCTCGCACGCACTGGTTTTGATCAATTTGAACGACGGCAAAGCGGTAGTATGCAAATTAGGACGCTAGACAGCCACCGATTTAGGTATTAATAGCGATTATTATTTAGGTCGCGAATCGAGGGGCTTAAGACCCGTGAGAGATTAGAGATTTCTTACCGCACTCCGGCGCCTTTCCGAGAAATATCTGCCGGCCATTAAAAGAGCTCTTCGTCACCGGTGAACACCGCCGTCACGCCGCTCCCGCTTCTGTCGTCGTAAACCACATAATAATACGTACCATTATTATAATTATTATTATTATTATTATTATTATTATGATTATTACTATTATATTGTTGTTGTTTTCGGTTCTCTTTAAATGTTTCATTCGTACATGCTATACAGTGACGGACGGCGGTCCATATATACAACTCGTGCTGAGATACTTTACAGCGTACGTATTATTTTCTTAAACTCGCGTGTGACTTTAAAATAAATATGGTTTTACATTAATAACCATTATCCCTTCCTCTCGGGCCGTCATTTTGACAATTTATTTAGATTGTTATCGAAGAAAACTAGTTCGTATTGTTAGTCTTTGTGATTTTTTGTACCTTCCTCAAACAGATGATTATAACCTTTCAAACAATAATTTGTTGTGTGTATCGTATGCTCGTCCAACGTTAAGGATCGAATTATTTAAATTTTGATACTTGTCGTAAATATATATATATAATATATATAATACTCGGGTGTAGTGCTTACCGTAAAATTGGTCTCCCCAAACGTAAATAAAAAACGTTAAATTTACTAAAAAATTCAACACGTAATATTTGTTCAACCGTATTGTATTCAGTGTCTACTTGCTGTGTGTGTTTAGTAAAATGTATGTCTTACACTTGGTACTTATTTCTCAAGGTTTCCATGTACTCATGTGATTATCATTAATGATTTAAATCTATCACATTCTCCATATTTGTTTCAGTTCTAAAATCCTTTTCTATGTCGTTAATGCACACTTTTTTCCGAGTGCCAAAAACAATTATTATAATGTCTTTGGGCCTCTCTGAGACACTTACATACGTATATAATGTGCGTGTTTGTATTGGTCTGCTTCATCTTCCTGCTGGTCAAGTTAATTATACAATTTGGCACATGTTCTTGCGGTTGGCTCCGATCCTCCCGGAGTGACGACTTTTCCACCAAAACTATTTTCATTCGCCGCCTTCGCCGTTCATTCATGGCGTCATCACGTATTACACGGTCATTTTTAGCTATCCCGTGTGTGTGTGTGTGTGTGTAACTTTTTCTATGATTTTTCGGGTATATACGTACGTTCAAGGCAAAATACACAACGCACGCCTAGTAATAAAAGAATGACTTTTTACTGGTTACACGTATTATTATTCATAACATCATTTATGTATCGTCGTCAATGTAGTATAAGCAGACGTATACCACAGGACATAATAAAATTGTTAGTTTTCTATGAATCATAGCTCTGAAAAAATATTTTCAAAAGGTTATTACTGTATTATCTAATTCCTTTTAATAATTAAATCGCATTTAAATCAGCATTTGGAAAAATCGCTTACTTTGCTTTTTACATTTTACAAAATGTGTATTTTATTCTCTTGATTAATATGTTAAATACATTTTGACTATCGTTTGAAGTACGTGATAGTTTTTTTACCGTTCATTTTATCGTCCTCAAATAAAATGTTCCATATTTAAATCAACAAAATCGCTCTGACATTATTTTTGTGACTAAAATAATTATTATTGTGATGTTCACGTGCAAATTTTAGTAATAAACACGATTCGCAAGTATAACAATTTAAAAGTTTCATCTTACTAAAACTTTTAAAATTTACTTTTGAACTACTATGAACAAATTCTAAATAATATTAAAACTTTTTGGAATAACTTAAGAACATATTATTTCTATGGTTTGAATATTTTGTAAAATTGTATCATACAAAAACGATAATTGCATCTTGTACTATTTTAATGAATCAAATACAAATACCTACTGTAGTAATAATTATTTATGAAACTGACTTAATACATATTTTTAATATAGTTGTAAATTCAATTTTTATTTATTGTTTCAAAACGTGTTATTAAACCCCAGTGGATTACAGTACGTGTAATTTGGTTGTAAAGTCATATTTCTTTGTAAATTACTATATTATACCTAGCGTAATGATTAAGACTGACTAATATATTTGTATTTAAACGTTTGAGTGCACATAAAGAGTATCTATTATTCGTAAAGCAGCTACTACTAATGTTCGGTTCATTGTAGTGTAAATTTGTTTTAATTTAACGTCAATATTGTTTGACGTGATTTAATTAATTTCCTTGTGCAATAAAATGTTATGTTCATTTATTATTTCACCCCGACCTCAATAATCGCATTTCTTGCTAGTTTTCGAAACTCGACTACACGTACCCGCTCCCCATTGTTCGGACCACTCGTTTCGAAATTGTTATAATTTCCTTTGGACATTTACGTTTCTGTGTATTTATTAATACGGTCGTTAACGAGCCATATATAGTCGTTTATTATTAATGTTCAATTAAATGGATATTATCATTAACACAATGAATTGGTGGTGGTCAGTGTGTATGTTTTTGTCAAAAATCTCTTTTCTTCTACCGGTTTTCGAGGTACTACAATGTACAACAATGGAATAGGTGCGCCCACAAGAAGGGTTCGCCTCCCTTAAAGAATAGCAATATAATAGTGAGTTTTTTTTCGTTGTTGTTGTTGTTTTGTTTGCCCTATCGTTGTTATCGTCGTAGGCGTGGACGTCGCGTGGGCTGCGACTGATGACGATAAAAGAATACTAAGTTGAACCGTTTGTTATTCGTGCATGAGTATATTTTAACCCATCTCTAGTGTTAATACACTATTCAAAGTTTCCTTCTTACCACAGCACGTGCAAATGGGACGCCGGCCAAGTTTGATCGGGCATTATTTTTAAACTAGCCGCCATGTTGATTTCTCATCGGGAGGTTATAATATCCAGACGAAAATTTCCCCCGATCATAGTTGAAATAAACGTGTTGTCTGACTCACCAGATTTGTTTCTAGATGAAACCGATTTTCGCTAAACGTATTTCACGATCCCTCTAAATAATTAACCACCTTAAAATGATATATTATTTTGCACTGTGCAAACTGCACACTGAAAAACAAAACGTAATAATAAAATATGTATTCATTAATACATGTAAAGTATTTATATAAAAAAAAAATCATTGAACTAATTTTTCTGTTTCATCAAAGAAGCGTTTCAATTTTTTCCTGAGAAGATAACATTTTTGTTTAAAAATATATACCTAAAAGTGAGCATATTTATTTTATAATGCTGACATTAAAAAAAATATCGTGCTCTTTTTTACTGAATAAATTATGATAACAATTCATTTTTTTCACTTTTTTAATGCAAATAATACTTTTACTCGTATATTATGACTATAGACATTCTAAAAGAACAAAAATTGTGTTTCTTATAATGTCTTCATAAATTAAAAGATCCATGTATTATGATTTAAAATAAATTGAAGTGCTTTTAATTTATTACAATATTTTATTTTCATAATTTATTTTCTGTTAACAATATCAAAGCTGTACTCCTATTCGTTGAAAAATGCGGTGCACTTCTCCAAGAATTACTTTATAGTTGTAAACTAATTTAATTTAATTTCATATCGGTCTTTTTATGATTTAAAAACCACAATTTCTACGAATTGAACTCGATTTAAGCAGAAAGTTTTATTGAAATTTTCGTTTATTTTGTATTTAACTTTACCTTGCAAGATTCTTTATGAATAAGTATTGTTCATTTTCCAAGAATTATCTTCTTTTCAGCTTATCTTCTTAATGAATTATTTTACTTCATAAGTACATTGTATGTAATTTTGATTTTTTCTTTGGTGATTAAAAGATTTTTAATTTGTTATTTTGAAAAATGAATATTAATTGAAATCATTTTGGTTCGTTATTAGATTTTTTACGTGTATTTGAATACGTCAATTTTTAACAGCTGTGCAATAATTGTTATACATTAATATGTGGTCAGCAAGTATAATAGTCGAAAGAGAAAAATAACTCTTGTATGCATTATCAGTTTATGTAATATAATATTTTAAAATGTCGTTTTAAATATTATTCAGGTTTTTTGAAGACGTACTGTAAAAAAATGCCGAGTTAGGTCTGTCAATTTTTGATAAACAAAACATATTCCAATTTATTTAAAGTGTCAGTGTATAAATGAATGTATATTAAAAAAAAAAAAAAGAAAAAAAGAAGGAATACCAATAAAAGTGTAGCTAAATAACGTATCGATTCGAAGGTTATTACACGATGAATCATAATTTAATAAAAATAATACTATATATCAGGTAAAACAAAATTTTGTCGCGAAATGTGTTTACATTTACTAACTTATTCTGTTATATAATCACGGGAAATTTTCTCAGCCGCTACTTATTCGTCGTACTTGAATCTTTAGATCGTTGAAAATCTTTACCCGAATTCTGTGCCTGCTGTCTATCGTGTTTTGCTACCGTTTCAAATTTAACCCCTGGCGTTTCTCACTCATGGCGTTCCACCTACGCGCCGTCGTTAAAACCACACATCTCATAAGCAATACATAATATGTAAGGATGTTATTTGAGTAGTGCCAATTGAATTTCGATTACGAGTATGATAAAAATGCATATAGACTACGTGGGGAAATTCGAGGGAAACGGTGGTCGAACGTTGGTGAACGGTGGACCGGAGAAAAACGAAAATCATATAAGACGAGCAGCGCTCGAGACCCGCAGGAACGATGCGGGAATCCCATCAAAATAAACCACTCGCACAAACTGGCGCACGCCGCCGTGGGCACTCCCACGCAAACAACAAATACACGGTGCACGCATAAAAATTCTCGATCGCTCTAATTAACACGAGTTTTTTATTCGGTGGTAGCCGCGGCGGCGGCAGTGGTCCCTGCGAAAACAATAACCGGTGTAAATTATGGATTATTCGTACTTCCCCGTACACCGTGTACCCTCTTCTCCCTTATTCACCCGTCGACGCGTATATATATATATATATATATATATATACACATACCTATTGTTCGGGTGTGTGTGTGTGTGTGTATTTACGTGTGTGTGTGTGTGTGTGTGTATGTTTGTGCGCGCTCGCGTGTCATTAAACCCCTTTGGAAACTGGCGAATTCCGCGAACCCGAATGCTGCCCATAAATTCCACGGACCAGCGCCGGCGGCGCGGTGGCGGCCGTTACGCGCGCGTAGCGTTCAATTCATAACACACGCGCGCGCACGCACACTATGCTCTGTTGTCCTCACCTCTTCTGGCGGTGTAGTCATCGTCGTCGCGTGTGTATACTTAACCGATCGATTGTGTGTGTGTGTGTGTGTGTGTGTGTGTGTGTGTGTGTGTGTGTGTGTGTGTGTGTGTGTGTGTGTGTGTGTGTGTGTGTAGTTTATAACGCGATAATAATTATTATTATTACCATCGCCGTTCACATTGTTGTTAATTCCGTGTGTGTGGGTGGGTGTGTGTGTGTGCGTGTGTGCACTCTGTATAGGGTACGCGATCGGGTAATACCGTTGGAAAATCTCCACCCGTCGCAAAACGCTGTAGCCATATAATACTATATTATACCAACAGCTACTACTCTTGCTGTGCCGTGCACCGACGACCGTCGTCATGTTTTTGTCGCCGGTATCCTCTCTCCTTGTATAATATGTCGTATATAATATTATGTTATATTATTATGATATACATTGTTGTGTTAAATTCGGGTGCGCGGGGACGACGACCTGCTGCTGCTGCTGCTGCTACTGCTGCTGCTTCCGATGATGTATACGAAACATTAATTATTGGCATATTGCGATGCGATAGTTTCCTTCGTCCAATACGTCATGTGTACACAATATAATGTGTGTGTGTGTGTGTGTGTTGTGTGTGTGTGTTTTATTATGATATTATGACGCTGAAATCGACCGATGTCGTTTACATACGCGTCGTAATAGTAATAACAACAACAATAACAATAGTGATGTTTACGTAAAAAGTCTTCGGCGTCTTGTCGTACAGGGATGGCTAAAAAAAAAAAAAAAAAAAAATATTCGCGCCGTTATCGTCCACGCTTTGTAATATCACGGGAAAGTGATTTGATCGATATTCGTCGTCTGGTTCCTGTAAACGCCTTGTTGTTTGAAAAGAAAAAACATTATTGCTCTTAAACGACGCTTTACCGTTTTCGTGGCGGCGGCGGCGGCGTGTGTGCAATATGGTAATAATTATCTAATGACTCGCACGCGAATAATACAATATCGGAGATTGTGCGTACCCACCGAGAAGAAGGGGGGTATCGGTGGCGGTGTATGCGTCATATACCCGATGTATAATAATAATAGTAATAGTAATAATAATAATGAGTGGCGTCCGTTCGCCGCCGCGTAGTGGTCACCGCCGAGGTAACAACGCGTGTTGTGTGCGGCGCTCCTAGGAGGACCTTGAAAACGTGGCGGCGGCGGCGGTGGCGTGTGTATAGGTGAAAGCAAAACGAGGCCGACGACGACCTTGGATCTTTCTAGTCTACTTACGAAACTATCCCCCCGACGACGTGAAATAATGACGATGATAACAATAATAATAATAATAATAATAATAATACATTTGTGTGAGTACGTTATGAAAACCGATAGCCGTGTGGCTTGGATTTTTTATTTATTTTTTTTTAATTTCGTCAATCGGTGCGGACAACGAGGAAAAAAAAATCGTACGAGCCGGCCACTTTTCCGGCGCACAATTGATTGCCGTGAACAAAATGCACAGTATAATGAGACAGGGGCCGCGTCGTGCATGCGTGTATTATGTGCTCACGCGCGTGAGGGTTGGTGTACAACGTACGGTCGGTATGAAGATCGGCGGGCGGCGGGGGCGCGTTACGACATGATTTTTTCTATTCAGCCGAGACGACGACGACGGGACAGTGTCTGGGTAATAGTGATGATAACAATACTATCAGCTATGGCACTAATCGCGTCTAATCCGACGGTGGCGCCCCGGCATAAAATTCAATGACGACGAGACATTAAACAATAATAAATATTGTGACGGAAAATTATTGAATAATAATAATAATAATAACACGATATTCACGTCGAATACGGTTGCCATTCGCCGTGTGAAACGAACGAGATTTTTTTTAAAAATTATTTTCTTCATAGTTCACGCGCCGTCTTATCGGCCGGCACTCGTTGTCGCGTACCTAACACGCGTTCATGCGACGTGCAACTCGGGTGAACGACTCGAGACCAGATAGAGTGGCGGCTCTTTGGATTTCCCTGTGATTCACGGTTTTAACCGCCGCCAGTGTTTTTTTGCCAATCTCCCGGGAAAGTCCGAAATTTACCACATAGCAAAACTGGTACTATATTATCGTCAACGCGATTATTTCGCGTCAAACGTAGGACGTACTCCGGTGCATTTTTATTCTTCGCCACGTATTGCACATATTGTCACGCAGTAGCCGACATTTCGGCATTCTATTTCCGTGCAATAGTCAGCATATCTGAAACGGTAAGAATTTTTCGTTCCGTACACGTCGTTTCGACGCGACTTTTTTGCCCTTCGGGTTGTTACACCGCGCGTACGCGCTGCAACGTGAAGGGGAGTGTGTTTTATTTTTTTTGGGGGGGGGGCACGACGCCCGTGGCGGTGATTGGTGGTGTACACATTATTATAATACATTCATTTATACACGTATTTTGTAATAGTGTTCATAGTCGCGCCGAATTTCGTTTCGTAACCCGCCGAGTTCGAGAGAACCGAGAATATTAATTAATGGCGCGCCCGCGCGGATCTTTTACCCCGAAAAGTGGAAATCGTGCTTTGAAACGAGCTTTTACAAACTATTTCTGTAAAATACTTCTCGGAACTCTTCTCCAACTACGTACGACTTTTGATACTTCTCGTATGGAATCAAAATATTGGATATTCGAACAATATACGATAACACGTTGTTATTATTCTGGAAAGTATATTTTCTCCTAACGTTGTCAATTTGTTCGGTTTACAATTAAACGAACGTTTTGAAACCACTCACTCGACGGCGACGACTTCGATTATTCATTTGGTACTAATGATTATGTTTGTTTTATGTAATAGTCGTACGCTTGTTATTTTTGTAATAAAACGCTGTCAAAGCTTAAATTACCTATAGAAAATTAATATGATATCAATGATGGTAAATATGAAATGAACGGGGCTCACGTTTCAAAAAAATATAAACAATTATGTACGTAGAAAATTATTTACACCTAAACATTTTCTCAGTCATTGTTTTTTTCAAACCGTAGAAAAAATTGTCAATACTCATGAATTACGTTTATGGCATTATTTATTTTAATTCCGTAAATCGGCAAGCGCAATAAGCATAAAAACTATAATGAGTAAATTCGCCAACAATTATTAGCCCATATCTCATAAATGTTTTTTACGAAAGCCATTAAACTAAATTGTGAAGGCAAATATTTTACAATCAATAATCAAATGTTTACGTTTCCAACACCTGAGCAGATAAAAAATATTCAATATTTCATGATTTCCGTTTTTTCAAATTTATTCAAGTATCTGATAAAAAAAAATTTAATTTCAATCATACAAGAGCAAAAAATGGTTTTATCACGTTTGAGACATTAAACACATTATTAGGTACTTACTACCTATAGGTATTTGAATGCAAATTTATTTATACCAGTATTAGTTTTGCCATTGGTTCTCACCATAGTTTGCAATATATTTTTCCGCGTCGCACCGCATGACCTTAAACTATGTATTGTGACAAATTTATTCTGCGCAATAAAAAAATATAAAATAATCATTGTCGATACATTATAATATGTGCATTGTGTGTACTCATTGATAAACAGTATTTCGAATCATATTTTTATAAATATATATAATAATTTTATATAAAAGTTACCTATGTATGTGTATATTATTTATACTTATTGTTATTCTACCACGTTCGACTAAAATAGTATTGCATAATTGTATAAGAATTTACGGTAAAATTTGAAACAATACGTCGGCGGATTATAATTACCACCAGTTATGCTGATGCAAACCTGCTGATGTATGGATATTTTACAAAATGCAACGTTCTCTATAGAAATCATTTCGATGCAAGTCGTTAATTAGTTGTCACGGTCTATTCAAATATTCAGACAGGACAATAGGGAAATTGCATACTGTATTACGGTTAACGGTGGTGACTAATACATTAAATGTCGTACTACGGTTCGAGAGCTATCTACAATATTGGATCTGTCTGGTCGTGAGCTGTGAGGGCTTTAGATTTGTTTCGTGTTTGTCATGCACGAAACGGATAACCTGCAAATATTTATTAAAACGTATCGGAAATTAATCTTCGGTAAATATCTATACCTACATTTAAAGTAATTGTAATTGCCGTGAATTGGCTCCTAGTTTACCTCTCTTATTCCAACGTGTTATACGTTGTGGCGTGAAACCTATGTAACTATTCGTACACGTCAGTAATTTAAGCGTATCACTTCAACATAAAAACAGAATATGTTTTACTTAAACTTAAGTAAAATTACTTCAGTAGCTTACTTAAGTACTGATGGCTTGCATTTAAATAGTTATCGACTAGTTTTTGAAATGTTTAAATTTAAATTTTCCAATATTGTTGATATTACTCAGAATGAAATTTACGCACATTGTGTATGCAAATAGTTTAGTATTTATTGAAAGAGAAGAAAGTTCGAGTAAATGACTATTTGTGCATTATTTTTATTCGTGTGTTAACTGAAACGGTTCATTATATTATACTCGTAACTTATGACTACCTACATGGAAATAATTAAGAAATAATACGAATATAATTTATGTAAGAATAAAAAAAGTTTGTAATTCTAATAGTTTTGTTCGCCGTATAATTATTTATTCGATTAGTTCATATTTTGTGTGATACCTAGTTGTTTGATCTGAACTTTGTATTTGTCCTTAGGTAACTGATAGAATATCACATTGAATATGAAAGGTTTTAAAATGCTAGTTAAACGTGTTATATAAGTTATAGTGTCATAAAATATCACACGAACGTGTTTTAATTGCATCTACGTCAATTTCGATTTTATGCTCAACCTGAAATTGCTTAAATGTGTACAACAGTGTCGATGTTTTGCCATTAGTGCTTGTATTTTATTTTGTAAATATTATAATAATACCTACTTGTTTATACTTTATTAACGCCATCATATAGGTCAAATGATTATTAGCACACTACTTTTACCAACAGTTGAAGTCATTGTTTTTTGCGGAATAAAATATTCGCGCGATAATGTTTAAAAAATATTACCAAATATTAAGCGAATGCATTTTATAAAACATTTTATGTTCAATAAATAGAGTCAAAGTAAAACCTACAAGTATAAAAAAGAACTTTACTTCTAACAAGAACTTAAATGTTTTTCGACAGTTATGGTTATAGTTACATTTATGTTTATAAATATGTTTGTAGCATCTCGTTTTTGCTAAACAAAACGTTCAAGTCTCAAATCTGTTTCGTTATTGTGATTGGTAGTTTGTTGAAAGTGGATGGTTTTAACTCAGTGTTTTCCAATAGGAGAAAGGGAATTCCTCACTAAGGAAGAATCTAGGTACTGCATTGCATTAAGGGTACTATAGAAATGGTGAAGTTGCAAGAATAAAACGAAAAAATCGTGCAAATTTACCATTTATAAAATTCTAAAATTAAAAACAATAATTCATGTATTACTATTTATATAATAATATATAATGTTCTTATTATAATTTTGTTACTCATGTCATATTACTGCTTTTGATAATAGTCATTGTACGGAGAGGCATGATTTTCGTGTAATCGACAAGAAGAACGGGGGTAGGAATGCAAATCAAATAAGTTGAGAAACACCGTTTTAACGTATATATGTCGTTTTTATCTATTTCTACCGAACTGTCGTTTACCAAGGTGTCATGATGTTCATCGTCGACGTGTTTCAATTTAACGAGTACCTACCTAGGTCGTAGGTAGGTTAGGTAAACCTCATAAATATTTACAGACCGACGGCCGAATCGGCATTCAGACGTAAACTAGTCTTAAATATCAAATATTTCGAGCGTCTTCGTGTCGGTTTCGCTGGGACGCTGGAACGATTTCGCGAACTCAAACTCCGCGTGGCCCTTATATACGGACACCTGCCGAGTGGAGGGGGAACTTACTTTATTGACTCGTTGTCATCTCTTTGCGTCACGAGTTTTTAGTGTCGTGCCCAAAAGTCCACACTCGCCGGTCCGACCGATCTAACGGTTTTTTTTTTCGTTCTGTCCCATCAGGTTTTGCGGTGGTGTCGAGCTGCAGTACGGTTTCGTCGCCTTGGACGCCCGGCGGGGGCACGGCTGGCGGTAACCCGGACGGGCCGGACGGCGGCGGCAACGGTATGCGCAGCGCGGCCGGCGTGAACGCGGGCAGCAACCTCAGCCTGGACGTGGACGACTGCGACGACGACAAGGAATTGTCGGCGGCCGACGCGGAGGGCGTGTGGAGTCCGGACATCGAGCAGAGCTTCCAGGAAGCGCTGGCCATATACCCGCCGTGCGGGCGCCGAAAGATCATCCTTTCGGACGAGGGTAAAATGTACGGTAAGTGACGGGCGTCCGCGATGAAAATATATCATCGTATTTTTTATTTTTATTTTTTTTATTTGAAAAATGTTTTAATTATTATTAGATTATAACACGATATAACAGAGTATTAACTAAAATAACAAAAAACAAATTACCCACACCTTTAAGCTGTGCTTGTGGCGGTGTAGGGAGTTATAGTGCACATAAGATTAAGATTTAACTATTATACATTAAAATATGAAGAAAAAGAAATTTTTTTTAAAATTTTTAAATATAACATACCTAAAATATAACGTAGTAAGTAAAATATAATTTAGAATTATAATGTATTATGCACGTGTGTGCGAATGATTTATAATCCAACGGGATTTCGTCGTGCCCACACTTACGTCCATACTCACGGTTCGGATTTTCTTCATTTCGAGTTTCACGTATTTCGATTGTTCTTGAACGGTGGCTACGATGTGGAATTTCGACACTTTGAATTGTCCCGGAGGAAAATAATTTCCAGACTTGTTCGGTACGTTTATTAAATTGGAAATTTCAAAACAAAATGTGTAATATTCTCCCGCTTGTTTTTTATTCAATTCATAGATATATAAAGACGTTTTACCATAAAAATATCTGTGGTGTGTGTGTGTGTGTGTTATGAGGAATTAAATTTTCATATTTATTCGTTTAACGTTACGATTGTAACCCTGCACGCACGAAGTCACGAACAGTCCTCCTTTTATATAAATGGACTGTCGTCTCTATCATTTTCCCATTTCGGAAAATCTTTATTTTCATTCCTTTTCGCCTCTTGCCCACGTCAACTGTTATTAGTAATTGATTAAATGTTTATGCGCGTACAATGTTTTATCGAAATACACTAGAGAGATATCTTTGAAATTTTAATTACTCATTTCCTGTATTATCTAAATAATTAAGCTTATGATGGCATACCGTATTAAATTGTTGTGTCGATTCAGTCTTTATTTCAATCAGATTAATAAATCTTTACGCCGAGATAACGTTGTAACTTTGAAACGTATTAATTAATAAAAACCATAAAATATCATGTCTTTGAAAATAAGTCTGTTCACTGGGCCTTATGCATGCTCTATATAGATTATTTTCTTTTTGCTATCTGTTCGTATGCGATTTACGTGTTCTGTACAGTTTTTTATCGCGATTAAACATAAATTTATTTCATAACTTAAAAAAAAAAAAAACTTAAAAATACAGTGTTTTTTTCGTTAATATCTAGGTAAAAAATATAAAGTATACTGATAATGCGATGTATAATAATAATACTTTTGTTCCGCGTGTATAATAGAATTTTAAATGTTTAAAAGACTAAAAGTTACCAAACGTTTTTATAGCCCATGCTATTGTGCAGCACACCTGTTATTATTAATTTCTCTCTCTTTCTCCTTAACTTTTCCTCGTGTCGGACCCTCATGAATTTATTGCTGTTTCGTGCGCTCACATACATTATATATATATACTGTACATATATTTTTTTGTCCGCTCCAAACCGACTTTTGAAAGCTTTTGTCTTCCATCGTCTCGCCACTGAAAGTGACCCTTTTTGTCTTCAGACCGCATTTTACTCAAAAACTTATCTCGCCGAAAACTTGGGGCCGTAAATACTTTTGCGATTCAAGGCACTATAAAAGACGAAGTTTTTATTGTTTCCCCTCCGCCTCTTCTCGTCTATAGCGATTCTTTACGTGATATTAGACAGTGTTACTCGTTTATCGAGTGTTGGCGTGGTTCTACCGCCAGAGGGTGCAACTACCTTTATATATCGTAGAATCATAAACGGATTCTAAAAAAATGATAATAGCAATAATGGCTTAAAATAGTTAGGAGGGATGAGCAGATGTTTGTGTATAAAATAAAGGGGTCACGTGTATGAAGGGTGACTAAAAGTTCAGCTTAGATATTCATTGAAGAATGAAATGCCGTATGCGAAGGGGATGGTAAACCAATGGTATTTAATAGTTTAATCGTATTTCGCTGATGACAATAACCGTATACTCGTATAAAGTGAGTGAAATCAGTACAAATGCTTTGGAGGAGTATTATTAAATTAAATTTCAAGTGTATAAAAATGTTATATGCAATATTATGAATAATTATAGAAAGCATCTATAAGAACGTTTTACGATTTACTGGTATTTAAATTCGAACGGTGAAACACGTTGATCATTATGGTATTTTTTTTATGTCATAGACTTTTTTAAGTTTCATTTTTATAAGCTGGAGAATTATGTAAACCGGTCTCCCGGTGGTGCGATTGCGGTTCTTGTCTTTTTAAAATCGGAGCAAACGTCGTTGTCGGTGAAAGCTGAAAATAGTGAAATGCGATCGGGTGGAAAAAAAATTGAACATTTTTTCACGCGTGGTTTAAGTGTAATAAACACGTTGCAATAAATTTTGTTTTATGATAATAATAACAATAATAATAATAATAATAATAGTAATAATAATAATATGCTGGCGGCGTGTGAGGTTCCGACGAATATATAGGACACTCGGCAAACCCGGTTTTCGGTCTGCGCGTGGAAATGGTGGGGAGTGGTGGTGATGGTGTTTCTATCCCCTGTGCAGAGGGTTCCGATTTGTGCGGGCAAATGACCGTATATTATATGTGTGTGCGTGCGTGCGTGCGTGCGTATACGTGTGTGTGTGTGTGGGTTATGGGATGGTGTGTAGAAGAAAGGGGAGGGGTATGGTTTGGATACGGGTCAAAGGGGTTGTTTTGCGGCAGTCGATGGTGATGATCGGAGGTGTGGTATTTCATAGTGGGAGGTGAGGGAAATGGAGGTTCTATGACGGGATTGTGCGGAAGGGGTGACGCGAGAAGAGTAGACGGAATGATGTATATATACGTTCGAGGGCGCGCGCCCGAGCAAGCGTGTGTTTGTGCGTCTGTGTGTGCGTAGATAGAAAGCGAAAAGGGAGCCATGGGCATGGCAGGAGGGTAGGGGGTAGCAGTGCGATGGCGAAAGGATGAGAGAGACGACGGACGCGAACTATGCCAAGAATGTGCAATTAGTGTATATACACACTCGTCGGGGGTGCCGCTATAATTCACCCTTGACTCCGACGGCGCGTAGAGTAATAAGGGAGGAAAGAAAGACATAAGAGGCCATCTCGGTCGAGACCACCTCACCCCTAGTCCACCCCCGCCCCGTGCCATTAACACGTAATCTTCCTCCGCCTCTTTTTCCGTTACCTATATATGTATATATATATATATGACGTGCGGAGAGCTCTACACAACGCAGTTCCAGCGATTTTCTGCTCTCTTTACCGCCGTCGCCACACCCAAGTGCAGCTTTTACCCTACGTGCTATATATCGCCTTCAAACCTCCTCCCTCTTTTCCCGTAACCGTTCTTCGGACCTTTTATGTGCGCCTCCAAATAGAAGCCTAGGTTATATCGCCTTTGTGTGCGCGCGTGTGTGTGTGTGACCTGATTGCTGCTATATACTCTTATATAATATATACTCTTCGTATTATACTGCAGCTATTGCCTCTCCTCCTCCTCCTTCTCCTCCTCTTCCTCCTCTGTTGATGTGTGCGAAGAAAGAGAGTTTTCCTCTATTGATTTGGTTGGACGGCAATAGGAGATCATCCGGTCCGTTCAAAGCTCTCTTCTAACATTTTTTTTTTTTTTTTTTTCAAAGGAATTCGTCGTCGGCGGCAGTGTCCATCTTTATGATCTGCTGTGCGAGCAATGTCCTTTGTATAATGCATTTTTATTCCTGAAAAAAAAAACGTACTGAAATATAGGAAGTCTACATGTACATACTAAAATAAGACCGTGTCTCCGTAACCACTATGTATAATATTATTATAATGTATAGAATGCATGTGATATTATGTAGAGACTGTTGTGAATCCGGTGTTTGGGTGTAGCGTTTTATTTCTTTTGTTTACTACGTGATACAGAGAGACCCGTTGTAAGTGCAGTATAGACATATCGTACGCATCTATTGTTTTTAATCGATAACGTATAATCCTATTATACTATATGTTTCTCGAACAATTTCAAACTTGTAATCCGATTGAATATATATCTATAAATATGTAAATAATAGTTATATACTCTATGTGTGTGCACCATCGCGTATGTATGTATTATCAGAACAAGCTTAGAAAATAAATCTGTTCGAGTTTTCTGGACGTATAGAATTTATAGATTTCCGTCTCGTGTATACTTTTAGTTAATAGCTTGTAGATGAAACTTTGATTCTTCACGTGTGTATCATTAATATTTTATCCGCTCGTAATGATACGTATTCATCGGTGGTCACTCTTGGACATTTATTCCTGTTGCCGATATCTTCGAAACCGTGCGCGGAGTGTATTAATGTCAAATGGTATATAAACGTTTTGTGTTGAATACGGCTTGAAATAGGTAGACGTAGTCAGAGTTACACATATTCTGTGATTTATAATGTCGTTTGTACGTGAACATTTATTTGACTTTGGATTGTAAAAATTCATATTACACTCGTACTATATTCATGTGTGCTCGGCCATATTGAATAAACTCGTAAAATCGTTTAAATTTCGTATCACTTTTATTGTGACGTAAACTATAAATTTCATTACTATGCTTGATTGATTTTTTTTTCTTACTTTGCTGATTTTGAAAGTCTCCTAAACTATTCGCACATTATATAATTGAAAAATGTATCCATGACAGTGAACTTTTCCCAGTGCCTTGCAACACATATACATTATAGACAGTGGTTTCGTCTGACAAATTCTTACTGTCGCGCAGTAATTTGAGTTTTAAATTATTCAAAGTTTTTCCATTATTGACATGCCAATACACACGAAACAATAATACGAAAGCAAAATACAAAAACTCGGGTTTAAAAACCTATTTTTTTTTTTACAGTCGAGAATTGTGACATATTTGTTGAGTGCGTTTTTCGTATTAAAAAATCGGAGATAAATATTATAGTACTTCCTCTTGATCAAAATACCTCTACCGGTTTAGCGAACAAACATACATCGTTGGTTGCATTATAAATGTAATAAGGTCTCCGAAGCCCTTTGGGCTCTCATTTTTCATTTAAGTTTCTTCTTACTGCAAATATTTTGCAATATGAATGCTCCGGATGTTTTTTTTATTTTATTATTGTGTTTTTTTAAGGCTCTACTTTAATAAACAATATTTATTTCGACGTATCCAAGACAAACCATCGTACAACTTGAATGTTAAAAGACAATGTAAAAATTAAACAATGTATAAAAAGCAACCCTTCGGTGAAGATTTACGTGGATTACGCCCTTCGGCGATTACGTTACTACTTCAATTATACTATCATTCGTATTTCTTGGCGTGTAAATTTAAATATAAAACAAGATGAGTTTTAATGAAGTGACTTTCAAATTTTATTTTATATATATATTTTTTTTTTGGTTTACAAGTGTAGTGTTTCAAGACTTTTGATGTTTGTATGAAGTACTCTTGGGAAAGGAAATAACTTAAATCATTTTTTCACACTGGCACACAAAACAATGAGTTATAATAGTTAAATAAAATTATCGTAATATTATATTATATTTTCTCATGTAATTCACAGTAACACCCCTAACTCTAGTTATTGCTTACGAATCATTGACGGTCGGGTTAGTTAATAATAATAATAATAATAATAGTAATGAGTGGTAATGGTGTTCTTGCAGACTTTAAAACGAATGGCTGCAGCTATAAATACACCATTAGAATGGAAAACCGTACCAGTGGCGGTTACCGTAATAAATTTATTCGCTCCGTTGTTTGAAATCCTTTAATTAAAAACGCGAATAAAAGTCGGCGTTTATAATACGCGTGTTTCATCCCAACCCAATCTGCTGCGTAGTGTAGCGACCCCGCAGCGCGCTCAATCGGTCTTTGAAGTTTATTAAAACAATTTCGCGAAAACAAAAGCGGATGAGGAGAAATGTCGAGAAACTTTACATATATACATACGTAATATAGAGCGTATACATATTACACAGGCTCTATAAAATATCGCACCAAGTCAACAGGCCGACAGCCGAGATTGTTTAAGGGCATTCAGATCCTAAAGTACGTACACATATACGGGAGACTCCTTGAGTATCCTCTTGGAACACTATCTTCCGTATGTGTGTTCTCGGAGTGTGTCAAGTCGAACAGACGAATTTGTATTCAGTATTTTACTTCAATCTCCTAGAAAACACAACCGAAATCGTGTTCATGGTCACAAGTGGTCACAATGTCTGAATCCAATTTAATAAAATATCTAACATCATGATGTGTGCGGATAGGTATAGTATGTATTTCCATTTAACCGTTTCGGTGAATGTAGGAAAATGGAGAACAGTCATACATTTAAATGACCACGGTATGCAGAGAGCTCATAGTTTTTGCTAGCGATCTAATCTACGTAAAATGTTTGGTTGAATTTTTTTTTAAAAAACAAAAGCTATTTGTTACGGGTACCTAGTTTAAAACAAAAACACTGTATGAAATTTTCAATTTTTCGGCGGCCCACTCAAAACTGCGACGCGGAATCGGGTCGAAACCCATAGGCTGAGAAACGCTGATAATGCGTCATCTTTGTATATGTTCTCGATAATCCGTATGACACATAGGTACTCCATAGTTGCGAATAAACTATCTCTGGGTGGGGACGGTAGAGATGAGACGTTAAAAAAAAGGGACCAGGTGTAGTGACGACTGACTGTTTATAATATCGTCGCGGTCCGTCGAAGGGGGATATATTATTACTATTACTATTACTATGGTAATAGGTATAATGGTATATTGTAGCACCTACGACGGGGGAAACGAGCGCGCGCACGCGCATATAAACAGAGAACGTTCACCTCTGTCCAACGATGACTACGTACAACGACGATGACGACTAATACGACTGCGACGACGATGTTGATGATGATGATGATGATGATGATCGTGTACCACGGCTACTCGAGAACAGAGCGCTCATATGCACACACAAGCAATGACATATTACATCATGCGTAATATTATGTTTTGTGTGCGTGTGTGCGTGCGTTCGTACACTATAACGTGTCAACTGTGTATATTATGTAGAGCTGGCGACCGTGACTATGTATGCGCAGCGAATACAATAACTAGTGTGTGTGTGTGTGTGTGTGTGTGTGTGTGTGTGTGTGCGCGTGTGTCCCACGTACAAGCCATGCGTTCGCCGTCGTCAATACACTTTTTTACTTTTTGTTTTCGATCGCACGAAACGTTATATCGTCTGAAAGCGATAAAACAACAATAAAATTAGTTATTTTAAGTTCACTTTCAATTATTAGGTGTGCACGATTATTTTATACCCGCAGTCACTGCTCGAACCGAGTTTTTCTTTTTTTTCACTAGAACTATATGCGTCTTCGCTTGTTTTTTCGGATAACGTATTGTTTTTTCAACAACAGACAGCACAAAGCACCGCCACCTATTTGTAAATATCGCGTGCACGTTTAACAAAAGCGATTTGCAGTTGTCCCAGACACGAGTAAACCATCACCGCCATCGCTATACGATACGATCACAACTCTGAAGTGTATGTAAGATTTTTAAAAAAGGGGGGGAGGTGAAATTTTAATAACTTGAATACAGATACGGAATAAAATTGCGTTATTATTTTTATTTGCGAGTTTATATTAATAAATATCTTTTTTTTTTTTTGTTGTAAAATTGTCTTTCCTTCTCCGTTCCTTTTTCGCGTAAATACACCGGTTTTTATGGGTTTTGTTGTAACCTAGTGACAGATATTTGATAGTGTCTATATAATCGTGCAGCGCAGTAATTAAAAACCTGAAAAAACCTCTTTAAACTCGTTTGCGAGGGCGCGCGTGATTATAAAGTGAGTATATATACATATATAATTAGGTTACAGCGATATATTATGTCTATCATTTTTTAATAACTCTCCAAGAACGTCACGTGGTCTATCTACCATGCCTCTCACCGTCGTGTTAAAATCCTTTTACATTCGTTTTATCCTCCTACTCTAGTGGCGATTCGCGTGCAGAGGAGATTACTTCTCGCTGCAGGACACCTGCATAAAAATATTATATACCGACATAACGCCGACCAAGTTTCTCTATACTTCTTTTGTTTCGGGTACATATTGAACTCGACCGCGAGTGTCAGTCAGTAGAGTATAATATATACAGAAACTAGGCTTCTGAATTTATATTTTTTTAGCACACGGTAGTTTCAAATTAATTTTATCGTGCATTTGAATTTTTTTTGGAATTACATAAGTACGTAGATTTGTGTGTTAATTATTTTCTTTCGATTTTTAAAGAATTTGTTTATTGAATTTCTTAACAGTCACTGTTTAGCTTTTAATATACTCTAATGACTAAATCTATGTGCTGTCGTAAATAAAAGTATACTACGAAGAATATTCATATAAGTACATTTACAATGTAAATCTAATGGCGAATTAATTAAAATGTACTATTGGTAGGTATATTAATAGCATGTTTTATTAGATATTCATTCGTGTTCTAAAACAATAAAAAAAAAACAAAAAATGGAACCAGAAGCCAGGTTTCCTAGATATAATGAATTCATAACGCCCCTTGATATATTATTCCCGCATCACCATTATACCGTATACATGGTACCGTATTTAAAACCAATTTGCATTCTGTCATTTAAACACTGATGTCATCGTCGTCGCGATTATTATTTTTTAAACGTTCGTCCTTTTTGTTCTCTAGTCGTACCGTCACAACTTGTGCAGTATAAAACAATACACCGTAGTGCTGCAAATTGAATGCTGCTCAATCGCTTTCCGAGTCGAACGCCGCGTCCAAACCGTTATCGGCTTATGCGTTACACGTATATAAGGGACATACGTATATGTGTTAAAAGCCCAACAGAATTTATATCGTGTAGTCGCGGTCGTGCATTAAGGATGTGTTCTCGAAGTACCTGGGTTTATACTGCGAAAAGAAAAACGTGTATGTACACACAATAAATAAATATGTATTTATATTGTACATATTATAAACATAAATCATAGAATATTCACGATACTGGTGCACAAGGGTGATTGTAGTCACGTATAGTGGGATTTTAAAACGATGTGTGGGGGAGGACAAGACATAAATTTTCCCTCGGCTTTGATATACGAACAAACAAGTGTGTTCCTTCCCTCTTCTCGTTCTCGTTCCCTCCGACCCTCGTCGTCAGATCTATCACATAAATCGTGGCTGACCATTTCGGTCGATAATATAAATATACGTATAGGTATAGTGAAAAAGGTATATGCGCAGTGTGTATACACATGTATAGGGATAGATAACCGGGCTGCGGCTAAATAATCGTTTCTTTTTGGACATGGTTTTATTTATTTATTTATTTTATTTTTTTTATTTATACAATCGTATATACGTTTGTGAGCGTGTTGGGTTTATGTTTATTTTATTATTATTATTATTATTTTTTATGTATCGCAATATTGTTTTCACCGTTGCTAGCCAAATCGTGTGTTACCGAGGAAAAGACATGGTCTCTGGAAATTCTCTGCGATATTTATTATTTTTACCCTTTTGACGGCATGACGACGACGACGACGACGGTGTTTTTTGTAATATAGTTTTGCGGTTCTCCCAGGCTGTCGTTGCAAACAAACAAAATTACACTCGACTGTTGTTGTTTCCGTTTATTTTATTTTGTATTTTTTTTTTTAATTTTGCGCTAGTGATTTATTATTATTTATACAATTTGCGCCTCGTCGCCAATGGCGTGCGCATGCGTGCTATTATGTTTTTAAAACCGTTTCTGATACACTCTGAATTCGGCTGATCGACGCGTTTTATGTCACGTTGCGCGTCACAGTAAATTATAACGTCTTATCTTAGCGTGTGTGCGAATTTATAAAACAACAAAACATCGAATGTGTGACACGTTTGGCGAGACCGAGACCACTTGACGTTTTTTTTTTTTTTTTGTTTTTCTTACATACATTAATATGACGTGTAACAAAGGAAGAATCTCTAATGACGGACGCAAAATCCGCGTATTTATAGACGGTAAAAGAACACACGTTAAAGTGATTTAGAAACACCGGAACAAAACGACCGAACCAATAATTCACGTGTACTTGAATAGTTTTTATACGACTACTGTCGACGTGTGTCATCGCGAGTTTTAATCGTCACCGTGGCGACCCGTTAAAATGTAATGGCAATATTTTAATGATGAAAAACACTGTATATATACGTCCGGCAGAAAATCTCGCGACTTCGTCAACGTCAGTCGGACGTGCAATAATCGTCTCTCCGCCTCTGTAGTGTCGTGATATAATTATATTATATTTATTTTTATTATTATTATTATTACTGTGCCCGCGTGTTTCGATTTCCGAGTAAAGTAATTAAAAACGCGAACCATTAAACAGTGCGTATTGTATTTCTGTCGATGAACACCACGCCACGGTGCGTGCACAATTTATTATTGTAATATCCACGTTGTTATAATTAACCAGCAGATTTAACGCGTTATTCGAAAATTTCAATGACGAACCCATGTGGGTAATCGTTTTTTAACGTTCGCCATCAAGAATGATTAGTGGCCCTGCGTTTGGTTTTATGTCGTCAATGTCTCTCGATTGACTTTCTATTTTCGTTTGTTTTTTCGGTTAACTATTATAATATGGGTTCCGATGAAGATTAAATAACAATTTTAACGAAAAAAAAAAAAAAAAAATCGCGATGGTTGTAACGAGATGTAGGTGAAAACAAAGCACGATAAAATGTTACGTTTCTAATAAAATGCAAAATTATCTGTTTTATTTGTCCGAAAATCATGCGAAAATAACAACAAAAACAATCGTACACTTTAGTATACGACTGGTGACAGTTAAAATACTGTAGCTTAATACTCAGCGACATAATTATCACGGTTATAAGTGTTTTAAAATATCGTGTTTTTTTCTCCTGTTGAATTTTTTCAGTCCAATTATTGTCTTCGAAATAAACGAATTTTACCGTCTCGAACGGTTATAAAAATATATAAATGTCTAATACTAGGTATAGCATTTGTTATCTTCGTTTTCACTGTGAAACAATCAATATTTTTTAACAAGAGATGCGTGTAGGAACTCGGCGATAAAAATAATGTAACAGAGAAAATGTTTCAATTTAATAATTTCTATTGCTTTATAGTCTTCTTTACACAACCGAATGATTATCCTTTAATGCCTTGCACTTGCGTAAATTTACAACACGATTCGCGTCTTGGTACTTTTGCACTCGTATTTAAATAATTTATAATTCATTTGCATTAATTGCCATTGTACACAGTCGCGTGGGAGTTACGTAGAAAATCGCAATGGTAATACCGTAATATGAAGTAGGTAACGTGCACTATGGAAATGTGTCTAATTATTGAGTTTTTGTGTTCATAAAAAATAAACAAACCAAAACCGAACGTTTTTACGTGTATTACGAAATGAAGGAAAATGTGAGTATCCAATGTGTTTTTTCTACGAATCAAGTTACCGGGAATCGCGAAAATATAATATCGTATGACGAGACGGCGGAGGAGACAATCGACTGCGGAAGTTTCATTCTCTTCTTCTTCCACAGGGGATCGTTTATTACTTTGCGTTCGTCTCGTTTAGCGTCAGAGTCGTCAAAACACAATAACGTAGGTGCCTACACGACGAGTAGTGTTCTGTGAGAGCACCTACTTACTCGTCGTATAGTGTCATCATTGTCGGGTATAAATTCTACTCCGGGTTTCTATACCAAGCGGGTGTACGGTGTTTAATGTTTCTCCGTCTGTCGTCGGGGGATTAAAATCTGACAACAGTGGAAGGTAGGTAGGTACTGCGATAACGACGACTGCCTATAGAGAAATGATAAAAAAAAAAAATAATAATAATAGTCATATTCAACAATAAAACAGTTAACTGGCCCTCTCCGTCTCGTCCGGCCCCCAGTCACCTCTTTTGTGCCACTATTGTACACGATAAATAACGTTCGAGCGTTATGTGGCGTATGACTCATAATTTATCACACACACACACATATTATTTATATAAAATTTATATTGTGTTTTATATATTTTTATTATATTATACCAGTATGTATACGTTTCGCTCGTTATTTTATGTCGAAAACGATTACGATGTCTCCGTAACATATCGCGGGAGTTATGGTTGTGTATTGTTTATGTATGTATATGAGATATCTCTAGTCTTCATGATACGCACTCGGGTATAGGAACACGATTTAAGATAGTAATAATATTATTATCGTCTCGAGTTGTACCGTTTTGAATCGAAGGTAGAGTACGGACGGTTTTCCGGTGACGTAGATGTGGCTCTCTCTAAGAAATCCACTAAGCGTGGATATATTATGTATTTTGGTTCATCATCATCATCGTTGTAAATTCGTTCGATTGCGTGCCAGTGGGTTTTATAGTTTAACGTTTCAAATGTTGTAAATACTAACCCGGTCTGTGTGTTCGTACACGAGGCGCGCAGAACGCGCGTATGAAAACGCGTAGAGATACGAGATTTTTGTATATTATTATACCTACACGTTTCTTGATATGAAAACGGCAAGTATCACATATATATGGATTTCGACTCAGTTCGGATCTTGAAAATTCGTATTTAGTCGTCGTCTTTGTTCGGTAATATCACTCCGCTAAAATAATTTAAATTAATATAAAACGCATTGATCACTATCGCCGTATTGTTGTATCAACAGTGTACGTTCGTTTAAACATAATCTTATTGTTCTCGCCACTCTGTGTCGCGATATTATTCCGACGTGATTCGCGTCGTCGACGTTTCGTATACCGGTGTTGAATAATATGCGTCCCGACAAAAACGACTCGGCGCACTTGCGAACAATGTGTGTAGCTCTCGCGTGAACTCGGTTAGAACAAACATAATATTACGAGTATATCGCGCGCGGTTCGTACGGAGTCGATTAAAAAACAATGTGATCGCGGTTATCCACTGATTTACATCGAGTCTTAACGTCGATATTTCGGAGCTCTGAAATAATTTCAGAGAAGAGACGGGGCCGGGGGGGGATCACTGTCCTCGGGCGGAATTGAGCGTCGCAACTTTTGCGCGTTCGTCCCCTTCCCGGAGCGTTCTCCGCCGTGTACCCACGTGTTTTTGTAGGACCGCAATACGCCGTTTGCGCGTAGGACGTTTGCTTTTATCGAGCTCGTCGCCCTCCGGGCCGACTCTTCCGACCGACCGACCGACTCACTAATCGTGTTCCTATCGCGTTTCAGGACGCAACGAATTGATCGCCAGATACATAAAACTGCGGACCGGCAAGACACGGACGCGGAAACAAGTCAGTTCCCACATCCAAGTATTGGCACGCCGCAAGCTCCGCGAAATCCAAGCCAAACTTAAAGTGGTGAGTGTACCTGCCGTCCGGAGGCGTGTATTTATTTACGTATACGATTATCATCACACACTTTTCTTTTCTCTTCTGGTTTTTTTTTTTTTTTTAAATTTTTTTTTTGTTTTTTTATCGTTTTCCGATGAACGGGACATCACTTTTAATGTTCATATCATTGATACGTAATCACACTATATCGTCATCGCGCGACGATACGTTTTGAGTAGATACCGGTTTTTTTTTTTTTTTTTTAATTTTTAATTTATCATCATTATCTTTGTTATTGTTACCGTTGTAATTCTATTGTTTTTGTGATTTTTTCTCATTAGTGGATTAGTTTATTGTGTATTTAAGTGTGTTAGAGGTAGAGTGTAACGTGTGTTGTGGGGCTATAGGTACCCACGGAGCACGCGGCCAAGGAGAAAGCGTTGCAGACCATGTCGGCAATGTCCAGCGCGCAGATCGTGTCGGCGTCCGCGACGGTAGCAGCCATACACACCAAGGGACTGGCCAGCCTGGCGTCTTATCCACCCGGCGCGCCGCCCCCGCCGGTGAGTACACGGACGCTCCCAACGCACGCTACCTCTTGTGTTGTATACGTTCGCATCTCGTAGCTTGTTCGCCGCCGCCCGTAGCTTGTTCTCGACCCTCTCTGATCGATCGATCGACGCGTCGACGTAGTCACTAATTTCTCTCTCTTTTTTTTTTTTCTTTCCACAGTTCTGGCAGCCGGGACTGCAGCCGGGCACGTCGCAAGAGTGAGTAAAACGTTTTCCGTCCGGACCGCGCAAGAGTCCTCGGAGTTATGGCGCGTTCGTTTTTATTTATTTTTTTTTTAACACTTCTTGTTTGATTTCGTTCCACAGCGTCAAGCCGTTCGCCCAAGGATATCCGAGCAGCGGGTCGACGGGCCTGAAACCTCCGTCTACAGCGGTCTCGTCTGAGATTCAACCACCCAGCAATCCGCCGTGGGACGGACGTGCGATCGCCACGCACAAGCTGCGTTTGGTCGAGTTCTCCGCGTTCATGGAACATCAACGAGAACCAGAAATCGTAAGTTTTTACGTCTTATACGTTTATACGCGAAAGCGATTGAGACACGGTTCGTTGTGATTTTTTGCAGTATCAAAAACATCTTTTCGTACACATCGGAGGACCCGTGAGCTATACAGATCCGTTGTTAGAAGTAAGTTTGTGTGAAACCGAGTAGATAAACTATAAAATCGCGTGTATCAATGAATAATTTTTTTTGTTTTTTTTTTTCAGGCCGTGGATGTACGACAAATCTATGATAAATTCCCAGAAAAGAAAGGAGGCCTAAAAGAATTATATGACAAAGGTCCCCAAAATGCATTCTTTCTTGTCAAGTTCTGGGCAGATCTCAATTCAAACATTCACGACGAAGCTGGTGCTTTTTATGGCGTCACTAGCCAGTGAGTACCAATTTAATTTTATGAATATGTATATTTACACTGACTAATTTTGTTTAAAATGTTAAGGTGCTCTCTGAATCGTTATGGATATTTTGTTAGAACTAAACTATGTATTTATATTGATATATACATAATTTTGACTTTTGTGATAATCAATAACTAAATAGAAATTAAACATTTCGCTATGAAATATTTATTTTTAATTCATTAGGAAATGAGAATCGATAGTTATTCTTATTATCATTAAAAGTCATAATGTTCAAAATGTTCAGTTAAAGAACCGATTTTTCTGCGTTGAATATGTATATAATAAGTTTTCTTATTTCTTTTAAAGGTATGAGAGCTCTGAAAATATGACCATTACATGTTCAACTAAAGTGTGTTCGTTCGGAAAACAAGTGGTGGAGAAAGTTGAGACAGAATATGCCCGATTTGAGAACGGTCGGTTTATCTACCGCATTCACCGGTCACCCATGTGTGAGTACATGATCAATTTCATACACAAGCTCAAACATTTGCCAGAGAAATACATGATGAACTCTGTGCTGGAAAATTTCACTATACTACAGGTATTATTTTATTTTATTTGACAATATTTCAATATATTAGTGCTTACTGTTTTTTTTTTCACTCTTTAGGTGGTTACCAACCGAGAGACCCAAGAGACTTTACTTTGCACCGCATACGTCTTTGAAGTATCCACATCAGAACACGGTGCACAGCACCACATGTACAGACTCATCAAAGACTAAGAGGATTTAAATTAACAATAAAATGTCAAAAGTAGTCGATTGGTGCTGTTTGGTTTCAGTCGTACCTTTATTTATTTGAGAGTTCTTCTAAATGATAAGTGTAACCCATCCAATGGATGGCTTTTTTTTATGTTTGTAACTACCCAATACCAAAATATTCTCTTTGTTCCGGATAATGTTTACCGAATAATATTTTATTATTGCTCTCGATTGATTGTATAACTAAGGGGATCAGCATCTATTCATCAATAGATTATGTACCTTCATTTTTGAACCCTTTAGATTTTTACCAACTTTTTTTGATTACTAATTTATTAATAGTTCATGTTTTGTGTTTTGTTAATGTAATATGAAAACACCATATTATTTATTGATGTGCTTATAATCTTTAATGATTCGTCTACAACGATAACTCTGTTTTTATTGAGTTTGAAATTAATGACCGAGGTTTTTAGGGTTTACAGTAAATTTGAAAATTGTAATGTATTTTGTACTTAAAAATTAGGTCGACTGAATCCTGTTGCAATTCTTATTGAATGTTGTAAAAAAATGTAATTTTGTAGATTAATTTGTATATAGTAAATATATATTATATTATTTTTAAAAGTAAACAACAAAACAAAACAAACTTTTCAAAAAATAAAAAAAAAAATGTTTTTAAGATTTAAATTGTAGGAAATTTATATAAATGTATTTTATTTCTTTTTTTTTGTTCCCATGATTTATTAGTTGTATTACATTGTAAAATTATACTTAGAAATGATTTCATTTGATCTCTGGGTTTTTCCTCAAACAATCTGTTTGAAAATTAAGAAAAAATAATAATTATATAATATTACAAGTTTTATTTATATTTTATTGAAATTTTATTTGGAAAAAAAATGTTCAAGATATTTTTATTATTTTATTTTATTTTATACTTTATATATATTTTTTTCTTTTATATACACTATTATTGTAGAACTACTTATGAAATGATAAGTTAACTAAATTTTTTTCATCCTTATATAATAATATTTATATATAATGGTTATGAATTAAATAAAATAAAATACATTTCTAATGTTACCATTAACATTAAATTGTGTCCAATAATAGAAATAATAATAAAAAAAACGAAAATTGCAATCAATGTCCAATGAGTTGAAAAACCAAAATGAAATTCTACTTAAGAAAGTTAAATAATAATTACATGGAATCAATAATAGCTATTTTATATATTATGTATGTGTATTGTGAAATTATTGTACTGGTTTACTGTTGACAGCTATTATCAGTATTTTTTGATGATGTATGTAAGCATATTATTTTATGTTAATGTGCAATGTTATAAAAGTTTAATAATTATTTTGTATATTTTATATTTTATTTATATATATTTTAACTTTTAAGTTACTCTATATTTTTTTTCTAATTATAATTTCTCTCTTTTTTTTTTAAATAATAATAATAATAAAAAAAAACTAATAATTTTTGTGTCCATTAGTCCAAATGTGTGCAAGTGTACAAACGCTTCCTGAAATCGCCTTTGTACACTTTTTTTTTGAAATGAATAAAAAAATTATTTATTTTTTTGATAAAAATTAATTTGTAAATCATTTCACAATCCCTAAACGAAACATTGTTTCATTTGTTGACATGTATTGTTGAAATACGTGGAGTGTCATCATTTTATGATATGGTTTTTTTCTTTGACTAAATAACTATTGGTGAACAATGTTATTTAACAAACAGTGTCGATTATAATTATTAATTTTATTATGAAGTCTTTACAGTATGGGAAAAAGAAATGAAAATAATTTGTAGAATGTGAATCTCAA
Organism: Therioaphis trifolii; assembly: GCA_027580255.1. NCBI lineage: Eukaryota > Metazoa > Arthropoda > Insecta > Hemiptera > Aphididae > Therioaphis > Therioaphis trifolii. The sequence continues at coordinate 39,772,216 of CM050409.1, read as the reverse complement.
ATTGAAAATTTAGGTACAACTTGCTTTGTTTTTTATTAATTCAATAAAAATTTAGTTTGACTAAATTGTTATATAATATAAAAAAAAATGTGTTTAAAGCTTATAGATGTCACAAAAAAAAAAAAAAAATAAATAAATAAATAAATAATAATAATTAGGCTGTCATATTAGTATTTATTTATTTATTTATTTGCTTAATTGTGGAATAAATATTTCAACATCTAAATTAAGAAATAACACTAATAGTTATAAAAGTAAAATTAAAATAATTTAAATTAATATCAGCTTAATGTATTTATACTATTAAAAATATGTAAAATATGTATACATTCACCGAACGTAGTCAAGCAGTTTTTATTACTAAATTATAAAAATTAAAAAAAACAAAACAAAAACAAAAAAGTGTCTACATTGTGCAAAATTACATGTTTATGCCAGTTATTTAAAAGACAATAAATTGTTATTAAAGAAATCAATATCTGTGGAGTTCATATGACTTAATACTTAATTCTCTGATTAAAGTTACCTGTAATTTGACAAAATATTTATCATAGAAAACAAATGTTTTTTCTTGTTTGAGTAAAACGTGGTCTATAAAATATTTTATGATTAGACTCGATTAATTTATTTTATACCTTAAATGAAAATACAGTAGAACTTTGATTAACCGTCACTGTCGGGACCGGGGCTAAGACGGTTAATCGAATAGACGGTTAACGGAAATTTTGCAAAAAAAAAAAACGTGTACATACATATACATTCATTTATTATATTTTTTTACGTGTGTGTACTTAAAAAAAAATACTTAGATATAACAAATTATAAACATACATACCACACATATTATAAAAAAAATCTGTAATTTTAGTTTGGTTTTTTGATTCTCTAGCTACACGATCCATAAATAATTACCGGTGTAATTTTCATTTTAACTTTGTTTTGATACTAAAAACTGAATAAATATTACTTTGTAGTTGATTTAATAACAATAACCATTTTTAATTTCACTGTATTAACTCTTGTGATTCAATGTATGGGCCCACTCAAAAAAATATTCCTAGATCCGCGCCTGCGCGATCGTCTAATCGCCTAATTATTTTTTTTTCGGCGGTGACTGATGACGGATAACAAAGAGTGACGGTTAATCGAAGTTCTACTGTACTTAAATCAAAATTTTCTTTCTTTGTTTTAAAGCGGTAAGATTTCAAAAAACAGTTAAAATATTCTCATAACGAGAATGTCTATTCCTACTCAAATGGCAGCGTTGAGAATGCGACCTATGAAAATTTGAATAGCTTCTAATTGTATTTTTTATCGTTATTATTTGTTATTTGTTTCCCACATAATCGAGGCATAATATTCTAAATGTGAGTGGTCAAGGAGGGTATAGGTAATGATGGGCAAATACCCGGTAAATATATTTTTGGTAAATTCTCTAGGTATTTACCCGATATTTAAAATAAATACCCGGTAATTTGGGTAATTACTTCAAACAAAAAATATTCAATACAATTTTGTTCATCAACGAACAAATGTTAAAATGTAGTGATCCAAGCCAAAATACCTAAATAGGTATAGTTTTATAATTTTTATTTAAACAGATAAGTTTAATAAATGTTATTATATAACAACTTAGAGAACTATGTTACCTAATTCAAATAGATTTAAACTAAGCCTAAATATCTACTTAATCAAAAAATATTATGACAAGTAGAAGTAAAAAAAAAAAAAAAACATAAATTAATAAGCATAGATTGTTTATAAATTTATAAATATAAAATATAATGAAAGATACAACAACAGTATTAAAATAATAAATTATAATTTATATATATTCATATAAATTATAATCGCCATGAATACAATATTATTTATGTAGGTTCTTAATTTATTATAAGTTGTGATTTTCATATAGCATATAGGTAATCCTTAACATTTTGATTTTTTGTACCTTTTAAATACATATGTAATAAGGTAAAATTAAAAAAAAATTTTTTTGTCAATTTATATAATTAAACATTATGCCTACACAGGTAGGTACCAAGTTTTTAGTGTTAAACAAGCAAATATTGTATTTAAATAATAATGCATTGGTAATAAATGATAAACAAAATAAGCTTACTATTTAATATAATTTTTTTAAATTAATTATTTTACTTACATTCTCTGATTTATTCATGTGATTAAAAAATTTGTTGATGGTTAAAGGCTTGTGCGAATTGACAGCTAAATGAGCATCATATTCATCAACTGTTTGTATTTGATCTTCAGTTGCATTAGAAGTTGTATTTTAATAAAATTTTTGTTTTATTTGTTGTGGGCAATTTGAACATTTAAGTAAATGTGCTTTCATTTTATTCACATTCATATTATACTCTTTTTGACAAAACTAGCATGACTGACGTTTATTGTTAGATATGAATTGTTCAAAGTATTTACGCACTATGTCCTTTTTTCTTCCCATAATTTTATTTTATAGTTCACAAATTTAAGCAACAATAAAAATAAATAATTTGTATTTCATTAACAAAGCAAAAACGAAAAAAAGCGCAAAAGCAAGACTAATGCCGCGTTACCAACGCATTCTTAATAACGGTATATCTATATTCTACACTTCTACCGTGTGTGTATTGCAGTCATGTGATATTTTAATATACTTTAATATTTATGTTACAACCAAGGTGGAGATATATCCATCTTGGTTACAACCACAATTTAAGATAAAATAGTATAGCCATATTAAAAAAAAAAAAAAAATACCCAATTTTTCAAAGGAAAAAATGACGTGGGTAAATACCCTGGTATTTACCCAAAATATATTTCATAACCGTTGGGTATTTACCCACAGCCATCACTAGTCATAGGTGTTGGCGAAGAGCTGATTTATTATGGAGATCGGTTTAGCTACGCTTTGAAAATACTAGATTTTTCAATAAATTAGTTTTGACGATGTTATAAGTAATAAGTAAATATTAATTTGGTGTGAAATCAGGCTATCATAATTTAGATTATAGATGATTGTGATACAATGTTGTTTTCTCTTGTAATAATAATTTTTTAAGATATGTTTTTCATAGAGAAAGTGATGGAATTGTATTTATATTTACTTTCAAAATATTTTTTTCACACTAATCAAAAAGATGATCTATGTCTAACTGTAAGGTATGTGCAACACAAACGTGAGTTGAACTTTTCAGTTTTTTTTATAACTGATATATTATGTTTAATTAATATATTATAATATTTCATATTATGAAATATGATACGAATAGAAATTAAGATGAATGGTCTGTTTGTTGTGAAATGCCTAAGAATATGTTTTTATTTTACTGATTGGGTTGTGTTTGATATGAAAGATTTAATTTTGGTTAATAATGGATTTGGTGTATCTATGTATATTTTCCAAGGCTAGGCAAGTTAACTTGTTCTTTAACTCATTAAGATAGAACTGAAAATTTTATGACAAGTTCAAAGTTAAGAGTTACTTCTCTTTATTTTTTCAACTTAGTTAGGTTACTTAAGTTAATAGGAGAAAAAAATTAACGTAGTTAAAAATCAGTTAGTTTTTTTCTTTTTTTTTTCTTAATTTATGAATTTTTACCAAAACACAATGAACAAGTTGCATTAATACATATTCATAGGTACACAAAATTACACAGATTAATGGTTTTACAAAAATAATCTTATGTTATCTGTATTATAATTTTATAAATAATAATATTTCCATGTTATTTTTTTGGCATAAAACAATCAGAAAAAAAAACTTATTAAATTAACTTAACGTAGCTATAAAATATTATCTTGATTGAAAAGTCAGTGCATAAAATAAGTAAAAATCAAACTCGATAAATTCAAAGTTACTTAAAAAAAAGTACCCAACACGTTAATTCATTTGATGAAAAGAACTTATCTTTAATTTTTTAACCCGTTAATCCCCTGCCTTGATTATTTCAAGTTAATAAATTAAGAAATCATGATTTATCTTATCAAATGCTTAACCAAAATCTGCGGAAATTATATCAATTTCATGTTCAAATAAAAATTAATTTAAATTATATTTTTCAAATGATAATAAATGTACTACTGCGGTAGGTATAGCCTTTTCTAAATCTATACTGAGTATGAAAAGTATTGAGGAATTTAGTAAAAAATTGTAGATTTCAAAAAGATTGAAAACATTAATTTATATTTTTTGACAACATTTTTTTTTACTCGTTTAATTGATAAGTATAACGTTGAATTTTTTCAACTCCATTGTAAGACTTAGTTCCAACGAGGTTAAAGTAAAAAGTATTTGTTGGTTGTTATATTATTTTATTTTTTTGTGACTCAATAATCACTAAGTTATATTTATGGCTAGCAACTAAATCATTCGATGAGCTGATTTGTACAAAATTTTAAAACAACTACGAAAAGGTTGTATGCAATTTTTCAAATTAATTTTAAATTTTGTTTTTTTTTCATAGTTCTTGCCAGTGATGTAAAAATACCGTATTTTATATTTCACTTATATAAAACTTGTATTATACAAGTATTATACATGTATTATTATGTATTTTATAAAAAAAACTTATAATAGCTATAAATTGTTATAAATAGTTACCTAAATACTCAAAACTGGTCAATGTGTCCATGTAATTTACATAGTGTGTATTCGAAACAAATAACAATAAAAAAAAAGAATTTTTCTAGTTTTTGATAGAAATACAATGTTTTAATAGGTATTTTAACAATATAAATTAACAACTTCACAATAAAATATGTATCACTGATATTATTTGAACTTAATCTTACTTTATTATTGTCAGTTGTTTTAAACATTGATGCAATTCTTCCTTTTCCTATGGAGAAATTGTCTCCACTTTTTTTACAAATCAGTAAATGCTTTAATTTAAAATCAGTTAAACGAAACGTATTATAGGCATATTAAGCTTCTTTGCAAAATAAACGTTTTCGTTTTTCAGTCTTTCCGTCGAAATATTTAATGCAATACTTATCAACAATAGCTTTTTGTTTGGAAGGACGATCCATACTAAAAACTAAGTTAGTAATAAACTAAAAACGAATTAATAATTTTAATATTAAATTTAATTACTATTTAATCAGTGCTTGATTTGAAAAAAAAATAGAAGGGGGACTTAACCGATGTTTGATAAACGAGCGTTCCACACAAAATTACCTGGGGAGGGCAAAGCATCCCCCTTCAGCCACCCATAATCCCCAAAAAAATCAATTTATTATACTCTACTTGAGATCCTAAATTTTAATGCAACCTTAGTAGTTAGTACATTTACCTACTCTATGATATTACTAGAAAAATGTCAAATATCTTTAGTCGGTTTTTTTTTTTTATAAATGCTTAATCCCAGAATTTGATTTCCCTTATACTACACCGCGGCTTTGCCTTCAACTTTTCTACATCGATCGTAATGCTTTCTTAAATTACTTTTACTAACTATACATTTTTTAAATGTGTCGACCATTATAACCGTGACGACAATGGGGTTTTCCTTTATTTTAATGCAAACAGAGTTCTGCAGTATCCCGTATTTTGTGATAATCTGGAAATCTATAAATCGATTGATATAAACTGTAGTAAGTTTTTGAATTGCTTTGATAAAATTATTATGACCAAGCTGGGTGGTAGATTTTGAAATAAGTTTTGAAAACATTTCTACTCGAAATAGAGGGAAACGAATACAGACACATACCGGTTTGTAACAGATCTCGTTGGCTCAGTAAACCAGATGACTTGCGGTCCCCTTTGACCAAAAATATTCGTTAGGTAAGGTTAGGTTAGGTTAAAGGTAAAGGTGCGATCCCACGGCGCGGCGCGTGTTGCGGAGTTTGTCTCCACTACACGCGCCACTGCACAAGCGCGCCTCTACGCGCGTTTACATATCCCACGGCACGGCGCGTTTCTAGGCGCGGCGCGTTTTGAGGCACGACAAAATGCCGCGCCAATTTTATTTCTTGGGATTTGAATTCTAGTGAGCATTCATCATTGTGTTTCTTCTCTTCTCGGGGCACGGATGCTGGTTATTCTTGTTGGTATTTTTTGTGAATTGTGCTATTTTTTAGTTAAATATATTTTTTAGATTCTGAGTGAAGCGAAGGATCTTATGGTTTTACAATGATGTTTATTTTTATTTTTTTTTCTGTAAACACTTTTTCGTATAGAAATCCTTGTCCAAAAAATTCATCCAGCAACTTTTTAGATTCGAAATTGAACTGAGATGGTACTTTAGAGAGGTCATTTTTCCAAAACCTCCATAGTTTTTCCAGTAATCAAGAATAACGATCGAAAAACTGAGTAAAAACGGTAAAATCGGTAAAAATCCGCCGCAAACGAGATTTTCTCTGTTCAGATTTTAGGTATTTAATCATAAATCGAAAAGTATTGAAGATAGAAATTTGAAAATTTTATCCAATATCAAATACATACTTTTTTATATTGGACAATATTTTCAGAACAATTACAGCACTTTTGACTTAAATATAGAACTTTTAATTTACCAAATCGTTTGAAAGTTTTTATGTAATATAATTTTAAATATTTGACAAAAAGTTCTGAAAATTTAATATGACCTTACTCATATACCTACCTAATTATCCTAACAAAAGTTCAAAAATCGTTAGTCAGGATTTTTTTTTATACACACTTTAATAAATTATTATAACTCACCAAAAATTATACAAATAACCGTAAAATACGTAAACAGTATTTAAACAATAATATATTATATCACACTGAAGCTTTGCTCAGAATCGTTTTATACTAAAGAAATGAGTCATAATTTCTTTAAAACTTAATACATTCATCACCAATATCTTGTCTGAGGACCAAAGGGACGAAGGACGAACTTTTTAGTATCATAGTTATTGTTACTTTATTGAATATACAACATGGAAGATCAATTATTTTAAATGTTTCGAGTGGAGAAACTGAACATGCCGCGCCGCGTCGTGGGATTCAACTACACGTGCCGCGCCACTTTTCCTTTGACGCGGGACACAAATACCGACAATTTTCGGGAACAGACGCGCCGCAACGAGCCGCGCCGCACCAATCCCACGGCGCGTTTGCTGTTCCGTGCCACACCGAGCTACGCGCCACGCGCCGTGGGATCGCACCTTAACATTCGTGTAGTCAAATCGTCTATACGCGACGCCGTGTAAAGTTTTTTTTTTTTAATGCATCATATTGTTGAATCAAACATTTATTGTTAAGATGTATGGTACTTACATAATATTGTACATTTATAAAAGAAAATTAATTCAAAAGCACCATTATCAGTTACGTTAGGTTAGAAGACATATTTATAAGTCATATAAAACTTTATTGAAAACTCAATTAAATTAATCAATAATATTTAAATTGTAGGAAGGTAATGTACGTCTCTTGATAATAATTTCTATGAAAACATTTTTAGCGTGAAATGTCAGTTCATCGATAATAATCACCTAATCAATCGAAGAAATATTTCGTAGAGCCCAAGTATGTTGAAATTTGAAATTCGTTAAATTATGTAGGGCTAATAAAAAAAAAACTGTTTTCACTTGATGGCCATCGTGTTTGCCAGATATATATTTTTCGAGTACTTTAAGCGTGTGCTCTGTATGTTTGGAGTTTAAATTAAATTATATACATTATCGTACCTAACATCGAATTAGCATGCCATTGTTGACTTATGTTTTTAAAACTAATGTTTAAGTAAATTATTTTATTGAAACACGAATAGTGTTCACGGTGCGTCGTACTAGCTGTGATGGAAATGCATCATACATCATTTGCGTAAAAATTATCGCATTTTTTGATTGTTTTTATTTTTCAAATCGAATAACGTCAATAAGTATTTATTAATCATACCTCGAAACAGTAAAATGAAAAATAAACTTAAAACACAGTAAAAATATACCAAATTTATGTTGTAAATAATTCCACGGTACGTTAAATTATTTTATAGTATTATTAAATGTTTTACTCATGCCTCTCATTGTATTACAATCTTAACTACCTTTCAGATCACGCACTTGTAGACAGTGATGCTCCCATCATTTTTTATGAGGGTGTACTATGAATGAAGTTTTTCGCGAAAAATGAAGGCTATTTGTGCCTTATAATATTAGATGGTCATTGAATAAAATAAAAATCCTATCACAAATTAATTAGCAAGTGAAATGGTCAACATTTTTTTTAGTCATATAATAGGTAATACTATCAAAAAGTTTGCTCCACTCTAACAAAAACTGGAATGACGTCACTGGCGCCAACAGATCGGTAAATAACCACTATAATTTTAATTGCCATATGAGCTCCCATAATATCAAATAGTATCTATTATAATATTATACTACAACAGTTAAGAACTATTAAGTAACAAATAAACCAAAAATAAATAGTATTTTTTTTCTTTATTTAAGAATTTGTTTGAGAGTATACGTAGTATACCCAAGCATTTTTATTAAAAGCCTGAGAGTGTACGGCGTATATGTAGTATACCCAATGAGAACACTACTGATTGTAGACTATATATATGAATAAGGTTATATGAGTGTTATTTAGAGATGGTTAAAAGTGACAAAATATTGTCACTGGTGACAGTGGTGACAGCGACTAATATGTCACGGTGACTTTTAATGGTGACTTGTCACCAATTAAATCACTCAATTTACTCAATGAACTTAGAAGTTACTTTTGTCACCATTAAAGTCACCAGTGGAACAGTGACAACAGTCACCAACCTTTTAATCAATCACCGTAAATTTTAGTCGCCAATGACAAATTTCTGGTGACATTATCAAAGTATTTAATCTATTCTCAATTCTGTGATATTACTATATTACATTGTCGTCAAAATTATACATTTATAAGTTATAACATTGTAACCATAAGTCACCAGTCACCATTTAAACTATTTCACTGTCGCAGTGACCACTGACAAACAGTAACACTGTTGTCGCCGTGAAAAAGTAACGAAATTTTTTACTCATCCCTAGTTGTTTCGGTGACTTGGTGACTAAGGTATTAGGTATTCTAATAATCTATAGTGACAAGTGACAATATAAGTGACAAGAGTGACAAAAGTCGCCACAATATATTTGATAAAAACTAGATATTTGAAAGTGACCACGGTTAGTAACATCCGTGATAGTGACAGACTACAGAGTGACCAGCGCCCCGACCCAATATATTTTTTCTTTGATAGTAGCTTAGTCACCATGTAAGTCACCGTGTCACCATGAAGACAACGATTGTGGCGCAGCGACAGGTAGGGACACACTTGTCGCGGTGACAAAGTAACGGCGACGTGATTTTTTACACACTGAAATTAAATTTCAACGCGACTTGACTTGTCGAAATTCAACTGGCCACAAATACTTTTGCCGACTTGACAACAACCAGTGCTCGGAATTATATGAAATAAAACGTGAAACCGTTCATTTATCTGCAGACAATCGAGCACATCAACACTATTTGACGATTTGTCTAAGCCAGTGTCGTCTACGACGGGAGACCTCAAGGACAGTGGTATGTACGTCCGTGGTGTACTGGGAAGACACGTTTGGGTACGCGTCGGATTTTGCCGAGCAAGCGACCTTACAGACTAAATCTCTACTCCAGGTGGTGAACCGGTTCGAGCAACCGTCCGAGGAATGTTGACAAGGGCGTAGTAAGCGAAAACCGTATAGTAAATACTTGACGACAATTTTACCAGTTAATATTTTTATTAAAGAAAATAATGTTAATTCAGTGTATAAATTTAACTTTTATTTTATTTTTTTTTTTATGATGACTTTTTTCTAACAGATATAAATTTTACTCGAGATATATTTTATGAAGTATCTCACAAACAGATTACCAAATACAAACTATTCAATGAATTTCTTGTACTTTATTTAAAAAAAAAAAAAGTTACGTTTATAATAAAATAGGTTTAAAATTATTGATTTAATTTAAATAATTCTTTTCAAAAAATCTTTTAAAAAAAAAAAAAACATCATTGTAGAATACATAATATATAAAACATAAACAAATCATACTATTGATATAAAAATCAAATACGTAAAAGCAATGGAATATTACATAAAACGTAGCAAATACAAATGATTATATAATATAAAATAATTTATTTTTACAGTACAAAATCCAATTTATGGGGTATATTTACAAATCTATTTATGACTTCTTTAACAACTATTTCATCATTTTTATAAACATTCATGAGAGTGAATTCTGTCAGTCAGTTAGTCTTATTAAATATTATTTCTTTGATACATTTTTAGTCAACTCAATGTTGAAAATGATCGCTCTAGAGTTGCAGTAGTTACAGGCAAATAGTAGCTTATAATGTTAAAATGTACATTTGGATAAAGATTGCTGGAAATTTGACTCAAGTAGTTAAGTAATTAATGAACTTATTGGGAGGTCATCGCCAGTTACATTTTGCCATTGTGACTTCCAAGTTTTAATCTCAGTGACAAACGTGCCAATCAAAATTTGGCAATGAAGGTTTGTAGCATTCTTCAACTTTAATCTATATATACATATAAACGGAAGTGTCCTTCTGATTCATAATCAACGCAGCGCCGAACCTATGAGAGTAATCGACTTAAAATTTTGAGGATAGATTAAAATATTATAATTTCGCCGTGTACTAAGAAATGATTTTTCAAAATTTTGATTTTATTTATCGGTAAAAATTAATGTTTACGTTCAAATTGTATATCTGTATACATATTGGGTGTTTATATAATGAACTATTAAATAATATTAGCAGTCGGCGGATAACGTTTGGTGCCATATTCCAGGGAAATGTCAATTATTATTAAAAATATTTATAAATGTTATAACTAGGGCCCTGATTTACATGCTCTTAAAAAAAAAAAAAAAGCAGAAATATGCCGTATGAAATAAGCATTACGCTCTTATTTTGTAGGAATTTACACTTAAAAATCAAAAATATACAAAAAAAAAAAACTCGAATTTGGATCATATTTTTTATTTTCATTATTTTTTGTATTCTATAACATTATTTTAATTAAATTATATTATACTTATATGATTTTTTTTCAACAAATTTTATTTCAATCTAAAAAATCAATATCCAAAAATGTGTTGTATTAAATAAATTATGTCGCTTTAAGATAAGAAAACGACTTTCTCAAATCATCGCAGAGTCGAACCTTTCAGAGCTATCTATTTGAAATTTCGATGGTAGATTAATACAATGATTTCACCAAAAGATTTTGACAAAGGGTTTTTTCAAAATTTTGATACTAATTTTTATCAAATGTTGTGTATGCGATAAAGATAACTTGACAATAGTTTGTATTAAAAAACATTTTTAGAAAGTCCACCAGGCAAGCCAAAAGTTTGTTAAAAAAGAAAAAAGTTTACGAAAAATATGAAAACAAAATCTGAGATTCGAACTCAATTACGTTACATTAAAATGGTTTCTACGTATTCTATTATCAGTCTCTACAGGCAGACGGAGTTTTTGTATAGTCCGTGGCACACTAATTATTTAAAAAAAAATTAATTGATCTGTGACTGTTCGGTATTCTGTAATTTGTGCTGTTTCGAGTCACAGTCATAGCGGATCGCAATCAGAGCCGGATTATTAGGATCAGCGTCGCCCTGGAGCAATATGTGTTTGATAGGAAATTTTTTATCAAGAAGTCATTAAAAACTCAAAACAGTATAATATATATTTCATGTAATATTGTACGAATAAGTTAAACAATTAAAAAAAAATAACACCTTTGGTACCTTATGTTATTACGTAAATAACTACTACAAGTTTAAAACCTTAAATTTTTTATATTTTTTATCTGCGTATAATAGGCGCAGGTATGTATATTTTAACGAAAATAAGACGATAAAAAGCGTAGTCAACGACGCGGCACAAGAAATTGATTAGACAAAACTACAGAAGTCGTTTATTTATAACAGAATTTTACAAAATTGTATGTAAACTGTGATTAATACCACTATATTCGTGGTTATACTATGCCGCTAGTCAATCCTTATAATAGATTCTTTATTCAGTTTAGCTTATAATTTTATATTTTAAAAATAAGAAAATATATTATTATAATGAAAATATGTAATTTTTCAATAGTCAACCTTATATTACTCGATTTAATTATGTACGAATTTGAATAATTAAACATAAATACGATATTTAATATTTTGTAATGAATTGAATAGACCACAAGTTTTTCATCTAATTATCATTACAATTTATTTTGAAATGTAACTAACACATTATACATATATCGATTACAATGAACATATAATACAAATTCACAAACTTGATAATAATGCCGAGGAATATAAATCAAATCTCGCGGATACGTATACAAACATGAAGATTTTTGTAATGGTTTTTACTCACTAGTGAGGTGTGGAAATTAACGTAATGAATAATAAATGAACTGTTGAAACAGCTGCACCGTAATGGACAGCAAAAAGGATCTACAGTGTGCCACGGGGTAAAGGGTACCACGGTGGTCACACGGCAAAACAAAAGATGATGGCGGACCGCGGCGAACTGGGAATTAGCGGCGTATAGCGGTGAACTCGAAACTGGCGGCGTAAATGGAAACTGGCGGCGTACAGCGGCGAAATGGAAACTGGCGGCGTACAGCGGCGAAATGGAAACTGGCGGCGTACAGCGGCGAACTCGAAACTGGCGGCGGAAATGGAAACTGGCGGCGTACAGCGGCGAAATGGAAACTGGCGGCGTACAGCGGTGAACTCGAAATTGGCGGCGTATAGCGGCGAACTGGAAACTGGCGGCGTACAGCGGCGAACTCGAAACTGGCGGCGTATAGCGGCGGAAATGGAAACTGGCGGCGTACAGCGGCGAAATGGAAACTGGCGGCGTACAGCGGCGAACTCGTCGATGCAGGGTACTCACGGATAGTAGACCGAGTATCACGATGTCTCTAGCCGTCCTGAAGAGGAGACCGAGAGAACACCGGTTACTAGCCTAGACTAGCGGGAGCACACTGCTCGAGGTGGATGAAGATTGCAGAGTGAACCTCGTCGTTATGATGGTATATTCTCCAAGTCAACTGGGACCCAAAATTATTCTGGCTCTTGATTTTAGTATTGACTGTAGCTTTAAAGGGTTCTCTGGGCTTTTACCATAAGTATCCCTGGTCCAGCATCCGGCTGGTATACCAGAGACTAATGACAGGGATCCCTATGACTTCGTTGTAGCCACTTAAAACGTCCGTATAATATGGATGATAATCGTGTTGAGATAACGCGCTATCTATTGGGCATTTTTATCGGCGCTGCACCGGTTAGGCGCGTGGCTACCGCTACGCGTCGCGTCGTGATCATTGACGGACACTTTTATGTTCGTTACATAGTCCCCTTTTTCTTTAGGTGCGTATCCCTTTTCGAAGTAAAAGGAGACGTACCTAAAGGAAACTGATTATTACTTCGGTTGTTTGTTCGGATACCATTTTCGTTTCGCTGCTTTCCGTTTTTCTGCTTGACTGAGGCGTTGTTCCTTTGGCTGAGTACATATATAATTAAATTTTTTTTTTTTTTTTTTTTTTTTTTTTTTTTATGTTTTTTATTATTTTTTTAAACAAACATATAAACATTTAAACATATAAATAAAATGTAATTTCAGTTTATTATTGACTTCCTGGATCTATATGAAACAGTGTTTCCTTGACCACATATGGCTTGATATTTTTTACATTGTAGGTGCTCAGATTTGGGCCTTCTTGTATAGTGACAGTGTTATTGTCATTGACTTGATTGATGAGGTATGGTCCTCTATATAACAAGAATAATTTTTTGATAGCATTATCTTCGAGTGATGACAGTTTATGTTCTTTAACCAGAATCAGTTGTCCTTTATAATATTTTATGAATTTCTTGTTTTTATCATGATGTTGATTCCGTTGCTCAGCCATGTGCTTCATTCTTTTGTGAGCGAATTGGATCATTATTTCGATATTTTCATTTTTTTGTTCGTCTGGGAAATTTATTAGTTTTCTTAGTGTGAGTGATTGGCGAGGTTTTCCCATCAACTCTTGTGGTGTGTACCCGGTGGTGGTATGGGTGGTGTTGTTAATCCAGAATTCAATCTTCTTTAAATATTGTACCCAATTGGTATGTTTTTGATGGCAATAGGTCCTCAACATGCGTCCTACTTCGCGGTTGGTTCGCTCAACAGGATTCCCTTCGGGATGGTAGGTAGTCGTACGGAGTGCGGTTATTCCCAACTGGTGCAGTCGTGTGGTCCATTTCTTACTGTGGAACTGTGTTCCATTGTCGGTTAGAATTTGTTTGATGGGACCACACGCTGGAAGATACTGTTTTTCAATACGGTTGAGAATAGTTTCGGTGGTTGCTTTGCGTAATGGGTATACTTGTACGTATTTGGTGAAGATATCCAGCATCACCAATATGTATTTCGCTCCTAACTGTCCCCTGGGGAGTGGTCCAATCAAATCTAATGAAACCATTTCCCGAGGTCCGGCAGGTATGTTTGATACCAATGGTCCCCTGGTGGTTTGATTATAAATCTTGGTCTTTTGACATATGTCGCACGATTGGGTGATCCTTTTTATTCGTTTGAACATATGTCTGAATTGGCAATCAAGTCTTAGTAGACGGTAGATCTTGGTTGCCCCGCCATGCCCATATTCTTCGTGTGTTTCAGTGACTAGTTGGTTGACCATAATATCAGGGATCATTATTCGGTGTTGACCTTTGTTATCCACATAGAAAAGTAAGTCGTTATACCATTTATAAGGAAAGTTTGTTTCATGGGGTAGGTGTAATATGATTCGATGAATGATTTCGTCCTGATGCTGTAGTCTTGACAAATTTTGAAATTGTTGTGTGAGTCCTTTGCTGTATTTTCCCAATATGAGTTGGTTAATGAATATCTGTTGGTGTTTTTGTAGGGTGTCTTCTTCCCTTTGTGGATATCTCGTTAAGGTGTCTGCCCCTACATTCTCCTTACCAGCAATGTGTTGTATTTGTAGATTAAACTCTTGAATTTGTATCGCCCATCTCATGAGCCGTGCGTTCAATAATTTACATGAATTGAGAAATGTCAGCGCTTGGTGGTCGGTCAGTAGATTGGTTACATGTCCCAATATGTAATTTCTGTATTTCTTACATGCAAAAACAATTGCCAATAATTCTTTTTCTGTGGTGTAATAGCGACGTTCTGCCTCATTGAGTGTCCTACTGGTGAACCCTATGGTGCGGTGTTGGCCTTCAGTATCTAACTGGTACAGTTCTGCACCAATGTGTGTGTTGGAGGCATCGGTCGCGAGATAAAATGGTTGTCCGAAGTCGGGATATTTGATTATGATATCTTCTAAGAAACATTGTTTAATCTGCTCAAAAGTTCTTTGTTGTTCCTCTCCCCATTTCCACACATGGTCCTTCTTGGTGAGTTGACTTAGCTTCTCCGTTAATCGTGACAGATCCCTAATGTATTTCCGGTAGAAATTAATAAACCCAAGGAATGATCTGACTTGTTTCTTGGTTTTTGGTGGTTGAAAATCTTGAATAGTTGTGATTTTGCTGGGATCCATACTTATACCTTTCTCAGAGATTATATGTCCCAAAAAGGTGATATGTTCTCTTAAAAATTGTGATTTTTGAGGATTGATTTTGACATTATATTTCTCAAATTTCTTGAATATTGCTTCCAGGTGTTCTATGTGTTCATTGAAACTTGTGGAGGTTATATGGATGTCATCTACATATACTGCTGCGAATTCCAGTATCTCTGGTCCCAAAACTTTGTCCAGAATCTTTTGGAACTCGGCCACTGAGTTTACCAGACCGAAAGGCAAAACTTTAAATTGGTAGTTCCGTCCCCTATGTAGGAAGGCGGTAATTTCTCGCTTTTCTTTCTTTAAAGGACACTGCCAGTAGCCAGCCGTCAAGTCAATGGTACTCAGATACTTTGTTCCTTGGAATTTAAGTAGTATCTCCTCAATATTCATTGGACATTCACGGTCGGGTATGATTCTTTTATTGATCTGTCTTGCGTCTAGGCAAAGACGTATCTCTCCATTCTTTTTTTCGATGCTAACTATTGGCTATGACCATGGTGACTCCGATGGTTCGATTATCCCGAGTTGTAGCATCCGTTGCACTTCTTGGTCTACCTTATGCAGTTTGGATATGGGTATATGGTATGGACGTTGATATACCGGTTCTCCTGGTGTAACTCTAATTTGACATTCGTATTCTTGTATACATCCAGGGCTGTTTGAGAATATTTGCTGGTATTTTCGCATGAGTCGGTTGAAAGTATCACTCTCTTCTTGGTTCAAAGTGTCGTTCTCTTTTATTTCGTCCATTATCTCGATGTGGGAGATTTGTTCCTCTTTGGTGGTGTTTCTGGGAGTGTTCTCTGAGAATGGTGTACTCTGTGGTTTCCCTTGAATTGACCACTGAATGGTTTTATTGTTGAAGTTGATGTGTGCTTGATACTGGTTGAGTACATCCGCACCGATGATGGCTCGTTCATTTAAGTTCTCTACTTGGACAAAATTGACAAATAATTGGGTGTCCCCTATTTTGCACGAGCAGAACAACTGTTTTGACACTTAGCAAATTTTCTTGCCTACTGCATTACTTATTCGTACATTATTTATGGGCAGCACTGGTACCTGTTGATCCCATTTTAATATCTGGTCTGCTAATTCTTTGTTGATTACACTAATGGTAGCTCCTGTGTCTACTAATGCTGTCACTTCCTCGTTTTCTATGAGACATTGGATGTATGGGCTTATGGATGTAGTCTCATTTCCAATGAGATTTATTGTGTGTTCTGCCGATACTTCCTCCTCTGTTTCCTCATCACTGCCATCTTCGGTTGTTACTTGGTTGAGTCGTGGTTGTCCTCTCCATGATTGCTGATTATTTGTGTCTTGCTCTCTTCGTTGGTTATCCCTGTTTTGATTATTTCTGTTATCTGGGTATGATGTGTTTGACCTTGGATCTCTCCTCTGTTGATTGTTTCGGGATGAGTCCTGTCTGGTGTAATTGCTTTCCCGGAAGTGGGTTGGTTGATTCCCCCGGTTGTTGTTGTCTCTCGGTGGCAGTCGCCGATGTTCTTCAGTTCCTAATATTTTCATGGCATTTAGTATGGTACATTCTGGAAGTGATATGAGGATGGCCCTTAGATCTCCGGGGTAGTGGTTGGCTATATTTTTGACAATTTCGGCTTCTGACAGTTTGGGTACTTCTAAGTGCCTTAGTTTAGTTGCCCAGTACGAAAAGTGTTCTCGGTAACTGACTTCAGATTGTATTTGCTTGATCCCAAGACACTGACTCCATGTTTGCATCTGAATCTCTCTTGACCAGTATTCCTCCAAGAATGTATTGCAAAATCCTCTATAGCTGTGTATTTGAAATCGTATCGTTGAGAACCAGTTACTGGCTGCTGTTCTCAAACAGTCACCGGCAATAATTAATTTTTCTTCGTTCTGTATTATCTGTTTCAGCGTGAAATATTCATCTAATCTGTTTAAGAAATCGATTGGATGGACGTCTCTTCTGTTTCCGTAGTATAGAGGCTTCGTAATGTCGGTATTCAGTCCTCTACACGTTTCGGTTCTCCTGTGTTCGTTATTTTGTATATGGTGCTCTTCACATGTGCTTTCCATTTTTCTTAACTTCTCTTCGGATTCTTGTTTTAAATTCTGAATTTCTTGTTTTAATATCTTGATTTCTTCGGTCTTCTCCTCGGACTCTTGTTTTAAATTCTGAATTTCTTGTTTTAATACTTTGATTTCTTCGGTTTTCTTTTGATCTACTGTTTCCCAATGACACTTCAGGTTTTCTATTTCTTCTCTGTTTTTCTCCTCTAACCTTTTTAATTTTCTATTCATTAATTCTTCCATTTTTTCTACTATTTCTTCTTCGTCGTATCCTGTTCTTTTCCTAGGACCCATGTTAATAGATGTAGTTTTTCTTGAATTCTTTTTGTTTTTCTCAGTTAAGAGCGCGAGATTCTGGTTATGGTGTCGTGTAAAAATGTCGAGCTCTTGTAGTTGGGCGCCAATTTGTAATGAATTGAATAGACCACAAGTTTTTCATCTAATTATCATTACAATTTATTTTGAAATGTAACTAACACATTATACATATATCGATTACAATGAACATATAATACAAATTCACAAACTTGATAATAATGCCGAGGAATATAAATCAAATCTCGCGGATACGTATACAAACATGAAGATTTTTGTAATGGTTTTTACTCACTAGTGAGGTGTGGAAATTAATGATGGCGGACCGCGGCGAACTGGGAATTAGCGGCGTATAGCGGTGAACTCGAAACTGGCGGCGTATAGCGGCGGAAATGGAAACTGGCGGCGTACAGCGGCGAAATGGAAACTGGCGGCGTACAGCGGCGAACTCGAAACTGGCGGCGGAAATGGAAACTGGCGGCGTACAGCGGCGAAATGGAAACTGGCGGCGTACAGCGGTGAACTCGAAACTGGCGGCGTATAGCGGCGAACTGGAAACTGGCGGCGTACAGCGGCGAACTCGAAACTGGCGGCGTATAGCGGCGGAAATGGAAACTGGCGGCGTACAGCGGCGAAATGGAAACTGGCGGCGTACAGCGGCGAACTCGAAACTGGCGGCGTATAGCGGCGGAAATGGAAACTGGCGGCGTACAGCGGCGAAATGGAAACTGGCGGCGTACAGCGGCGAAATGGAAACTGGCGGCGTATAGCGGCGAACTGGATACTGGCGGCGTATAGCGGCGAACTGGAAACTGGCGGCGTACAGCGGCGAACTCGTCGATGCAGGGTACTCACGGATAGTAGACCGAGTATCACGATGTCTCTAGCCGTCCTGAAGAGGAGACCGAGAGAACACCGGTTACTAGCCTAGACTAGCGGGAGCACACTGCTCGAGGTGGATGATGATTGCAGAGTGAACCTCGTCGTTATGATGGTATATTCTCCAAGTCAACTGGGACCCAAAATTATTCTGGCTCTTGATTTTAGTATTGACTGTAGCTTTAAAGGGTTCTCTGGGCTTTTACCATAAGTATCCCTGGTCCAGCATCCGGCTGGTATACCAGAGACTAATGACAGGGATCCCTATGACTTCGTTGTAGCCACTTAAAACGTCCGTATAATATGGATGATAATCGTGTTGAGATAACGCGCTATCTATTGGGCATTTTTATCGGCGCTGCACCGGTTAGGCGCGTGGCTACCGCTACGCGTCACGTCGTGATCATTGACGGACACTTTTATGTTCGTTACAATTTGTATTACAAAAGTTATATGCCACTCCCAAAAATTTGCCGCCCTGGAGCAAAAGCTCATTTTGCACCTATGTTAATCCAGCTGTAATCGCAATTCGAGGTTTGCATAAAAAATATTTTTTTGGTAAGTGTACAGATTCAGTCAACAATTTGTAATTATATCTGAGATCTGAACTGGATACCGTTGCACTAATATAATATCATTAAGTTCTTCATCAGTTTCTTCATATACTCTACGGAATACGGGCAGGCGTACTCATTGTATACTTCACGGGCAGACCTATCGCTTAACTGACGTGCTATATTGTCATTTCATCATTTATTCGTATTTTGTGAACTTAGGTGCAGTTTACCAACGTGACTCGAGGACTCATTTAAATTTTATTCTTTCTAATGCTGAGAAATTGAATGAGATGACATAAAAGCCCCCTTTTTTTTTGTATGGACGACCGTTATATTATCATTTTATAAGAAAATTGTTACGTTAAAATTGTAAAGAAGATAAACTTTTGATTTTTGTTTTTTTGTTTTTTTTTTTTTTGAGAAACTATTAAATACGTATTGAGATTGGACAACTGTTGAAAAAAAATATGATGTGGTACGAAAAAAAATGTGTATATGTCGAGCGTGTGTGTGTGTGTGTGTGTGTGTGTGTGTGTGTGTGTGTGTGTGTGTGTGTGTGTGTGTGTGTGTGTGTGTGTGTGTGTGTGTGTGTGTGTGTGTATGTGTGTGTGTGTGTGTGTGTGTGTGTGTGTATGTGCGCTTGCTTCGTATGTGCGTATTTGCGTCACGAGTTTTCAGAGTGTGTGTAATACAAGCTCTAAAACCTCTTATTTCTAACGAAATCCTTGAAAAATATTATTTCGAGCCGTATTTTCGCCTGATAAAGACGCGTGTCATACACTGTATTTTTCATTTGTGTATAGTTTCATGCTCGTAACGTAAAATAATACAACAATGACACGCGCACGAATTATTACGCGGTTTACTATACGTATTAAGAAGGCGAGTAATCGATATCACTTTGCGTCACATACGAATCGACACTCATCTCCTCAATCTAAATTTTTTTATTTTATTTTTTTTTTTTACTAAAAAGTATATTTACAATCTGTATATGTTAACAATAGGTAAAAATGATGATTTTGAAATATTTGACATGAAACGCGTTAAGAGGAGACTATTCAGCACTAGAACCTCAGAAAACATTAAAATTTTGAAGATAATTTTATGTTAAAAGGTCTCTAGACCAATATTTCTTTTCAATTGACGGGCAAAGTTTTGTGGCAGTGTGAGAGAAGACATTGTGTTTATGAGAGTGTTAGTATGGTTTAATAATTTTGAATGGAATCTTTTGTAATGGTGTTTTTGTAATGCAATTCATCTTAATAATTAAAACTGAATTTATTTGGCGTTATACAATATCAAAGGGAAACCACGTACATCGCATAGTTCATGATTCGCGAATGACCGTTAGTGCCAAGCAGCGACTAGCGGAGCTCAATTTATGAGAACACCGAAGTTATGTTACGCTCTTTGAGCCTTGAACTCCCATCATCCGAGTCCCGGCCGCGGATTAAACCAATTGTATTTAGCGTTAATCGAATAACCATAAGAAAAATAATATTCTTAAAAACGAAGTCACGGTATTTCATTTTTATTTTCTAGAACTAAACAACGTATTAAAAATATACACGTGCATAGGCGTGGCCCGACTTTTAATATAGACGTTGCTGAAAACATATTTTTCTTAACTTTTCCATCTTCTATCTTTTAACAAGCGAAAATGAGTCATAAAATCATATCTTTGAACCTGCTACGTTTTTCAAGGGGGTGTTAGTGCACCGTCGTGCACCCCCGTATAATTACGCTCCTGGCCGAGTGAAACCGGTGGCGTAAAACGTATGGCCAAATGAAACCGATGGCGTGAAGGCAGCTTCTCGATGTCGAAGCGTATGTGGGAGGGAGGCATGTGCAACGGTCGATTGTGCGCCACTATAGGACTAACAGTATTAATGATCGGTCGATAAATGAAAAAACAAATTGAACAATACCAAAAGCGGCTTTTTATTGATTGGAAAAAAAACAAAACAAAACGTAGGTAAAATTTTACACTGATAAAACACAAAATCTCCGGAAACTTCACGGAGGTGTGTGGGGGGCATGAAAACGCCGAGACCGGAGCGCCCGCGTTACAGCCGAGCGGTGGCTACGCCGCACGGACCGTATCGGCCGAACACGTCGACCGGTCGCACGGCAAAGTGCAACCGGCTGCACGGCAGCAGCCCCTCCACACGGACGTCGGCCGGAAGCACCTGGACGCGCACGCGGCCGTCGATGAGGACCCACGGGTCGCCGGGTGCAGACAACTCCGCGCGCGCGTACACGCGGTACCAGTTTACGGGCGCCGCGTCCGCCGCACCAGCAGCTACCGCCGCCGGGTCCGTTCCGAAGATCATGCGCACGGACGTGTGGCTCTCCGGGAAGACGCGGACTTGCGGCGCGTCGGGCACGCGGGGCCTGACCGGGTCGAGCGGGCGGCCACGGCACGCGACCCGCGGACGGCTCGGTCCCGGGCCAGACGTCGAGGCTGGGCGCGCTCGGCCAGCGCCTGAGTAGACGGCCGCCCGGGAACGGCGCCCGTGGCGGCTGCGACGACGGCTCCGGGTCCGCGGCCGTTTGCTCCTCCCGGCCCGGCGGCGAGTGCGACCCGCGACGGACGCGCTTGGCCACTCCCGCGGACGTGCACTCCGACGACCGTTTGGCCGCGACCCTCCGGGCGTTGTGCGAACGGAGCTCGCGGTCCGTCGGCGAAGGCGACCTACGACGGCGAAGGCGACCTACGACGGCGGCGCTGCAGGGCCGCTCCCGCGCACGGCACCCATTCCGGGCTGTCGGGGCGACTGGTGGCCGGCAACGTCTCGGCGCTCCTGGCCGGCGACCGCGGCGTCCTGGTCCGTTTTCCGCGGCGACCGGCGGCGGGCAGAGCGGCCGCAACACGCGTCGTTCGACGTTCCGCGCGACGGCGCTGCGAGGCCGTTCCCGTTTTCCGTGCTGCTGTCGGAGCGCGGAGGTGAGAAACGCGTTACCGTTATTTAATTTGTATGTTATTTAAAATATTGTTTTCATTAGGTTTTATGACGTATAATATTTTATACTACGATAATCGCATATAATATGAATCGATTTATAAAAAGAAAACAACATTGGAATAGTTTCTTCACGAAAATTTCTCACGTTATTTAATTTACATTTATATATTTTATACGACTCCCTGCACGCCACCACGTGCTCGCTTAGAGGCGTAGGTAAATCAAGTTTTTTATTCTTTACGAAATACTTTTAAATTTGTAAGTTTGTATAGGAATAAAATATATTACGTTCGATACTAAAAAAAAAAAAAAAATTGAAACGCACATTAATTACTATTTTTTTTTTCATATGGCATAGCTATCCGAGAGTGTAGACCCTAGGGTCTGCAGTTCGGATGCCAGTTTGGCAGAATTTCTATTGGGGCACCCGTAGGTTTCTGCCATGCCCCGGAGTGGTAGATGGCAGTCTCTCTCCGAAGACAGTTGTTTCCTGTCCAAGTTTGAGAGACTGCCCGAGGCCGGGTTCGAACCGGGTACGCGTCGTAACCGCCACCTGAGTCCACTCGGCCACTCCGTCCCCCATTAATTACTATAAGATACTATTATCATTATTTATTCGTACCTGCCAATTGGCGCCCTTTTGCACGTGTGAGCATCATCGCAGGGTCCGAAAGTAGGTACAGCCAACAAATTTTGTATACCAAGTACCAATATACGAAAAAACGTACGAGATTATATAATATGTTAATTATATTATAGTAAATGCGTATGTTATCTTCAAGTGTGTCTAGCACGCGTCGAAGACGGAATGAGACGCTTTTGTGATTTCCACGAGCGGTTCGTTCACGGAAGCAGCGTTTCTATAGGCACACGCGGTAGTCGGCCGCGTGTGTTAGAAACCAGATAATTATTGACACGCCGTCCGAAACGCAGGCTCGTAATATTGTATCATTCAAATGGCACGATTTTACCTCGTGAGTGTGTATTCGTTTTTGAAAATTCGATATTTTTTATATTTTATATATTTTCGAGTATCGCGTTATATTTTTTTGAGAACATAAGAACATAAGAGAATCATAAGTATATAATTAAAATTTTATATTGACTTATCAGTTTGTTAATATTATTTTATATCAGAATATTAATTAATAATTATCATTAATTAATATTATACTTTCGAGTTTTAAATTGAATATTGTTTTTACTGACTGATATTTTTAATCCGAAACTTGGGATTATCGACAATCGACATAATGGATTTAAAGAGCAAAATTTTAAAACGTGAAAGAGGGCCAAATTGGGAACATGAAGAAAAAGTAATATTTTTTCATTGTTTCCAAAAAGTGGGTAATGTATTAGAAGATAGTAATTAATTAATTCCATTTAATCCTCCATTTCACAATAAATTAACAATACAACAATTACTTAATCAACAGTTATAAAGTCTAATTAAAAAAACGAATAATACAATTATTAATTATAACGACAAGTTATAATATAGATTATAGGTTTGTTTGATGATAACATTAAATTAAACATTTACGGGACGGCTAGGTGATGGATATTGACCACTTAACTTTACGGATTACTTTATGTATCAGCAGACCCATAACTATGACTATGCATTGCAAAGTTACGGGGATTCTCTTAGGTGTCACCTAAAATCCGTTAGGTGTTACTTAAAATGACTATGCGTACGACATATACTGGTCTTGTCACCACGCCGCTGACTAATGTGTGTCCAGTAACGTCCATAAGCACGTTTAGGTGTACAATACCCATGGATACAATATAAAAGTGTATAACACAACCAAATCAGGGAACGCACGTACAACTGTTAGGCAGCTGCTGTTGTAATAGATTTCTTACTTATAGATCACTGATATTTTCTAATAAGGTACTTGATCTGCCTGTATTTTATTTGGTCGAGCTCTATTCGGTAAACATTCGAACGTATCGAGGATTTAATGCTTAATTTAAAGCTGTACACAAGCATTGATCGATTGGGAACAGTCGCATTTTGGCCGTCGCTCATTGTTACCATTGTTTGTACAACACGTCGCGGTCGTCTGTGTTTGAATGCCGCGTATAATAATTAGACTGTCAGGAGAGGGCATACGATAGACCATTTTCGTCATAGTCGAATCCGAAGGCTATAATAAACGTCGTTAGGTCTTAGGCCACCGAAAGTCACGCAGTGCTCCGAGAACGTTTTCAAACTAACAGTTTTGTTTTTTTTTTTTTACGTTTTATTATATTTTACGACTGCTTCCACTATTTTTGATATTCAGTTTTCCAAAAAGACGTTTTTACCAAATATCAACATTGTGATATTAAAGTCAACATTCGGACGAACCTTTAAATTATAATTCGTAAGTCTTTCGATAAAACATAATTCGTTAAAACATGATATTATGATTTTTTGCGTGTATAATGTATAAACATCGCTTTCGTCAATAAGATCCCGTACACTCTTCATTCGCCGATTAAAAAAAAAAAAAAATAATAAAATTCTCGTCGGCTGTAGATTTTCTTTTATTTTTCAATTAAATCTTGTCTGGAAAAATTTATACTTTTGTACTCTTATCTATTATCTACTTAATTTTGAGGTATCCCCTCGTCGAACAAACATTTTTTTCTTTGTTCTCACAATCTTGAAAAATTATGTATTCAGTTTTTCACTTTTCCGTCTTATGCGTATTGATGAAAATAAAGATCCCAGTTTTTCAATGTTTTTATCGGGTACCATAAATCATCTTTTCATTCATAAGTTATCTTATTTTAAAACGTAATGATCACGTACATCCTAAATTAAAATTTTTTTATACGAAAACGGTACTGTTTCTCAATTTATCTTTACTTTCTTTCCGTGTTTCGTTTTGTACAAATATTAAATGTTTATGTTTTCTGACACAGTCTGTATAAAGATGTAAAATAATAATAAATAAATAGCTAAACATTAATAATATTTGTGTCCTATTTTCAAAGTATGTGTAGGCACGTACTTTAAATTACGGGGGGGGGGGGCACGTCGTTATTTATTTTATCGAAAAATCGTAACACGGAAAACTGTTGTACTAAGTACCTTGAATCTTGATCACGTGCGCGTGCGAGATGTATTCATCAAGTCGAGTTACAATGCAAACTGCGAATTTTCGAAGAATAAAAACAAGATTTTATTATGCTCGGTCCATTAGGGTTTTACGAAAACGACATAACAGAGCTCGATATTCAGAGAATTCATTTTTGCGGTCTTATTCGCACTGCCAGATGGATCCGAAATGGTCCGAATAACGATAAGGTTTTTTTTTTTGGCATAAACTACCGTTTGGACCGTTTTTTTTTTTTTTTAAGTGAACGTTAACTTGACTTTTCCCGCATTCTGTTTCATGATACATAAAGTGAGTTGAAAAAATTGGGAAAAATTCACATTCAAATGGCATTTGTCACATTACTCACGTAAATAGGAGAATAGGTCTTGCACGTTTGGTACCGCCCGTTAATAACTCGCGTGTTTGAAACATTTATTCCCTTTATTTTTTAACGTTTTTCACTTCCTTGTTATTTTTATGGATATGTTATTACGGTACATTAATACACGTTATTCACGTACTACCCGACGAAACAAAGTTTATATTTTCAACAATGTTTTTTACACTACAAATTAATATTTATTAGACGTGTGTTTAACTATTACCCTCCTTATTTTATCGAAGACGTTGCGATTTCTGTGGTCGAGTTTTATCGATATCATTCGATTGTGATATCTATGATTATTCCGCAACATTTGTTGTACAAACGGACGAATTTATGCAGTCTTTATAAGTAATAATAATAAAAAAAAAAAAAATAAAAAACTGGATAAAATCTATTTGTCAAAATAATATGAATTTAAATGATAGACTATATTATTCTGATGTCACTGAATTCACGACGAATTTTGTATATTCGATAGACATTAAGTATTCAATATAGCGATTTGTAAACGGTATCGTAAACACGAAATATGTGTATGATATCGCTTATTTGAATAATTATAGAGATATGAGATATTAAACAAACGCCTTTAAAAAAATTGCTTTTAAAAAAAATGTTTGAACATTCTTTTTAGTAAAATTCGATTTCCATGACGAATGTACGATTTGAATTATATTTGTTACACGTTACTATTAACATGAACCGTTACGCGTATATCTTGTGGATTGTACGGAGTAGTATACTCAAAAACGTTCCGACTCGTGCAAAACTTTCATTTATAGATATATAAACCCCACTTTTATGCAATAACGTGCAGGAAGTTCCGAAAAGTAATCTGATTACCGTGGAAACCGCTTTCAATAGTTGGGATTATTTTAAGAAAAAAAAATGGTGCTTATATTCAGCCTTCACTTCGATTCCAAATACTTTAGAAAGATTTAAATTAAATTATCTTCTGCAGTTAGTTCGTTTGGTCGCACAAATATTACCCTCGGCTGAGATTTTGGTGATTTTAAATTATCGCTATGATTACAACAACGCAGTAATTATCATTTATGATTTCGAGGGGAGCACAGACGATGGCGCGTTTTCTGTGCAGAGAATCAGATCTGATTTAATTAGGTCGTGCGTTTAAAATAATAATAATACAAATAATTACAGGTAGGTACCTGTTGAGTAAAGAATTAAACTCTTGCTCGCAATGATTAATTCGAGAATTCGTTTTGCGTTTTTAATCGGGTTTATAGTCGACTAATAATCCATTATACGTTTTTGAATTCGATTGTGATTATTTTCAGCTCCCACCCGCCCCGCACTCGGTATAATATATTTTTATCCGTTACGTCGCGGTCGTGTCCGTGAAATACCGTGATTATTTTTTTTATAAACATTCGGTTGTTTTTGAACAACGAAACGTGTTTCAACAAAAAATCAAAATCACACTTAAAGAATTATTATTATTTTAGATTCTAAGTGAAGTGACCGGTCGTCTATTGGTTTTATTATGATATTTATAACTTTTTATTTTTTTTTCTGGCGACTCTTTTTGGTACATTTAAATTTGCTCAAAAGTATCATTCAACTTAATGTATTGATCAAAAATCGCACGTAGATAGTACTTTGATAGCTCATATTTTTCTTCTTTCAATAATTTTGTGGAACAATTTGCCGTGAACGACACTTTCACTAAATCGATTTTAGTTATTTAGTCATAACTCCAAAATTAACGCTACAAGAAACTTGAAATGTTTACAATATATTAATAAAACATTATTACATTCTTTACGAAAGTTTCAAAAAAATTTGAAAACTTTTGGGCTAAAAATACATTTTTGAAAATACATTGTTTTGTTAAAGTTTATGGCTGATATCATTTTGAGTAATTGACAAAAAGTTCTAAAAATGTAACGTGATCATACTTATGCATTAAACTAACGATGCTGAACGAAATTTAAAAAATCATCTGTTATAATTTTTTTTAATAGCGTTTAAGTAGATTATTATACGTTTTTTTATCGAATAGGTTGTATTTATATAAAATTTTAACTTTAAATGTTTATGAAAAAAAAAGTCCTTCCAATCATAATGAAACTTTGGATACAGATAGAAAAACACGTATTAAATCTTAAGGTTGAAAAAAATGTCTTATTCGTCAAACGAGAAAACTTTAAACGGTCTTGATAAAAAAAAAAAAAAAAACCTACAATTAGATTAAAAACGGTAATAGATTTAAACGATATATTACTATACTGAAGCTTTGCTCACAATCATCGAACTAAAAAAATGATGTATCGGTTCTTTGAAATTAAATACGCCCTAATTCTCGCTGTCTCCTAAGAGAAGCGAAGCGTACCTATGGTGTGAATTATATCCGGCTTTATATTATTGTTATTATCGAGTTATGACATCGGGCGAACGAAGGCCAGTACAATATTGTTCCGCGGTAAAACTCGATCTGAGCCTGGACGCAAGTCGGCTGAGCACATCGCGTCATTACGACCCAGAGGGGAATTCTATTAAGACGCTTAATGTCGTTATCTACCCCCGCGTCGATTATGACGGTCAAAGTTTCACGACGATAATAATATTGTCGTGTCACTACATACCGTCGATCGAAGTCGTGCAAAACTGTTCCGCCCGTAGCGTTTTTTTTTTTTTTTTTTTTATGGACCGTCCGCTAATTGACCCGGTCCACCGTGTTAGCGACATACGAAACGGACCTCCTCTCATCCCCTTATCACGGTCCCGTAGTACACTCTGTGGCGGAGAAAACGCCCCGAGTGGTGAAACAAACATGAAAACATCGTGATTTCGCAATCCGACCACGTGTCGCCGTTTGTTTCTAGTAAACGTCTCCTGGTTTCGGTCTCGACCTTATCGCCAGTGAAATATCGATATTTCTCACGCCCCGGCGCACAGTGGTCGGAAATACAAATTTAGGCAGACAAAATACGAGTAGAAAAAAAAAGATTAAAAATGAGATATTTAGCACTTTATTTTATATCAGTACAATAAATGGAAAAACATTTAATAGACATTGGGTTATTATAACAACGATAACCACTTTAAAACGCGATAACTTTAAAACGATTAAAGACAAAATCTACAATATCTACGGTTGATTAAAAATATCAATTCACTTCTTTGTCGATCACGTTCAGTGTGTTTGTTCAATTTTATAAAAGTTAAGTTACTATTTTAAAATGGACAACAAAACAAATGGTAAGTTAAATTTAAATTCATACATATTATTCTAATGGATGCATGGTGTATATATATTGCATCAATATTAAACATTTTTTTTATTAGTGGTTTTACATTTTTAAATATATTATGTAAGAAGAGATCTAAAATGATCATAAATAAATATATAGGTATTACTCAAAAACTTCTTAGCTTTTCAATGACATAATTTTTATCTGCGTCGAGTTGCGTCTATGTTTAACATATCTGTTATTAGATTAATATCTGAAATTCTGAAAAATCACTAGATGAAGATATAAGGGCACTAATAATTGAGGTAGACACAAATAGTGACTCTGATAGTAACAGTGACAGTGACAGTGACGGTGTCAATGAAGATGATTCCGAATGAAACAACAACAATTTTAAAACTAAGATTATAGTAGGGTCTGTTTTGTAAAAATAAAAATAAACTTTCTTTCATGTAAGTACGTTTTCATCATATTTGAAATTTTGCAAAAATTAAAATTAAAATGTAATAACATAAGGAACAAATTTTGTAAATAAAATAATTTTGTCCGCTTAAATTTATATTTCCGACCACTGTGTGGCGCTGACGACGACGATGAAAATGATGATGACGATAACGACAACGATGACGACCACGGCGCTGACGACGACGACAATGATGATCACGAAGACAATGATAATGACGACGATGACGATGATAAAGAAAACAACGATGAATATGATGACGATGACGACGATGATGACGACGACGACAATGATGACGATGATGAAAATGATGATGACAATCACGACAACGATGACGACCACGGCGTTGACGACGACGACAATGAAGATCACGAAGACAATGATAATGACGACGACGACGATGATGACGACGATAACGACAATGATGACGACGACGACGATGATGACGACGACGACAATGATGACGACGATGAAAATGATGATGACGATAAAGACAACGATGACGACCACGGCGCGGTGCGGCGCGTGTAAGTCGACTGCTGTGATCAGAGGCTATTTCAAGTGACGTCGGTCTAGCTGACAAGTGCTCATGTACGTCACACCAGCCCCCCCCTCATGTTTGAAATAATGCACGCCTAACCTGCACGCCAGAGACGACCACCGCCGTACTCGGCGGTATACCCCTCTGTATACGTACAGCAGGGGTTCTCGACTTTTTTGACTCATGGCACATTTAGTCGTTTTCTGAAAATCCGATGGCATCCTATAACAGACTACTTCGGTTTTATTTAGCAATGCATGGGTATAAACCTATACAAAAGTAGTGAGACGTAGTTACATAGTATACACACATATTATATTTTATAAAACAAATTATTACATTGAACACTAAAAATATATTTTTGTTTTTAATTATTATTCACTGATATTATTTGATTATCAAGATTCATTAAAAATTAGGGAGCTTATGAAACTAATGTGACACTCGGGTTTGGTTTTTTTTTTTTTTTTTGACAAATCTTTTACTCGTGATCGAATAGTTGAAAGAAATACTATCATTTTTCTTCAATAAACTCCGTTTTCATTCATTGGTTTTTACAAATGTGGGCGCAATGTGTGATAAAAAACAAGTGGTAGAGTGATAACTTTATATTAGTCTACTCTAAGTGATAACAATCATACCGGTTTAAACATTAAAATATATTTAACATCGCAATATTTCTAAAAATTATATGAAACACAATTTGTTTTGTATTATAGTCAGTTTTATTACTCCCAGTGCTATATTTTTCATAAAATCGTTTTTTCTTAAAAAACATATTTCAAATAATTTCGCGGCACCCTGGGTTGGGAATCTCTGACGTACAGCGTATAGAGTGTAATATATCTGTTTGGTTGATTTATGGATGTAATGACTTTTGATCTATTCATTTTTTTTTAACTCGATTTAAAACAAAAAAATAATTGTTTTTTTAGAATGAATGGATAAAATTGATCGAGTAAAACCTCGTTCGTGTATGCGTGCCCAGATTTCATCTTTAAGATCACGCGAGATGAAAGGTCTAAAATGAATTGCTGTATCTCTCGGATAAAAATGTAGAAAAGAGGCTGTTAGCTTTAAAGCTTACACCGATATAATAATAACACCATAAAACACGAACCAATGAACAAGCAAGAAAATCGTTTTAACACCACGAGTAAATACTAAACTATTTTACGTCGATTAGATTTTAAAATAATAAATAGGCCCATAAGTTATGTGAATACGGCCCCATATCTAACGCCGTGAAAACTTTGCTGACTGCTGATGTATACGCCGTGTACCCGTATAATGGGTGAGAAACGATGAAAACGAATATTCAAATGGAAGCCGAGCATCTGAGTGTGATCGGCGTAAACCGTTTACAACACAATATGTAAATTATAAAGAGCGGATGAAAAATGGCGTGATATGAGCTGACAAGTTATTTTTTATTGGCTGCGTGCGTTTATATAAAACGCTAGTCGAAACGAAGTCGAGCAAAACATTTTTATTTAAAACCGTGTATGAAACGACCAGCGTTAAATATATATATATACTATTAATATGTTATATACTCGTATATATAGTATAAACTTGTGCTTCACGAACATCTGACATATGGAATATGTTTTATTATTTTTTGTTGTATAACTTATGCTAGAGAACTGCGCTATAGTAAAATTGAAAAAACTCTGTTGAAAGATTTTTTATTTTGGGAACCCAAAGTTAAAAATTTGAAATGAATCCCAAAAGTTTAAAAAAAACTTCGAAATAGCAAATTTTCAAACCACAATTTTTAGAAAAATGTTGGTTGCAATATGCCTTACTAAAAAAACGTCAGCCGTTTACTATGCATTTTCAAACTTTTTGAAAATGACGTGAAATTAATAAAATGATATTTATTTTGCTATGAAATATTATACAACAGAAATTATTGATGTACAATAATATTAATATTTTTGAAAACTTTAAAAACTCGTAGAAAATTAACAGATGAACTTTTTTTTAAATTTCAAGCACCAATATTTTTCTAAAAATTATATTAAAAACTTTGCAAGTTCGATTTTTTTTTTTTTGTAAAATTTTTAAATACAATTTTAAATTTTCAATTTTGTATCTAACAATCGAAAAAAAGAATAAAAGAATACTTTTACAGTCTCAAAGTACTAAAAATGAAAAAAAAAAATTAATATGATTAAAGTTATTTCATATATCGTGATATATTAGATCTTTGTGATACACTCTATAACAATGTACCATTACATTAAGACCGAGTCTTGGAGATATCATAAAAGCAGGCGGCTTGCCTAGGCTTTCATTGTAATTATTACAACTTAAACCTCACATACACGCACAACCTGAAAATGATTTCTACGAAAACGCCGACGATTGGTAAATGTGAACTAGAAAAAAAAATCGCTATTCAATTCGTTCTGTGCGTGAACTTTGAAGAACGAATTGAATTCCGGCTCTATTCGAGTTGCATGTTAATTGAGTCCCAAAAGGTTTGAATAATAATACACATCATACTATAACTGAATACCGTAAAATTCTGAAAAACGAAACTTATTAATTTTTTCATTTCTACAGACCTTTAGGATTATAAGAAACGATTAAACTAGTACGGTCAGAAAGCGATTTGTTCTGAACAATGAGAATAATTTATTCTATTGCCATTTCCATCTGGTAGAGGTCATAAAAATAATAGTCTGTATAGTAAATTTTAATGAGAATTCTTTCATATATATATATATATATATATATATATATATATATATATATATATATATATATATATATATATATATATATGTATGTATACATGTTTATAAACAATTGTTATACGTACCTAAACTGCTTCAATGTGTTAAATATCATCGGGATTTCTCTGTGTTTCAATTAAATTTATCGCATAATGTAACTCGTACAAATAACCACATAAGAACATGTTATGTCTTTAAGTAGTAGTTTTTATTTTTCACGTAACATCACGTTTTAAAAGTGCAGGCATTATGAGCACATATTCGAACGATTTTTGATGCTGCAAGTCCCGTTTTCACGTTAAATTCGTAAGCGTGTATATGTGACTGTTTTCGAACGCGAACTCGATTGATATATTTTTTGTGCAGACCGGTAGCTCATAAATAATACATTTTCCCACCCAATTTTGAGTATGGAAAACACACCGTATTCACAATTACGCACTTATAAAGACGTGTTTATAATTAAGTGTGAGTCTTTCTTCGCGTGAGTTAGTTTAACGCAGTGGGTTGGAAAAACTCAACACTTTGTTGAAATGTTTAAAAACATAGGTCGCGTGGTATTTAATTAACGACGTGTGTTATTATTGCACTTTTCATTTTTATTATTTTTTTTTGGTTTTAACCTCGAGTTAGTATGATAGTTTTTTTTGTCACTATTATTTATTTATTTAATTATTTATTTATTTTTTTTGACTAACAATACTGCCTTTCCGAAACCCCCGTCGAGAGTATTACTCAGAGAGGAAATAGAATTTTCATTAAAATATCATTAAAGGCTAATTCACATCAGTAAGTGTGGCAGCCACTGACTGAGAGAACTTTCAACAAAGTGTAAGATTAATGAAGGATTAATTAATTCAAGATCGACATTTAAGTATCAGTCGGTTGAACTAATTTATCCTTTCGAGCGCGGCATAAAGGACACAGTTCATCAATCGAACACTGGTAATTATCAGCAACACCCCGCGAGAAGTATTGAAAAGCCGTCAACGCGTAGCCCCGTAAATTAGTGTACGGTGGTTGACACATTTTGACAATGACCATTAAATTGCCTGCAGTTAAAAGTTAAAAGTTCAGAAAGAAAAATTTAACTTGATAAGTTTAAAGTTAAAATAGGAAATAAAATTAACTTTAGTCGGTTAGAAAAAAAGTTTAAACAATTTTTCAAGGTACATAATATCTATGTCATAAAGTTTCCTAGTATTTTTATTTATACAAAATATGTACCAAGATACTTAAAACTAGGTAAAGATATTTTATTAATATTTTTATTACTGTTAATCGTTACCATAAACTTATAGACTACATATTTACAAAATGTAAGATTAATAATTTTAGCAAAATAAATAATTCATCCTGTAGACTTTTTAAAAACATTATTTAATACGAATCATTCTCTAGTTATTTTTATCGCAAACACAAAAATTCATGAAAATCAGTCCAGCCGTTTAGAAGGAGTTTGATTACACGCACACGCACAATATAAATATGTATATAGGCACACCATTTACAAGTAAAAACACTTTGCCGATTTCAACCCATAACAATCAAAATTTTGAAAAAATATTTTTGTCAAAATCCTTTGGTTGAATCATGGTATTAATCTACCCTCAAAATGTCAAATAGACATTTCTTATAAGGTTTGGCTCTGCGTTGATTATGAATCAGTGAATCAGGACAGTTTCGTATACGTAAGTGATAACCATTAAGATTTCACTTGTTCCAAATGGACATATTTTGAAATATGTATCAAACATTGACGTATCATCGACTAAATTATGTCGCAATATAAAAATTACAATAATATTCATTTTATTTCATCGATTTTTTCAATTTATTCGATTACAAAAAAAAAAAAAAAAACTACTCAAAACATTGCGTGTGTATTCATTTAAAAATACATTTAAGTATATATTAGTTCGATTTATAATGCAGTGTCAAATTAATTATTCTTCGAATTAACAGATATAACTCAAACAGAGCACTTCCTGAGTATTATAATATAGGTATCGATCATTTGTATAATTGAATATTATGAGTAGCTGTTTTCATATAAATTATAGCTTTGAAGTACGCATTTCTTAGAATGGAAATTCTTATTATAATTTATTTACAAAACTGATTGGGTGTATGAAGTTCATATAGGTACTGTTATATTGCCCATTTGATTTAATAATTAATATTTTGAGAAATGTTCCTGCACCAATGCACGTAATGCATTATTGTGTTTTCTTTTAAGCCTTAGTAGTGAATACCGAAAGCGTTCGTATTTCAAGAAAATTTGTAATCTCACCATCACAGGTTTTTATAAATTATTACTTATGTATTACATTTTATTCATCATTTTCACAATTGAATAAATATTTTTAACTTCCGTCAATTGATTCATTCAATGCCTTTGTTCTCAAACAACACAGGCATACGTTCATGCAGACAGTAATTTGGATTCTGAGTGAAGCGGAGGCTCAAACGGTTTTAAAATAATATTCATTTTTTAGATACTGAGTGAAGCGAAGAATCTTATGGTTTTACAATGATGTTTATTTTATGATTACAATTATTATTTTTTATTTAATCTGGAGACACTTTTTGGTCAACTTAACTTTGTCCAATTGTTTGACCTAGCGATTCTATAGATCGAAAATGTAATGTAGATGGTACTACTTTCAGGAATTATTAAGCTCTCAGTTCAATATTTTTCTTAAAAAAGAGGAAAAACTTCTGAAAATGGAGTAAAACGGCGAAATTTGCCGTAAAGGACACATTTATTTAATCGGCTTTAATAATTTCACCATAACTTCAAAAGCAATGTTGCTAGAAACTTGAAATTTGCTTAGCTATAAAGATCACGCGATGTAATAAATTCAAATGTAACATAAGAATTTAACTGTTTAACTATTTTGTCCTAATACCGTCGATATCCTGTGGATATCCTATTTGATTCGGAGTCTTTTACAGTGTTTCGTACAGAGTAACGTCAAAACCGTTGTGTTGCCTTTCGCGCGCGTGGTAAAGAAAATATCCAATACCCAGATCGGTCAACATCACAGGTGCGTATTGATCAAATAATATTTATAAACATATAGAAAAATACCGTTACTTTGTCGCCTCTAAGTTTTCGTAAATAAATATAAACTCAAAATTCCATATAAACTTTTAGTATATTAGTAACTATATGGATAAATAAATAGATACAATTACCGGTGGGTATCTTTTGAAGATTTTAAAGAGGAAACATTTTCGAACCGATCAATAATATGGGCTCCATCACAATGCCATTTTTTTTTTTTTTTTTTTACTCCTGGTTAAAACGTTCTTTTACCAATAGATTTTTCATCTCTTTTAGGATCGATGTTCCCAACGACTAAAAAATTTACTTAATAAATTATTGTTTATATTCGTTTAAAGTTGAAATTACGGCCCAGACTGTTTACGTAAAATGTTCAATTTTTTTTTTTTTTTTTTATTCAGTGTCACGGTACTAATAATTTTTGGCGAAGAGGCCTCACATTTTTATATTCAAGTTTTCTTTTTTGTAAAATCGTAATTATATCAAAATTTTTATAGCAATCAGATTAGACAATTTCTTTTTGTATGCACTCCCGAGTGTCTAGAGTCTACGCAAGGTAATACTACATTTAAAACTCTAAATTCCTCCTTTACCACACTTGGAAGTGTGAGAGGACTCCCAAGCCTGAC
The DNA here is from genome assembly GCA_027580255.1 of Therioaphis trifolii. Taxonomy (NCBI): domain Eukaryota; kingdom Metazoa; phylum Arthropoda; class Insecta; order Hemiptera; family Aphididae; genus Therioaphis; species Therioaphis trifolii. Next base: position 39,735,690 of record CM050409.1, on the reverse strand, counting down.
TAATAACATATGAAATGTCATGTAATATGCCGTTTTAGCTTTAATGCTTTATGGCAATTTATACTGTAGGTATTTTTCATTTTACCCACATTATATTTTTAATGTTGTATAATTTTTTTTTGTAATATAAGAAAAAAAAACGAGTGATTGTTTGAAGGGGCCTCGCCAGAAGGGGTCGCCTACCTGGCCAGGGCACCACTTCGCGAATACACTACATCTGATCGTTGTGTGTGTGTTCGCAGCGGACCGAAAGACGCGATGAACGGTGCGGCGGCTGCGGCGGACGACGTTGACGGAAGAGGCGAAAACGGCGTCGAATGGGCAAACGGCGGCGGCGGCGGCAGAGGGGAAAACGGCACGGGGGAAAACGGCGGCGGCGGCGGTGGCGGCAGAGGGGCAAACGGCACGGGGGAAAACGGCGGCGGCGGCGACGGTGACGGCGACGACGAGATCGTCATGTTCAACGTGCCGCTGGCCAAGATGCTCGGGCTGCACCTCATGCTGGCCGGCCGGAACGCGTACCACGCGCTGGTGACCGCGCTGTCCGTGTACATGTGCCTCATGGCCGTGGCGCTGTGCGCGAGCGGCCTGCGCGCCCTGGGATCCGGCGACGACGAGGCCGCCGTCATCGGCACCGCGTCCGAGGCCGCGGTCGGCTGGTACTTTTTCGCGTGCTACAAGATGCTGGCCCTGGCCCGGTGCGCGCCGCTCGTCCGCGACTGTCTGCGCGCGGCCGACACCGGGTTCACGCGGTGCGGGCGGCGCGCCGGCCGCGCGGAACGGCTGCGGTGGCGCGACCGGTCCGTGTGGTCCGCCGCCGTGTACGCGGCCGCGTGCGCCGTCACCGTGCTGTTCTACGTGGCCGGGCCGTTGGCGTTCGGCGACCGCACCGTGGCCGGCCGCGACCCGGACGGCACGGCCGCCCGGTACCACGTCAACGTGCTCAACGTGCACGTTCTGGCGCCCGCCCGCGTGTACAACGCGCACTACGCCGTCGCGTACGCCGCCGAGTCGGTCGTCGCCTGGGCGTTCAGCTACTTCTTCGCCGTGTTCGACGTGCTGCTGATCACGCTGTGCCTGGCCCTGTCGTTCCACCTGCACGCCGTCAACGCGGCGTTCCGCTCGCTGTCCCACACGGCACCACGTGCCGCCGCCGGAGGTAAGCGTCCCGAACGCCGCGCCGGTGAACCCGCGTCCGCGCGTGTGACGGCATTTAGAGGTTCAAACACAACTGATGGAAATCACTAGTACGTAGTATTTACTGTATAAATTACACAGAAGAAATTTGCAATCCAACAACGTAAATGATTAGAACGATCTATCCGAATAATATTTCATAAAGGTTAGATTTAGATTGGATAATTGAATTATCTGGTTTACTTGAATGCTTCAATACGTTTATTCTGATTCGAAAGATGTTCATAAATTCATAGCTCCTATTTTTTTTTTTTTTGTAATTTGATATCATCATCTCCGCAAACAAAATCTACCATCAAAATAATTTATAAATATTTGAATCAGATGATTGAAATAACTGTATTCGAATCAAATCAATTAATCATTCAATCATTATGATTTCATTTTTTTTTTAACATGACAAGTTTCTTCAAATATAACCATACTAATTAATATATGAAATTGTTTAAAAATATTCACACCCATTGATATAATGTTATTGTGACTTAATGAAAATATTACGCTTTATATTTAAAAAAAAATAATATTAAAATTGCTTTTTCAATAAAATTTTAAATCTTAGTCGTCATTTAAGTAAACACTTAATCCATTTTTCAATAAAATTCATTATATATTTATCCCACTGTGATTTTTTGGTTCTGAGTGTAGTGAAGTCTACTGTTTTTATAATGACGTTTATTTTTTATTTTTTTCTGTAAATATTTTCTCAGGTAGTTATTGTAATCCGAAAATTTCATACAACTTCATAGATAGGATATGTCATTTAGATTGTACTTTGCAGAGGTGATTTTTCTATCCTTTTAAATATTTTTTCCGGGTTCAAGGAAAAACTGCTGAAAAACCGAGTAAACACGGTAAAACTGGCCGTATGATTTTCGTAATTTGATCTTAACTCACGGAGTCATGTTGCTAAAAACTTTAAATATTAATTGTGTATTATCGCATTATTTATAAAAGTTTAAAATAAAAAAAAATGAAAATTATTTCAACGAAGTTAATTTAAACAAAGTATTATTACTATCTTGAAAACATAATTGATTTGAAATATAAATGTTTAAAAATAATACCAAGTAGAGTTTCATTTCCTGTTTAAAATAATATTATATTCATTTGAGATTGTTTTCCTTTATTATATTAATCACCTCCATTTCGTGTCTAACCGATCTTGATGATATAAAAGTTACGTTACATCGATGACTGTTAAACAAAGGTATACAAAATATTCTATAATCTATGGTTTAATAAGGATGTTCTATATTCTATATTTATTTTTCTACAATCCGTGTCAAATCTCATAAATCTCATTTTAAAAATTACTGCTCATTTTTCGTATGTGACTGAATTATTTGACGATTAAAATACAGTTCTTTAAAACATTATTTTTTTTTCTGCAACGCATTTATTTTTTATTCATAACTCGTGGACATTTTTAGTAGCTACTGTTTATACAATGATACTACAACTTGCAATAAAGATGTATGGAATCCAAGAGCGGCGACAACTACTACGATGTATCCGAAAAGCATCACATAAAGGTTAGATGCAGAACTATTAATTTCGTATTTCGTATTGGTTAACTTTTTGAATCATACGTATACTACAATAACTTTGTTCTTATTCTAAACGTTTTCACAGATTGATTTAAATTTTTTTTTTAATGCGTTACCATAGTATTCTTGCAAATAAAAACTTTCTTTAATATAATTTATAAAGAATTTTATTCATAAATACTCGCTGAAGATTATTGAAATATTAGTATTATAATCAACATTAATGAACAACTCAATCATTAATTTAACAATATTTCCTTCGATACTAATATTAATTAATATTTAATTAATTTTTTAATTTTTTTTTTTTTTAATATTTCCTTCGATATTAATATGCTTTTAAAATACCATAATAATTAAAATTTATGTGTGACTTTTCAAGAAATAAATCGGTCACTAATTTAAAATTACATTTTGTCGGAAAAAAACCAATAAGTTCCTATGATATACGTATTTAAAACAAATTCACAGTCAAAGATTTCGTTAAAATGTTTTATACAAGATCCAATTTTTCAATACCTTCTTAGGGGAATCGATATAATTTTACAACTAGTAGCGTTATAAAAAAAAAAAAGATAAAAATAAAACTAGTTGAAACAAATTCTATAATATTATTGAAGTAAAAGTCACCCAGAGGAAAAGGGCTAATAGTTTTATCTCGGCGTGCCATGCCTGTCGTAGAGTACTGTTACTGTCGGAAGTACTGTTAGTGGTTTAAATGCTAATATCCTTATTTTAAATATTAAGAACTAGGTGTATAAGAGAGTTTGCTCTAATTAATATTAATATTTTAATAATATTATTGGTTTGAAATAGAAAATATGTAAAAAAATAATACAAAGTATATTTTAATTTTCAATTTAAAATAATACGTTTATTCATGATTATAATTGTTTATTTTATTAACCCCCTTTTTTTTTTATGTGTTCATTCGATCTTGATGAGATTCATATTAACATAACGTCGATGAATGTGAAATAAAAATATACATAATATTCTATAATCTGTGGTTAATAAAAATCGACTATATACTCTGTCACTTTTGTACAATCCGTGTAGAATCTCAAAAATCTCATCGGAAAAACTACGTCCCACTTTGTGTAGGTGACCACATTATTTGACGATTAAAATACACTTCATCGTTATATTATTAATTATTTTTCTTCTATGGATTTATTTTTTAACACTTCTGATGGAAATGAATAGTAACTACTATTTATTAAATGACGTTACAGCATGCAATAAAGAAGTTTCCAATCCAACAGCACCGACGGATAGAACGCATCGTCCAAATGGCATCGCATAAAGGTTAGATATACAATTATTAATATAGTATTTCGTATTCGTTAACTTTTTTCATATTGAATTCATTAAATTAAATTCCACATTAATTTTGTTCTTATTCTAAACGTTTTCACAGATTGATTTTCAATTTTTTTTTTTTTTTTTTTTTTAATGCGTTACCAATGTGTTCTCACGAATAAAAGCTTTCTTTAATGTAATTTATAAAGAATTTAATTCATGAATACTTTCTTGAAGATTATTGAAATATATGTATTATAATTTACATTAATGAACAACTCTATCATGAAGTCAACATTTCCTTCGATACTAATATTAATTAATATTTAATTAATATTTAGAAATTTTATTTTTTATTATTCATATTTGCTTTCATATTAATATTAATACAATGATAATATTGAAATGTCAAAATGTCAAAAAAAAAAAAAAAAATTACTACATTGATTAAAACAATGTCATTATGGTCTGAAAAAAATATTACGTCAAACAATTTTTTTTAGTTGACTAACGTTTTTAGACAGTCTATGGCTAAATTTAAAACGTAATCATCACCTCTATGTCATATTTAACCGATCTCGATGATATAAAATTTACTTTACATCGATGACTGTTAAATAAAGGTATACAACATATTCTATAATCTATGGTTTAATAAGGGTGATCTATATTCTATATTTATTTTTCTACAATCCGTGTCAAATCTCATAAATCTCATTGAAAAAATTGTGGCTCATTTTTCGTAAGTGACTGAATTATTTGACGATTAAAATAAAGTTAAAATATTATTAATGCATGTTATTGCATTATATACAACATTTTTAAAATTTACTGATTGTTTTCAATAACAGATTGTTTATGTTCTTTTAATAAAAAAAGAAAAATATATTTTTTTTCTTCATTGCATTTATTTTTTATAAACGATTGATGGAAATAATTAGTTTTTAGTATTTATTCTGTTATGCTTTAATGTGTTTTGTATTACTCATAGTGAAGACATTGGAAATCCAACAACGTTGAAGACTAATACTACAGACCCGAAGAACATCACATAAAGGTTAGATTTAGATTTATTAATTTAATATATGTTTAAAGTGTATTCTATTATAAGCATATTTTGATTTAAAAAATTTTCATGGATTGGTTTTTAGTACATATTTGTTTAATGTGATATCCTAGAATTCTCACAAACAAAAACATTCATTAAAATACATTTCTAACACTTGCTTCTAATTATTGAAATAAATATGTAATAATTAATAATAATAAACTATTATATCATTATGATTCCATTTATTTTGAAACTTGGTTAATTTTTTTCAAATGTGTTTTCTAAAAACTGTTTAAATAAATTACTACCCATTTTAATGTAATTCATCATGGCCTAATAAAAAAAATACGTTTTTATAACGTATTTTTAAATACGTTTAAATTAATTTTATATTATTATTTTTTATAAAAATCTGAAATTTCGGGCTTAAAATAGAGCTGTATAATATCTAATTTTTGTTAAGTTTATTACTGACACAATTTTTGATATATGAGTTGGATTCTTAATGTGACATGTCAATCAATAGGGCCTGATGATGCAATGATCAAGTACTGTGAGGCGTATCTGGGACACAAGCCGGGAAGAACAAGTGCTCCCAAGATAAGGTAAGGTAGTGATATAAGTAGACATTTCCTAAAAACGTAGTCTCTTAGAATATTAAATAGTTATTTATTCAATTAGTTCGAATATTAAGTTATCTCATTTATTGTATGTCATAAATTTCATTGACAATTTGTCTTCTTAAAATTAACTTCAGTTTAATAATTTTGTTTTCGTTTATGGATGGGTGTGGGTGTGTACGAGTATATGTGTGTGTGTGTGTGTGTGTGTGTGTGTGTGTGTGTGTGTGTGTGTGTGTGTGTGTGTGTGTGGGTGTGTGTGTGCGTGCGTGCGTGCGTGCGTGCGTGCACGTGTGTGTGTGTGTGTGTGTGTGTGTGTGTGTGTGTGATCACATATCTAAATTTTGGGGATGAGAATTCTTCCTCGGTACATCACCCATGTCTTAAGTGGTGACTTAAATGGATTTATGTTTGGGAGGCAAGTGGAGTTTAGGTATATAAAAATCATTAGTAGGATTGGAGGAGCTAGGGTTCATTTGACTTACTGAACGCTCCAAATTCTCATTCGATATCATTACAGTATACATACTCACGTATTCTTAAGGCTTGTATCTTCCACTAGGATTTGCTACCTATGCAGATGGAATCTGCCTCCAGGCATTTGGAATAGCTGGTCGTAGAAATTGTCCTTCCATAATAGTATATTTTACAGTAATGTCTTGTAAATTTTTTTTTTTTTATTTGCCAAATGTGCTTTTAAGAGCTCAACTGCTTCATGATAATGTTCTTAGTTATTTCTATCTATTTATATATACATATATATAAATAATATGTATTTATGTAGGATATTCTGATAAGTGTTTTAAGTTTTCATAAAATTGTTCATTTAGATGAAAAATATAAATAATGAATTAATACATGCCGAGAAGACATTGACTATATTCTTTTAAAGTGAGGCTCCTTGAGATGAATGTTTCTTTTATGAAAAATAAGAAATCAATAACTGAAATAGATATAAGTTATTGATTTAGATTTTTATTACCTAGTCGTGCCATAAGTTCTGTCCCTGATACAAATGTGCATATTTAATAAATTAAATTTAATAAATCTGATGTTATTTATTCTTTATTAACTTAGTTACTAAAAAAAACTAATTACTATTCAAAATTATTATATATATATATATATATTATCAATAAACGATGCGGCCAGGGAGGCAGCAATGGGAACCCATATTTCCCTCCCTGGTTGCGATTCCAATATGGAAAAAAAAAAAAAAAAGGTTTGAAGGAGGTCAAAGGTCAACAGGGCGGGAGGGGTGAGCACTTGCCAGGGAAGTGTGGGCGGGAGGGGGAGAACTTGCGGGGGAAGAGTGGGCAGGGGGGTGGAGAATTAGGGAGAACTAGCGGGGGATCCAGAACCGGCTATTTCACCCTACTAATTACGTTAATAAAAGAAATGTGAGGACAGACGTTTCTGTCTGCCCGAGAATAAGTGTGTTGTGATCCACAACTCAAATATCCTTGTGATTATTAATTAAATACTTAATCCTAAAAAGCACGTATGTAAGAGTAGCCTTGTTGTAAAAATTAGTAAACTGTATGGCACTCGGCTTAGTAATTAACACGTCCGAGGTTGAGAAATTTAGAAACCGAATAGGTTTCCAAAAATTATATTAACAAGACACATCTTCGGACAAGGCCATGTTAAGATCCGGGAGCTCACACCAAAGGAGTGGCGCTGGCCAAGACAACGGAAGACCCGGTATAAATACAGCCACGGGATGCCATAAGAGACAGTAGAGACGATCCAGATTGCAAGACACCACCTCTTGTGCTATTCAAGTGCTAACGCAAATATTACCTGACCGTTATGACTTAGAGTTTATTGCTCAAGCCCTCTATCGCATGTAGGAATATTTTGTCGTTATCACTGAATGCATTTTAAAAGTATTAAAATAAAATTGTAAATGTTATAAATTGTCTATTTAAATCAATTGTCAAAGTTTATCAATAGAGAAAAGTTTTAATATTATCTTATAAAAAAGTGTCGATTCATTTCCGAGGAGATCGCAACAAGTAGGTTCGTGAACACTAGAGCTGGCGACGATGTAACCGCGCGGGGCTACGACCAGATAGTGTTCGAGGCTTGGGGAACGGACTTAATCTAATCTTACAGTAAAATAGAGTCTGTATTTATACAAATCATTGGGCTCTATTTTACCCTTTCTTATACATTAATCGAGAAGCCGGATGAGGAGAACAGGTGAGTTCATACTAGATGCGGAGGGATAGTTGTTTTTGGAAAGGACTTTTAAATGGCAAGGGATCATAAAATATTTATGGATTTTTTATATCTTCTAAGAATCTTCTATTAATCGTGATATTGGTTAATTGTATATCTCACGATGTTGTTATTTATGTTTTCTGAGAACTATAAATATATGCGTAGTATCGGTTTACTACACTGTGGGTTCTGCAAGCCACAAGGTCCGTGAATCATGTTTGCCGCCACAATGTTGTAGAGTTCTCTGTTCCCGTCCGGGTCAGGTATCTCGGCTCGTATCCGCCGATCGACGTCCTCTGCGTCCTTCGGCTTGTACATTTCCTGCAAAATTACCAGTATGTGCGCATGCGGCAATCCTCGCTTCTGGAATTCGACCACGTAGACGAAAGCTTCTACTCTGCCAAAGATGTTCCGTGTAGTTATATCGTGCAGGAGGTCTCGGAGCTTCAAGTTGAAAACTCTAGCCACCAAATCCGGTCTGTCGGACGCTGACACTCCACGTGGCAGATTGTCTACGATTGCTGGCCACCTAGGATTACACGTAAAGGTAACGAATAAATCAGGCTTACCGAACTTCCGCACTATCGCCATGGCGTCTTGATAATTCTGTTGCATGTTGCGCGGGCTGCCCACGAATCCGGAATTGAGGATAACGCGACGTCTCACGTTCTGTTGGTGGTCCGGCAGAACGTCGTGTATGGCGAGGTGATCCATCAGACCCTGGTAAGACTCGGCGTGCAACTGGTCTTGGTTTTCCCTTAGATATTTGAGCCTGTTCGCCTCGACTCGAACGTACAGGTCGCACACGTACTGCTGAAACAAAAAGCGACCACTGTGGATCGCGCTAAACCTAGCGGTCGGTTCGTTACGTCCGTCATAGCGAACGGCCAGACGATAACTGGAGTATTCCTTCATCGACACGTTGTGTCGGACGGCCGTGCGACGCGGTCCCTCGTGCGACATATGCGGGGCCCATCCGCTTTCTCCGTGAGGGAAAAATAGTGGATACAGCAACGGATCGGCATGACGAGTGACGGAAGGCAGGCGCCGGAAGTTGAAGCGTTCGACTGGATTTCTATCATATAGACGACAAAATCCACGGCCTGTGGAGGTTCACCGTCGTTTCCCACAAACACGGCTGCGACCTCACGCATGGTCGGGTCATTGCGGCGGCCGGGGTTCCTAGAATCACGCACAAAAAACATACCAACCGTCCGAGGACGTCTCTGTGGATTTTCCGCCGCTGCCGCTTCCCGTTCCCTCTCTCGAACTTCTTTCATATGCATGAACGTTCGGGCGTACGGGTTGATGTCTCTCAGCATGACGTCTAGACTCTCCAACAGGTTCGGCCTACACGCGGAGCCGGTGGCGGGGTTTTGCATGCGGCCTTCGGTCGCCAACCGCGTGTCCAAGAAATACAGCTGACAGAACCGGGGCGTAACGCCCGGTCGAACCGACGCGTCGCTGATGAGATGGTACGTTTGACCGTGCAATACGAACGTTCTGGGTCCACGTCCAGGAACCGTGCTTGATTCACACGTGATCAAAGAAGCGAACGCCATGGCGTTGTTGTATTGACGTACCTCTTTCTGAAAATGCTTGTTCTCCTCGCCGTCTTCACTGAGCAATCTACGCAACGCTGGTGGAACTTCTCCCAACATTCTGTCACCTGTCAACAAAACCTTACCGGCCCCACAACAAATAAAATTCTCACCTAAGAAATGTCTTGCGAAGCAATCGGGACAAACACGATCCATTGTTCCGACGTGAAACCGGTCAGGTACGGGGGCGCCGACTCGTGCGGCGATCAGTTCCTCGACGACCACGATGTTGGCCATCAAGTCTTCGTCGTCCGAGTCGTCACCCGCGTCTCCTACCACGTCGTCGTTGATCACTAATTCGCCCTGTTCCACGTCATCCACGACAATCTCTTCTATGATGTCCTCTCCCGTGACGTCCATGACAATGACTTGTTGGCTGATGTCCATAGCTACCGGGAGTGCCATAGATTTAGAATTGTTCTTTGGTAAACACTATACTGATGTATGATATCAATTATCGCTTTTAATTTCACACATTTGTGTAGAAATTACATTTCTTCACTGTACTTTATGTTTAAATGTTGTCTTTCGGAAGTAATGATATTATGTGTGTTTGTTCTTTTTTTTAACTGGAAATAGTAAAATGATAAAGTTGTATGATTTAATTTGTGTAGAAATTACATTTCTTCACTGCACTTTATGTTTTAATGTTGTCCCTGGGAAGTATGATATTATGTGTGTTTGTTATTTTTTTTAACTGGATAGAGTAGAATGATAAAGTTGTATGATTTAAATGTTAATTCATTGTATTATAATATCATGTTGAGTATTGTTCATGTTAACAAGTTCTTCTAAACTCCGTGTATAATAAAGTGACATTTTTATTATAATGTATTATATCGTTAATAAGATGAATTTATCGAGATAAATACTTCATCCCATCTTTATTAAATCATTTATGTTAAACAAATGTAAAATAATTTTTTTTTTTTTTATTACAAAGGTAAACACTTAACTTATATAACATATTATTATTGTAATGTACAAAGTTAGGTGGCATACTTTTTATTTTGTGTGTAATCACTAAATTTTATTGATTTATTATTAGGTGTAAAATATTGACTTTTGGAATTATAAATCAATTTAATCGAACAAACATCTTCGCTCAACACTATATTATAATGTTTTGTATTTTTTATTCAATCCAAATATTTTTACTGTACACTGTTTTTATTAATTTGTTATGAATTTTGATATCAGTCTATTCAAATTTATTAATGTTGTCCATATTAATTTGAACTTAAACATGTTTCTATAAATTTTGTGTTATATTACAAATATAATTTCAACATTGTACTTTTTTTTTCTTTATTTTTACATTACTGTGTACAACATAAGTATTTTTTCTTTTTTCATGTATTATATTATTTTAGATCTGATAAGTGTATCTTTTATTCAATGTCAATATTTTTTACTCACTTTTATGATTTTTATATCAATTTTAATTTCACGTGCCTATATAAATATTATTTAGTTTTTTCCACTCAATAAACTTTCCATTTTTAATGTATGTATTAATATTATGAATAGGTATATTGTAATTTTTCTTTTTTTAACTTTTTTTACTGTGTACAATGTCAATAGTTTATTCATTTGAATGAGATGAATTAGGATTAAAAATAATTTTGGTATAATTCTATCCAATGTGTGTAGTGTATAGAATTTAGAAACTGTGATATTTATTAACATGTAAATTTACTTCTATACAATGAGTATTTCTCGATAACTCATTCCACCACAATCCATGTTCCTGCCTACTTGGGTCAAAACTATATTATTTGTATAACATGTAAATAGTATGTGATTCACAACTTTGATCTTAATAAATACAATTTAAAAAAATGTTTGTTTTTCATGCTTTAGGTAAGACTTTTCTTAGATTTAATCTGTATTTTTGTTTATGTTTATAAAAGAATTAGTACTAAGTTGATTACAAGAATTTTTCACGAATCACAGTTTTATTCAATTAGATTACATGTTAATGAATGAAACTGATTAATAAATTGTAATACAAGTATGGTCGAAATGGATGATCAAACTATTTACTGAGGTCTTCAAATTTAGAGGATAAATATTGTTAGAAGTAGCACCAATTTATTGAATTGTTGACACTTATAATATAACTTTTCTTTCAAATGTAAGTTAATACCCTATAATATGTACTTGTTTTTTATTAACTGTGGTAAATGATGATATATTTTGTACTTTTCAACATGAGATATTTCATGCAAGTATTTAGTGCAAGTAATATTTCATATTATAAATCGAATTCCAAACGAATCAATCTACACCTCTGTGATTTATTTTCACATTTCTGTGTAAATATTTCTATGCCATTACCTTTCAACAGAGTTCCTCTATACTACACGGTATGGTTTAAAATTTTCATACGAATGCATGATAGTATGCTCATCAAAAGCAGAAAACACACCTTTCATCCTATCATACAAATGCCATCGTGTTTGATTTAGATATTAAAATATAATAGGATACATAATTATATGCTTTATACGTGGTGGGTATATGATGTTGAAAAAACTGAATAAATTGTATAAAATGTATGATAAAGTTTTCCTATAAAAATACTTGCTGAGCTTTTTCAAAGTAAAGAACACACATTTTTAAACTGAAAATCATTAATTTTCATTCAAATTTAAGATAATATGTACCTGTTTTTTAACAAAACTGTTTACAATGATAATACCTTTGGTACTTTTATGACATGAGATTTGTATATTTCAAACGAGTATAGTGAAGTCCAAATGAAGTTTTTATAAGTAATGTCCACAATTCAAATTATTCTGATGAAATTGGACTATTTTTATTTTGCATATGTAGGATGATAATAAAATAATGTAGAAAATAGAATAGAAAAGTATAAAAATATATAGGTATCAATATAAAATCCAATAAAAGATATTATTTGTCGGGTATTTGTGTACTCCCCACAATCCTAATTTTTTCAGTACGTAGTACAAATTTAATAACCGTGCATCATCATACATTAGACTGTTTTTCAGTGTGATTTTAGTAAAATTATTGTGATTAGGTTATGTCTCTATTAGGTATGTCTCTTCAGAATTTTTTCGAATGTCTCGATTTCAGGATTTCTCGGACTCCGGCATTTCTGGGTGAGTATCTCTACATAAACCGTTTGAACGGATCGTGTTTCAATAGACGTGATTTTTCAGGTGTGTCCGGCAAATACTTGCTTTTTTAGATTTTCTCGGACTCCGGCATTTCGGGGTGAGTATCTACCCGTAAACTGTTCGGATGGATCGAGTTTTAACAGACGTGATTTTTCAGGTGGACCTGACAACGACTTTTTGCAATAAAAACCATTTCGAACAAATTTTGTTTCCACAGACTACGCGTACACAGGTGACAGAAGGCCTCATACGGACCGCATTGCTCTTTCAACTTGAATACTAACAAGAGTGTAAAATATGGTTGTATGTATTTTTACGTTGACTGAACCGATTTTTTTTTTTTAAAGCGTCTCATATATTTAAATGTTATCATGTCATTTTTTTTGGATCTCATCAACTTACACTTAACTTTATATGTGTTTTTAAAGATGCACTGCTTTAGTGATCTGTTTAGGTTGCCAACCTTAAAACTGTGTAATGTAGGACAATTTTTTTCTTATGCATTTCAAAGTTTAATAAGCACATAACCAACAGAATATAATAATATAATTATTGCTAACAAAAAAAATCTTAAAAACTTTACTTATATCGCCTTTATTATTATTAATACTTCTGACTTGAGAATTCAACGTGCAGTATATCATATATCATGTAATTTTTTTGTTTTACGTTCTCTTCTTAGAGAAAGTGATGAGATTTATGGTAAACACACATAAAAGTAAAAACTATTACATAACCGAGCTTTTGTACCTAATATAATATGTTATTTAATATTGTAAAAAAGTACCATAGACTTAGAATTGTTCTTTGGTAAATACTATACTGATGTATGATATCAATTATTGCTTTTAATTTCACACATTAGTGTAGAAATTACGTTTCTTCACTGTACTTTATGTTTAAATGTTGTCTTTCGGAAGTAATGATATTATGTGTTTTTGTTATTTTTTTAACTGGTCAGAGTAGAATGATAAAGTTGTGTGATTTAAATGTGAATTCATTAAATCAATTGTGTAAAAAAATGTAAAACAACTCGTAGAAAACATGCTAGCTTATCGCAGATTCCAAGTTTTCATGGGGGATAAAAAGAGCAGGTGGAGAATATCCAACGATGGACTGCCGCAAGGCTCAGTGTTAGCCACTACGTTATTCAACTTAACTTATTGATTGATAGATTAATAAGCCCAGTCTTGTATACGAGAACTATTCATAAATATGATTTATTTGGTTATTGTTAGAATGATAAGATACGTCAACACGCGCAAAATAAATAAAATAAATATAAACCCCTGATTAGCTTAACTAAATATAACACAATGAATAAATTATCAAAAAAGTTTTTACTTTGATTATCAATTTATTAACCATAATAATATAATAATAATAATCATAATAATAATAATAATAACCATAATAACTTATTATTATAATAACATTGACACAAAAAAAAAAAAATAGATAATAAAATGAATACATGTCTACGTTTATTGTATTGGTGCGTAGCCTTAACAATCAGTATTAAATGTGAGTTTTCATCAGTGTCATATTCATTGGGATTCTTGGAGTTCTCTCATGGTGACATCTTCTGTAATGTATATACATTTTACATTTATAAATTTACCATAATTATCTTCTTTTGGATGAGTTTTTGTGTTAAAAAAAAATTTTAAGTTGTCACAGAAAAACATGTTATCCAAAATAGTAATAATAATAAACTTATGAATATTTGGTTTAAATAAAACTTTGGCACACATGGTAATTTTTTTTTATCATATCAGCCATATTTTTGAAACTTAAAGTCAATAGTAAGTTGTATTAGTGGATTCAATGGATTACATTTAAGCCATATAAAAACTGGTTGAGAACAATGAGATTTAAAATATGTTAAAAAATATTTATTTTGTTATTATATATTACCTCTTTAGTATCCATGTCGCATTCAAATTATAATCAAATTATAATATCTGAAAGATGTTCATCAAAAATGGAAAAATTAAATTTATGTAGGTAAAACAATTATACTATAAAATATAAGGTATTAAGGTGTAGTCAAATCAAATTGCAATATCCTATATTTTCAAATAATTTTATTCACTAAGTTATGATGATTTTGTTTTTTTGATGTAAGCATATGTAATTTTACTTTTCATTTTATCGTTCATGCGGGAAAAGAAGTTTCGTTTTTTTCTTGCATCTATTATGAAAAGATATTTATGGGGTGAAAAAAACATATTCATTAAATAATGATGATTTAATTAAAAACTAAGTTTAAAACACATTTTTCCTACAAATAGATATTTTATAAGATAATAGATAATAATAATAAAACATTTTACTTTTGGACATTTTCTTTCTAGCCACTGTGAAAATATATTTGTATGTTTGCATGAAGAATATAGTATGAATAACAATAATAATAATCATAATACTAATTATAATAATAATAATAGTAATACACTTGTCTAAATTAAGATGGCAAAAACTGAATATTTAACTAATTTTTTCACGTTCCTATTAATGTTAAATTTAAATTCAATTTTACGACGTGATTTGTGAGTTCAATGGATAATTCACGCGATTAGATAAATGACTCTACAACGTTTATGTAATCTCTACGTTATCGTTTTAATTTAGTTCGACTGTTGTGTCACAAGCGATCGCACGCTTGGAATTCCGCTCGTCACGTTTATACGCATTAGTTTAAAACGTAAGTGTTTGTCAATTTTTGACAAGAAAAGAATAATTGAAGCAGTAGAAAAAAAATGGCAAATAGAAAAAATATTTAGCGGACAATTGTTAAAACCCTTCTTCATCACTTTCTACAATTTTGAAACAGAACGAAGCGATTTTTAATAAAACCGACGTAGAAGGTAACCGAACAAAGAACCGACAAAGCGAGTTTCCCCGTTTAGAACAATGTTTGTTCACTTGGTTCAATCAAGTTAGGCAGCAAAACATTCCAGTGAGTGGTATATTAATCAAGGAAAAAGCCAAAAGATATTCTGAAATGTTAGATATCTCAGATTTTACTGCAAGTGATGACTACTTGTCTAATTTTAGAAAGCGTATAACTTTGTGTTCAGAAAAATTTGTGGAGAAAGTGCATTATGGTATCTGTGACGATTAAAAGGGGCAACTTCAAGACTCGTTATGTGAATACGATCAGAGGAATGTGAAAATGTGTTCAATGCTGACGAGACAGGACTATTTTTTATATGTGTACCCGACCGAAAACTAACGTATAAAAATTAAAAGTTCCATGGAGAGATACATAAAATATTATGATAACAGAGTAGTAAAATAAATTGCCCGTATCTTTTTTTTTCAAATCATTTTTGCCACTGAGTTATAATGATTTATCTTTTTGATATAAGTATACATAATGTATCTTTTAAATTTATTTTTCATGTAGGAATAGGAGGTTAGTTTTTCACTAGCCATTATTTTTCTATCTATTATGAAAAGATATTTATGAGGCGAAAAAAAAACATACTTTATATTTAACAACCGTATATTTAACGTTCACGTAGGTGCCCATTATTTTTAAATTTCAATTCGGTTTTATGTCGTGATTAGTGAGTTCAATGGAATCGCAAGGGCCGAATAATCGTTTTAAAACAATACATAGTGTATGAGAAATGATTAGAAGTACATAAACTCTATAAAATAGCTTCTGAATAGTTTTCAAATATGGAAAGTAAAACTACCACCGTAATTATTGTAAAATTATGATAAATTCGAAATTGACCTTATGTTTTAAAAAATTATAACAAGAATAAAAAAAAAAATTGTCTCAAGCATTGTCAATGGAAATGGAGTTCCCATCCAATCAAGCCTCCAAGCATTGATAAATAAATAAATAGATTAATATATTATAGTTAGTAAAATTTGTATGTGTGTCGGTTAAGTTAGGTGTGCTTTTATCGTTTGATTATATAATATTTCGTGGTACCGCAGAGGCCCATATCCGGCCACCCAAACTTCCCCTTCCGTGTCACCACCGACACCGATGTTGAGGCAGCGTCATGTGGGTCCCGTTGTTACATAATATTTATCCGCTATTTCAACCTCTTACAGCCCTTTTCTAGTATTAAGATGTAGCCTATGTTTTTTCTCAGTGTCTAAACCATCTATGTACCAAATTCCATTTAAATCGGTTTAGTAGTTTCGTAGCCTATTCAATACAAACAATCAAATCATTGCTCTTTATAATATTAGTATATAAATCTATATGTGAATTTGACAGCTGTCATTTATTTATATATATATATATATATAAACTAATGAATATTTTATATGATAATACATAATAATAATGATAATAAAAATAATAATGATAATAATAAAAATGCATAGTGAGAAATGATCAGAAGTACATAAACTCTATGAAATAACCATCCCATATTTAAACCTCTCACAAGCCTTACAACAAATTATTAATAAATTAATAAAACAAAATCAAAGAAATATGTATAATATTTACCTAGAGTACAATACTCGTCCAGATTTTTTCCATAATATAGTTTATCAACTAAAAAAAAGATATTTCAATCATTATTCAAATTGAAAACGTTGAATACAATTTTAGGACATACTAAAACATCGCATTTTTAGACCTCATTTTTAATATTAAAAAAGATAAATGGATGATGATACTAGAATTATGTCTGAATGTGAGAAATTAATGTTTTAACACCATTCAATTATTCTTTTAAACCGTATGAATCATAAGTTGATTTGACATTAACTGAATTGTAAAATACATACACATATACGTACAATAAATGAGTTAAAAATTGTTTGAATAGTTGTGTGATTATAAAATTAATATTTTTTAGTAATATTCATTTGACTAAGTAAGTGCTGTACAATTATGTGATGAAATGTAAAGACTGCTTAATCGAATGACAAGAAATTATTGAATTTTTTCCTCTGATTAGGTCTGGGAATACAGGTTTTTCGATTTAATTTCACAGAATTTACAGTTATCAGAAGGATTGACATTCTCTCATAAATGTGTTGGCTAAGACCGATAAAACATTAATTTAAGTTAGAATTAATTTATATTATCCATTCAAAAGTATCAAATTTTTGGTGATCAAATATAAATGATATGTAACTACTAACTAACGTATGACAAAGTACACGAATTCAGAGATCGAAATACAATGTTCATTTAAATATATATTATGTGTTAATAGTTTGTTTAAAAACTTTCCGTAGAATTACAATTCAATATGAAATCAATCAAATGAAAAGCTATAAGTTTCAGTATGTATATTTAGTTATGGATCATATAATATCGTTTTCTATAACTAAGTAATTAAAAATTTTGGATGTAGGTACTGACTGTAATAAAAAGTTAATCGTCAGAAATGGTAAAGTTATACAAAAAATGATTTCTAATTACAAAATAAATGTTGTTTATATCGTTGTTGCTAAATATGTACATATTACATGAATAAATATTACTTTCTGACATTGTACGTAATCATGTACGTATCATGTACGTAATTATGTTATCATAGGTTTATATTTCGATTAGAAACCTTTAAATCGAAAAAAAATTTAATATTAAATTGAAGCATAGTAAAATCAAATTCCTATTATATTTGAAGAAAATCGAATCAATAAAATGGGCGTTGATAGCTAAAAAAGCGTAGAGCGAATCCACCATATTAAAGATACGGTTATTTAACTTAGTTTACACAATACAGATTACACTATAAACACATGATTGATAATATTTGAAAAACAATTTTTTTGCCATGTTATAATTATTGGGGAGACACCGTATCAAAGTTTCCCCTTAAGCACTGCCGCTGTTTAACTAACAATCTCAGCTAGTCTATCGAATATATCACACTTCTTGTACCTATGTCATTAAAAATATGGTTAAATAAAAAAATATTAGAAGTTGATTACATTCAATGCGAAATTGTGTATTATTGTACGATGGCTTAATTATAATTATGCCTCAAATATTCATATGAAATTATGAATTAATTTAACATTTTTTAGAATGGGGTTTTGTATAAACATTCGTATAAACGTAAAAATATATGGTATACATACGTTTCACAGTTAAGTACATTGACGAATAAAGCACAAATTTTTTGACCGTGTCTGAAAAATATAAAATAAAAAGATTTTTAAGAATTTTTTTACGGTTATAGCTCATATATCTCTGGACTATGAATCTACAATATTTGTCTATGAAATTATTTCTCATATTATGATTGATTTTTCGTACATTGATACGTTTTTGAAAAATATTTTGTATATTATAAATTATAATGGTTTTACTATCAAATGGTTACAACAACTTTAAGTTAAAAAAACATACGAAGATTTCCTTGTTTTGAAGTAATTATAGTACTTTATAATACATTATTTCTGATTTAATATAAGATAAAAAATTACCATATCAAAATATAAATGTACGTATTATTTTTAATATAAATCAGTCGTATAGTTTTAGTTGTTTCTATCATTTATCAACCAGGATTTCGTTTTTCTTGTGTAGGTATTTCTAGTATTATTAAATATTAAATATGATAAGTTAGTCAAACGTTTTAAGCTGACTATGAAAGTAAGAAATAATTTAATACAACTAAAGATTTTTCAGTCACAATACCATATCATAATTGTTCTGTTTGTCGTATTTTCCTATGAAAAGATTTTAATAATTTTCCTACTCGTTTAATTATAAGTTTATTGGCTTAAAAGGAATAAAAGGTAATTATTTCTATTTAGACTTTAGAGCTGTTATTTTTATGCATAAAAACTTACCATTTTTAGCCATGTCTGACTCTGAAATATTAAAATTATGAATTGATGTTCAATTAATGTTTTACATTTTTTGATTTCCGAAAAATGCGTAAATTATAGTAGATGATTCACTACTTCGCCTTAAACATTTCTATATAAAGACCAATTTGTTTCAAAAGTTTTCGTAAAATCGAGACAAAAATGTATATATACACTGATCTCTTGCAAGGGCTTTTAAACATTTTTGGTTCATGAATATTTTGATTTTGAAATCAAACCACTTGAATCTACCAATTTGAGCCTCCCAAATACGGATAACGATGATGATAATATAAAAATCTGGACGCGGCATCTGTGATAATAACCGGAATCACCTTTTGGTGCCGTGGCGTATCATCTTAGGGTCAGCAACCCGAGGGTTGGTTTGAAACTATCTAAGAGAAGTTGTCACTAGGGAAGAAAGGGTGACTGTGCAGTAGTTTCCCGTTGATTTCTGGACAGGGAATATGGCGGCGGGTCTCTTGTGGCAGTCGCCTGGCCAGGGAGGGGGAGAGAGAGAGAGAGAGAGAGTGAGAGAGAGAGAGAGAGAGAGAGAGAGAGAGAGTGAGAGAGAGAGAGAGAGAGAGAGAGAGAGAGAGAGAGAGAGAAAGAGAGAGAGCCGCTCGTAACCGAGGTTTGAACTGTGGCGTATAGATATGATGAATTCCAATCAAAGGAGTAAAAGGGTCTTATAGCTTAACATAAAAAGATCATTTACAAACACAAATAATTAAATAAATATTTGAATTATTCTTTAGTGATTGATACGCTTGTGGGTATATCAAGAACTACTACTTCTCAATCCTTATGTCTATTCGTAGGTGTATGAAGACTCGTATTAGAGGTGGCTTGAAATTAGTTCGGTTTATTATGATCATATTTTTTTTTTAATTTAAACAATAAACATGTGGCATTACGCCTTACTATGGTGGAATGAATGTTCCATCTTTAGGCAACTCAAATTACAAATTTTTAAATAATTCCAAATTTTGTATTCAGTAAAATTTGTTTATACTCATGCAAATTAAAATGGATAAATACAATTATCAAATAAGTGATTATTTTATGATATAAAGATGTACAAAAGTATATTCATTCATTAATCTTTAGGCCATAGAATACTGGTATGACATGACAATGATCACGATACGTGTGTGTGTGTGTGTGTGTGTGTGTGTGTGTGTGTGTGTGTGTGTGTGTGTGTGTGTGTGTGTGTGTGTGTGTGTGTGTGTGTGTGTGTGTGTGTGTGTGTGTGTGTGTGTGTGTGTGTGTGTGTGTGTGTGTGTGTGTGTGTGTGTGTTTGTGTGGGTTAACATGTTTCGTGACACCGACTATGCTCGACCGTGATGCGTGAGAATCCTTTTTTTTCATACCCTCTGTAAAGAAGTTTAGTTCAGAAAAAAAAAATTCAAATTCATAATTTAAGTTAAATGTGGGAAACGATTAATTTATTATAATCCTCATAGGTATATAGTTACACAAATTTAATTAAAAGCAAGCCCAAAATTTAATATTTGAATAAAAAAAAGAATTGAGATGTAATATTTCTTTCATCCGCTATCTCGTGCAAACGCTTTTGTTTTGAATTACTTCAATATTAAAGAATTCATGTATATTTATACGTACTCCAGTCATAAAATAACCGTTGCAAAATTTTTTCGGAATTATCTGAAATCATAAAATGTATTTGCATATATATAATTTCAAGTAAAAGTTAGATTGTACGTGTAATGCGAAGAAGTACGTAATTGCATTTTGAGATATTGTTTGCTACGCGGACATGATATTAGCGTTGGGCGTATTGAATTCTGTCTAAATAAGGGTCATGACCGGATTGTAAATAATCGTAGATATAATATTATTTGTCTATGTAGTAGCGTTATCATCAAACTAAATTCGAATTTTCGGAAAGGACGGTGGGGCTATTCAATAGTTTGAGTCGTGACGCCAATGAGAACAAAATATAATTTTTACTTATCACCATTATTTTTACAAAAGAGTTCGTTAAGCAATTATATACCTACTTAATCGTTCCTATAAACTGTACAAACAGTGCACGTTACAACACTGTTTAAAGTTTCCTTGTTTGGCAAATGAGAAATTCGTTTTCACCAAAAGATTCAAAACGTGTTGTTTTATCCATATCAAAGTTCATAATTGTTCGATAATCAGTTTTTTTGTTAAGACGGTTTTTAAAATTTTGCCGAAGTATTTGTAAAATATTAAAAATTTTATTTGATAAACTTTAACATAAAAGGGTATTTTAAAAGTTCTTGTGTTTGTCCAAAAATTGAGACATTTTTTCGAAACGTTCGTAATGTAATCAATAAACCATAAATATATTATGAAAATATAATGAATTTGAGCAACATTCATTTCCAAATTATAACTAAATAACTAAAACCGATTTAACGGCAGTTACTACGTTTATATGATGGAGTTAAAACTGTTTAAAATTAAATCGTTTTGAAATTAAAACGCATTCAAGTCAATTTTTTTTTATCTGGAGATATTTTTTACTCAACTTGACTGTTGAGTCAAGAAACTCTTTAGATCGGAAATTCGATCGAGAAGGTACTTGAGGATTTATGATGTTCTCATCTCAATAGTTTTTCCAGGTGACCGAAAAAAGAACCTAAATTGGACAAAAAACGGCAAAATTCGCTGTAAGCGACACTATTATTAAATCGACTTTTGTTGTTTCATAATGACTCCAAAAATAATGTTGTGAGGAACTTGAAATTTCCACTATATATTTTTGACGTATCATTACATACTTAAAAAAGTTTCAAAAAAAAATTGATAACGTTTGGGATAAAAACAGAACTTTGAAAACACCTTGTTTTAAAATGTTTATCATTAATAAAGTTTTAAATATCGGACAACAACTTTTGAAAATTAAATATGAATTCACTCTAACGAATCTAACTATTCTGAGAAGAATTCAAAAATCGTAGGTCAAATTTTTTTTTATAAGCGCTTCAGTGAATTATGATACGAATGTTATAATCTGTTTTTACGTGAATGTTCAACTTAAATAATTTTTTTGAAGAAATTGGTTGATCCAAACATCATGAAAGTATGAACACAGATAGAAAAATATGCTTTGAGTATTTTTTATAGATAGAGATAGGGGTGATAAAAAAAACACTTAACTTGGAGTTTCGTTGTATTGGATTAAGTTAAATGACGTATATACCATTTTCTTTTTAATCTGCGATTGGGATTTCCAGAAAGCGTCGAGATATGTTAGCTTTTTATAAGAGGATTTTCATGGTTTTCTTATCTAGTATTAAAAAGATTATAGAAAACGGCAGCTTCTTCTTCTATTGTTTTTAAACCTAGGTCTTTGTCAAGGGTCAGGTTAGAGACAAAGGGCGGAGTATTAGTAATTTTTCTTAGTGTGATATTTTGGAAGGCCTGACTTTTATTTAGATTTGATTTTTTTGCCGATTCCCAATGTTGGATTCCATACGTCCATACTCCATATAGGTTTCAGAAGAGATTTATTTATCAGTAATTTAGTTTTTAATGTTGTAAACTTATTTTTTGAGAGTAACATTTTTAATGATCGGGGACGAGCATTGAGTATTAATCTTTTTTTTCTTATATGATTTTGCCATGTTAGTCTTTTATCCAGGTTTAGACCTAAGTATTTAACAGTGTCTCGAGAAGGAATAGGTATATTATTTTCAGTTATATTAGGACAGAGTCCACGTCTAAAGGTGAACGTTCTGTAAACGGATTCGTTATTGTTTAATTTAATTGGCCTATTTTGTGTACCATTCAGAGAGTACGTTTAGATGAGTTTGAAAGTTTTCCAAAGAAGATATCGGATCATTGTGTACTGATAATGTGACTAAGTGACTTTGTCGTCGGCATAGTCGGAAACAAGAGTACCTATTTTGTGTAGAGAGTTGATCAGAAGTATAAATATTAATCAATATGGGTGAGTTTTCAGCTCCTTGGGGAACTCCAGCATTAATTACGGCTATATTTGAAGTGGAGGATCCTTGACGTATTTGAAAATGGCAGTCAGTAAGGTATGATTCCATTATACAATTTTTTTTTTATATTTCGATAATTAGACAAAAATTGATGAATTATATTAAGGGAATATGTTTAATATTTGATAACAACTATTGATTATGTTATATGACAACTGAAAAACTTTCAAAAATCGTTACCCAAGATATTTTTTTATAAGCGTTTAAGTGAATCATTTTACAATCGTTACGTAATTTACTGTTTTTACTTCAATTGTCAACTTAACAATTATTAGAAGAAAATAATCAATCAAAACTGTATATTTTATTCAGAAGATTTACTCAGAATCGTTTAACTACAGAAATAATCAATCATTTCTTTAAAATTCAATACACCCAAATCCCTTAAGTCGTCCGAGTAGCGATGAATACCCCATGGGGCAAAGTACGTACTTTTTATAAATTTATCTATAGGAAATTTTAATTTAAAAAATGTGTGGTTTTCCTTTTTGAATATCAACTCATTTTTTTATTTAGGATTATTTACAATTACTGAACATCTTGAAATCAGTTTCAATTTTTCCATTACCTGAGTGATTTATTTATGGCCTATTATATCTTTCGCATTTTATCAATTCGCATAACTCACTTGTAACCATTTTTGATTGTGTGTAAGCGAAGGATTTTATGGTTTTAAAATGATGATTATTATTTGTTTAAACGGAATAACTGTTGACAAATTGAGCGTAAATGGTCAAATTTTCCGTAAATAACACTTTCACGAAATCGATTTTAGTTATTTAGTCATACCTCAAAAATCGATGTTGTAGAAACTTTAACTAAATATGATTGCATAATTATATATATTTTACGGAAGATTTAAAAATGTGTACTAATTTTAGGCTTAAAATAGAACTTTAAAAATAACTTGTTTATTTAAAGTTTATGTCCAATAACATTTGTAATATTTGACTAAAAGTTCTGAAAATTTGTTGTTATCATACTTCTATTTTAAAATTTCAAAAATCGTTTGATAGGATTTTTTTATAAGTGTTTGATTAAATTTTTATATAATTTTTACGAAACAGACTGTTTTCATATTGATTGCCAATTTCAAAATTTGTATAAAAAATATTAGTCCATCTAATCATGACTATTGGTAAAAAAAATTACTTCTTTACCAATCAAGAAAACTTAAAACTGGATTAATAAAAATAAAACGTTACTGACAATAAATGAGACTAAAAACAGTATGAAATAATATTTAAACGGCATGTCTGTACACTGAAGCTTTACTCAGAATTGTTTGAATATATAATTGATCTATCGTTTCTTAACGTCCTAATTTATATTGATTATATAATATTTTTCTAGAAAAGTGTAAGAACCATTTAATATAGTTACATATTACAATTATACAGTAACAATAGAAGAATTAAGCTCTTAGCTACCCAAAGTTTGATTAGCTTACATATAAGCATAATTAAATGAAAAATGTAGATACACAATTTAAAATCAATTTTAAAATTTTAAAGATAAGAAAAATATTCTAAATCACACTTCAGAAAATAAAAAATTAGAAAATAGAAAATCAATGGTATTTTACAGAATAAAAATAGTTTTTTTAAGTGCATAAAAATCATTGGACTAAATACAAGTGGAGCATTCAGTATAGCACATATTTACAGAGAACCATACTTACACCAAATACCTTCAACAAATTAACGAAATATTTTATTTTATAATCTATTAGTATATTATAAAGTTAATTAAATTAAAGAGCTACGTCGTCGGTCACTAACCATGAGAATAAGTTTCATAAAATCGTTTCCTAATGCACTAATAAATTATTTTCTGAAGGTAAGGAAACTGTTGCCTCTCTTACCAATGTATTTAAAATTAGAATCATAATAACTTCCGAATTTTAAGGTTAAATAGTTAAAATAAATAGTAAACAATTGATACTGAGTATTAATAAGGAAAAAATAAATGATAATATTTATTATAATGATAATAAAAATAATTGAATTATAAATAATATTTATGAATGTTTCAAGAAAAAGAACAAGTGAATAAATGAATAACATAATACATATCCAACGATAGATTTTATGAATCGACAACTTACCTTTATCAACATCGTCTTTCAATTGAGGTAAAAAT
Source organism: Therioaphis trifolii (assembly GCA_027580255.1). Taxonomy (NCBI): domain Eukaryota; kingdom Metazoa; phylum Arthropoda; class Insecta; order Hemiptera; family Aphididae; genus Therioaphis; species Therioaphis trifolii. Next base: position 39,710,035 of record CM050409.1, on the reverse strand, counting down.
ATATTTGAGTATTAAAACTTGGCAAAATTAATGGTATTTTACAGAATAAAAAAAGTTTTTTTAAGTGCATAAAAATCATTGGACTAAATACAAGTGAAGCATTCAGTATAGCACATTTTTACAGAGAACCATACGTAGTATGTCCAATAAATACGCGAACTTTTAAAATAAAACTTTTATTTGTTATAACTTATCATAAATCAATTTTATCCCCTTCAAAATAGTCTCCGTCTATAGTGATGCATTTATCCCATCTTCGTTTCCATTGTTCAAAATATCCCTCAAAGTCTTCAGAAGTTAGGCTTTTCAGCTGTCTTGTCGTTTCGCGCTTTATGGTTTCCACATCATGCTGACCCCTCATGACCATTTTACATTTTGGGAACAAAAAAAATCTCAGGGGGCTAAATCTGGAAAATAGGGGGGATGGTCAAGTGTTGTGATTGAATTTCGGGCCAAAAACTCACGGACCAGCAAAGAAGAATGAGCCGGCGCATTATCGTGATGGATAATCCACCCGTCCTCTCCTAGCAAATTTGGTCGTACATGTCGCACACGATCTCGTAAGCGCTTAAGAACTTCCACATAGAAAATAGCATTTACAGTTTGTCCTTCAGGAAGATATTCATGATGCACAATACCACAGTAGTAAAAAAAAAACGATTAACATGACCTTAATTTTTGACCGGCTTTTACGACATTTTTTCGTTCGGGGATCATTTTTTGACTTCCACTCCATGCTCTGAGTTTTAAGTTCTAGATCATACTCGTAAAACCATGATTCGTCACCAGTGATAACCCTTTCAAGAAAATTAGGAGTAAGTGCCTAATTTTTCCAGTCAATGCAGCACTCTTTTCGCCTCAACTTTTGGTCCGGTGTTAGCAGCTTTGGAACAATTTTTGCACACAATTTTTTCAAACCTAAATTTTCCGTCAAAATTGTGTGCACAGACGATTTTCCGATACTTAGCGTATCAGCCAACATCCGGATTGTCATTCTTCGAACGGAAAGCACTAGAGACTGCACACGATCAATGTTTAGGTCGTTACAAGTGGTTGAAGGACGTCCTGGTCTCGTATCGTCTTTGCAGTCTTCACGGCCCTCTTGGAAACGCTTAATCCACTTAAAAAGAGCTGTTTTCTTCAGAGCATCATCTCCATAAACAGTATTTAACATTTCATGCATTTGTAGTGCGGTTTCCCAAGTTTCACCAAAAATTTAATAATTATTCGTTGTTCGGTTAAACTGTCAATTTCCATTTCGACAATACAAAAAAAAACTAAAAACTTAAACGACACGTGTGCTTTTAGTACAATAATCTCGACGGTCGGACGATTACTGTCGCATTATCAGTAGTTGTAGAGTGAGCTTAAAATAGTATGATGTCGTACTTTGACCTATAGACCGCTGTAGATAATCAGTTCGCGTATTTATTGGACATACTACGTACTTACGCACACAACCTTCAACAAAATGTACGCTAAAAATATAAAAATGGTCGTGGGAGCCATGAGATTCATATAACTATTTAAAATCAACATAACAGTGTCAATTTTTTGCACACAACGATAGTAACTTCAAAAAAGGTCGTGTACAAAATAATGTACACGAAAGCAAGAATGGCAATTTCTAGTGTGTACATAAAAATGTACACGTGGCCGCCTAGGTAATGCATTGAAAAAGTGCGTGGCAGTTAACGTGTTAACGAAATATTTTATTTTATAATCTATTAGTATATTATAAAGTTAATTAAATTAAAGAACTACGTCGTCGGTCACTAACCATGAGAATAAGTTTCATAAAATCGTTTACTAATGCACTAATAAATTATTTTCTGAAGGTAAGGAAACTGTTGCCTCTCTTACCAATGTATTTTAAATTAGAATCATAATAACTTCCGAATTTTAAGGTTAAATAGTTAAAATAAATAGTAAACAATTGAAACTGAGTATTAATAAGGAAAAAATAAATGATAATATTTATTATAATGATAATAAAAATAATTGAATTATAAATAATATTTATGAATGTTTCAAGAAAAAGAACAAGTGAATAAATGTATAACATAATACATATCCAACGATAGATTTTATGAATCGACAACTTACTTGTAAAACCATCTTCTTCCAATTGAGCTAAAAATATATTTGAGTATTAAAACTTGGCAAAATTAATGGTATTTTACAGAATAAAAATAGTTTTTTTAAGTGCATAAAAATCATTGGACTAAATACAAGTGAAGCATTCAGTATAGCACATTTTTACAGAGAACCATACTTACACACACAACCTTTAACTAATTAACGAAATATTTTATTTTATAATCTATTAGTATATTATAAAGTTAATTAAATTAAAGAACTACGTCGTCGGTCACTAACCATGAGAATAAGATTCATAAAATTGTTTACTAATGCACTGATAAATTATTTTCTGAAGGTAAGGAAACTGTTGCCTCTCTTACCGATGTATTTAAAATTAGAATCATAATAACTTCCGAATTTTAAGGTTAAATAGTTAAAATAAATAGTAAACAATTGAAACTGAGTATTAATAAGGAAAAAGGCATGTAAAAATTAAAAATATATGTGAATTGGACCAATGTTATCCACTGGTCCATTTTCCCGATTTGAAGTCTAGGATCTGCTCCTTTATCTCTGACCAAAATTACCAAAAGTGTCATTAAATGCAAAAAATATTACGAATAAATCATGATCACTAATAGTACAGTTTGATTCAAAGTAGCATATTAGTTTAACGCAATATTTCAATCATAGTATCCAGAACGTAGTAAAATCATATTATATTTAATACATAGTATACGTGAGCATATTTTGAATTTATGAATATATTTTAATATGTATTTTTAATATATTAAACAGTACTTAGTATACTTCATTTAATATAAATAATAAAAATGTTGACTGAAATGTGATGAACTTTAATGACTTTACTGTTCATTTTATACTTACCTCTCTCATTTTTTTCATCAACACTTTCCTAAATATGATATCACGAATTATCTTCCATATTTTACACACAAAATATTTTATTTAGTTCATCAGTGTGTGTGTGTGTGTGTGTGTGTGTGTGTAAGTAGACGTAGCTATAAAATCAACTGGTAACAAATAACTGATCCTTCTTTTTTAGAGTCTATCTTTGAATATTAGATTTATATAATTATCCTTAAGATTATCTATATGCATTGTTGTAAAAATTGTTGTACTAATTTATTATATTACTTGTAAAAGGGCTAATTCCTCTATATTCTATAATAAATAAATAAATAACAATACTATTAATTCAAAGTGATTTATATTTGGCATTATAGTTTATTATATTTATAATAAATTATAGTTATAAAATGGAATTATGTTTTCAAAAAATGTATTATTAGTGTTTAAACTAAATATATATATATATATATCTATATATATATAAAGAACCAGTTCTGGAACCGGTTAACCTTAAAAATGTAGGAACCGGGATCGGGACCGGAATCGAAACCATTATTTCAAAAAATTAAAAACCGTAACCTTAACTAGAACCTTAATTTTAAAAGGGTTGATTTCGGTTAGAAGTAATGACTATTTGTCGATGAGTACAGAAAAATATAAGTTACATTTTTTGATGTTTTTTTTTGTTTTTTTTTTTTAATTTTAATGCATAAATATTACTAAACACATCATTTTTTTTTCGATTCTGGCCAACGAAGAACAACGTATATATATTAATGCAGTAATGCATTATATCATTTATATCAATTTCTTGTTTTGAGATAATACAAATACACCTTCAATCGGGTAAAAATATAGTAATAATAATACGGACATGTAATTAAAGTTTCAGCTATTTATATGTGCAGCTAATTCTTATTTATTATACTAATTTTATTTTTTCCGATATTTTTCAGTACCGGTACTAACCGGTTCTATAACCCTTACATTTTTTAGAAAACCGGAACCGGTACCAGAACCTTTAAACATTTTGATTAAATAACCAAAACCGAAACCGTAACCGAAAAACTCAATAGGTTCCAGTCCCTGATATATACAACATGGGACAAAATAAAAACTGGGAATTGCACAGGATGAAATCGCTATTTTATAAAGACACTTTCTACCTGAATCAATAATTTATTTTTATAATAACTAATCATATTAATCTATAACATACTTTTTGACAAAAACTTGGAGTATCATCTGGAAGTGTTAAGAACATATTTAATCACCAAAAAACAGAAAAATACTCGAATTTTATGGAATGATAATAGTTAGAAAATCAACGCATTTTAATATCACTAATTATTTTTGAAAATGTATTAATTATGTATGTAGGATTGCAATTGTCAAGGAAAAAAAAACTCATTCAAATAGTTGATAAATTATGTCCTACAAAATCCTGATGGATATTTTTTCTACAAAAAATCATTTTATAGTGAATCTACGTGATTACACGTAGGTAGATATATAGTAATAAAATGTTTAGTTTGACGATATACTTTACTTACAATACAAAGATATTTCAAGTGCTTTGAAGACATAGTCAAGGAATTGTCTTGCTTTACCTAGAACACATTTATAATTTCAAATCGCGAGTGGGAAATCAAACACATTAATCTATACCTATATTATTATCTTTATACCACGGAGAGTCTATTTATGGATGCATATGTGATATATTGGATGATTTTCATAATCTCAGATAAAATATATTATCATTTGAATATACTCATAATCAACACTTTTTTCTACGCGATCGAATATCTCATGTCTCCACACCTTCATTTTCACTAACACGTACATCATTGGTACAATTACAAATTATTGATCATATTCTAATGTTTATGCATTTGATAAGAACAAAATTTCTCAAGTAACCTGCTGTAACTAACTAAATTTCAAAATAAATTTGATCTGAGATTAGTATTGTTTGAGAGACGAACTTAAAATTGAGAATTTTGATCCATTAAATCCGTGGACTAACATTTTCCATTTTTTCCAAATCATCTTTATACTCTTCATGTGGATAGTTGCTAGTACTTTTAATGGCAACCAGCTATCTAACTCCATCATAGTTTACACTGTTTACAGTTCTCAAACATTATGTTGGTTTATCTGCTGTTATTATAATGACAATACGCACAACTGAAATGTTGTGTATGATTGATTCAGAAACTCAAGCTTCTCCTTATGTTTATAACAAAAATGAAATATCAATAACTTATACTAAATAGGTAGTAACACATGAAAACGTGTAAATGATATTAGTTAAATAAGGTTTTAATGCATATAATCCTCTACGAATTTCTAGTTTATATAAAAATTAATTAAATACACACAATACGGAGTGCCTAATCGAGGGTATAGGTTGCATTGTTACTCCTATTATATAGCACTAAAGTATCTGAAATACTCAGTTTTTGGGCAATTTTTTTCCTATTTCTAGATGAAAACTATTGAAAATAAAGAAAAATGACCGGTCTAAAGATGAAATTTCTAATCTATAGAAATCCTTAATTAAATTTTCAAAGAATCATTAATGCCAGAAAGAGTAATAAATAAAAAAGCTGGTAAGTGAGATGATGGTGGTACAAGTTCGTCCATCGTCCCTTCGGTCCTCGGACAAGATATTGGTGATGAATGTATTAAGTTTTAAAGAAATGATGACTCATTTCTTTAGTATAAAACGATTCTGAGCAAAGCTTCAGTGTAATATAATATATTATTATTTAAATACTGTTTACGTATTTTACGATTATTTGTAAAATTTTTGGTGAGTTTTTTTGTAATAAAACCCTCATAAAATATTCAATTAGATATAACTCATTTAAACTTCAATTGTTATATCAATTATAACTCATTAGAAATAAAATTAAAAGAAATCAGACAATATCGAAAAAAATCGTATAATAATTTATTAAAGTGTGTATAAAAAAAAATCCTGATTCACGATTTTTGAATTTTTGTTAGGATAATTAGGTAAGTATATGAGTAAGGTCATATTAAATTTTCAGAACTTTTTGTCAAATATTTAAAATTATATTACATAAAAACTTTCAAACAATTTGGTAAATTAAAAGTTCTATATTTAAGTCAAAAGTGCTATAATTTTTCTGAAAATATTGTCCAATATAAAAAAGTATGTATTTGATATTGGATAAAATTTTCAAGTTTCTAGCTTCAATACTTTTCGATTTATGACTAAATACCTAAAATCTGAACAGTGAAAATCTCGTTTACGGCGGATTTTTACCGATTTTACCGTTTTTACTCAGTTTTTCGATCGTTATTCTTGATTACTGGAAAAACTATGGAGATTTTGGAAAAATGACCTCTTTAAAGTACCATCTCAGTTCAATTTCGAATCTTAAAAGTTGCTGGACGAAACTTTTGGACAAGGATTTCTATACGAAAAAGTGTTTACAGAAAAAAAAAATATAAAAAAAAAAATAAACATCATTGTAAAACCATAAGATCTTTTGCTTCACTCAGAATCTAAAATAAATGTATACATTTTATAGCACCGATCCGAAATACAATAAATGAACATTTATGTTTGATATAATTGATTCTTATTTCATTAAATACATTTATACATAATAAATATGAAAATAGTATCCAAACCATTACGTTGATACAGAATTATATGTTTGAAAAAGCTTCATATATAGAAAATCTCAGAATTGATTTATAAAAAAAAAAAATACAAATATATACATATATTCATATTGTAATAGACACACTCGTGCCCCAGCGCACAAAATGGTAACCGACGCGACGCACCGACCGCATCAATCATTTCATAGATTGCGCTTCGGTCAACACCAGATTTTGACTGCCTGGCCAATCACCCTGTGTTAACCCTTATATTTTGCTTTCTATTATGAGGAACGGTTAGCACAGGTGTGTACACCATCGCATTAGGCGAGTGGTACTTCCCCGACCATCTTAACATCAGTAAAACGAACAAAACCAGTCAGTCGAAATGCCATACTGCAGACCTCGAGAACACTCCAATATATAGATGAATCGGCCGTTCCGACAGTTTCTCCCGTTGTGGCAATTGAGTGATCACACCCGCGATCACCACCAGCCACCAGGCATTTCAAGGTGTACCAAACACCCGGTTCATATACGTAAATATTATTTTCTTATTATACCATTTGTACTTGTGCTAACCCCATACGACTCAATGTTATATTCATTTAATATTCCTTTTATGTATATTTATTATTATTATTTATATATGTTATGATAAACCAGTGTAATTATTAATCAACTACAATTATTTTATATTCAATTCCATGCAGTTATTGTATTGTTAATATATTTTGTTTAATTCTTATCAGTTTTGTAAATTTCAATAAAATATTTATTTAATTGTATAAAATAAATAAACTGGTATAATAAATTTCAGGTCACCTGAATTCCAAATCCTCATATATTATAATTGCTAATAAGTATTCACAGCCGACCGAGCTAGTGAAGTTTATTACAATATTCAATCATTTTTCTTTTATATTTTTAATAAAAACGTACCTAAATACTTATATATGGCAACATTTATTTATAAGATAAATACTAATGAAATTTACCTGAGATTTCTGAAACTTCTGTGAAAATGATAAAACATTGATTTAATCCTTTAGGAGTCATAACAATAACAAGTACCGTACGGTTAACACGTGTTTGATATAATGTGAAATGGTCGTTTTTTTATCGTTATATTGTCTATAATATATTTTATAATACATTTTTATAATAAATATAATTATATTTTATAATATATTTTATTACGTATTTATTTTACTGAACATTAAACAAACCAATTTTCAAAAATTTAAAAATTTAAATTTTTTTTCTAAGAATAAGATTTGGCTACTTGGCTATTATTGGCTGATGATACATTTATTTATTGATTAATACTTTAAATAATTATACTATAAAATAGTGATCATTTTTGTTTTTATCTCTTATTTACTGGTTAAACATTTCATTACAATAGTTTGACTATTCTAATTTTTTCTTGTAATCTCTTCTTAAATAATTGTATGTTTCACTTATTTTCGGGAAGTGATGAGGATGCTGATAAAAATTCGAAAATCACAATATCTTGATGCAATGTACTTACTGACATTGTTTATAATATAAACAACTAGTTCATGAGTTTCAATTTGTCTGTGAGGTTTGAATGGTTCCCCTTTAAAATCTTCTAAAAATGAAATAATGAAAAATAAATTTATGAATTTTTGTTGTAATCGTATGTAATACATTTTTATGAATGCATCATAACATTCGCTTTTTACATCCAATCATTATCTCATTCATATTTATAGTTCATTTAAATAAGATACCATTTTCATCTTTTATATAATAAGGTATTATTCATTAGAAATTAAGTAATTTTTTTTTTTTTTATGACACCAAAAATAATCGTCTCACCAGGTCAATTTTTTTTAAAACTTTATTCCAATCAAATTGTGTATTTTGAAAATATTTTAAAAGTTAGGGCCCTAATCTATCAACGTCATTAGATAAAACAAAAGAAACTATATTGGTGTAAATACACGTAATATTACAAAGTTACTGTTGTCAAATGAGTAAGTAAAGAAAACAAAAAAGTGTTACATTTTATGTCAAAAAAACATGCTCGAGTAATTTTATATATGTATAAAAATATCTTAGGTCTTGATTTAATGAACAAATAATTTCTGAATTTGTATTCACGCATAACATAAATACTTACTATAAATTGTATTGATTATTTCTGTTTAGATCATAAGTTAAATTGATATATTAATTTAATCATTGAATGCACAATAATTTACGCTTTAGACTTTTGAAATTTGTTCTGTGATAAAAATATAACTAGGATGTAGGCATGGTATCCTTTTGGTATTTTCGGTGTTCAATTATTTCATTAAAAGGATCTGGCTTCGATTCCAGTTATTGGAAAAAGTAAATATTTCTTTATCAAAATGCTTTTTATTTTCAGTTTGGTTTCACTACCGTTTTTAATATCTTTGCGCTATCATTAATTAAATAAAATGGTAAATGTTTAGTATTTATTTATAATTATTTCATTCAATATTATCGACACTTAGTAACAGTAATGTATTATTATGTGAGTCTATGATGTAAAAAATATAAATATAATGTGTAAGTAGCTGGTTTTGAGAATTATCCTTTCTAGTCGTACTCCCAATTGAATTTCAATTTAGTAAGGAAAAATACAATTCAGACAATCACAGAAAAATACCATACGTTAGTTTCTATCAATTATTCGACTTTTTCAGATCATATTTATCATAAAAATAAAACGTGATTTCAAATCTTTTTAATATCTTATTATATATATTAGGTAAGGTTATTATTATACGTAGAGCAACAAACATAATTATTAAAGTTTAGACATGTACATTTGAATAAAAAAGATTGAAAAAATTACAATATGAATACAATTTAATGCCATTTTCTTTATAATACCTTAAGTCTATTGCTATTGTATATCATATTATACTCGTCGCGGAATAAGAACAAACCTCGTCGCGCAGGCGGCAGACCGGTTCCCCACCTCAACATTATCATAAGTGGAAATCGCCTAATTGCATACATAGCGGCAATATAAAACAACTATTGATCTACAATCTACACAGCATTCAAGTGTCGAAGTGACACGTGCAACAGTACCTGTATATGCATGACAGTTTAACAGTAATGGAACATTTAATATTTTTAATATTTATAGCACAATAAGTATAACCATATTTATATATATTGCATAATATATATATATATATATATTTATAACATAACAAAATATTTATATTGAATCACTACAACATTGTGTATGATTTGAGACAGCCCTGTATGCAGCTGTGGCTCAACTGACCGTTAATTTGTAAGCCAATCAGAACCGTTCTGCGCGTCAGTAACCGGATTTTTGTCCGCCGCCCGGGTACGTTTTATTCCACGGCGAGTATAAACCATAGACCAGGGGTCGGCAAGTGATTTCTGTTGGAGTCCGGAAAGTTAAAATAATACGTAAACGGGGTCCGTAGAAAAAATTATTGATTTCAATACGTTATTCAATAATTTTTACTAAAACGTTAAAATTATTTGAAGAGTAACCTAACGCCTTGTGGTGTTATGGGAGAACTCGCATTTCTCGTCTATGGCCTAGTAACTCGGAAATCGGGAGCTCTTGTAGAACGTCTAATACGAAATATGTCCTCAAGGCATGGCTTGAAATCGAAATAAAACGGTATACGTTTTTTTCGATTTTAATTTATTTTTAATATATCGATTTTATGGATTTTCGATTGCAACTTTAAAAATCGTTTTGCTTTTTTCGATTTTAATTTCACTTATACATTTTTTCTGATTTCAATAATGCAATACTATTTTTAATTTTTATTTGTTCTATAATTATCATTTCACATTGTTAAATTCATATAAAAGTAAAATTATGAAAAAAAAAATTATTTTTCAATCAGGTACAAAATAATGTTTTTTGTAATTTTTCCTTGACTATTTTTATTGTAAATATTCATATAAAAGTAAAATTATGAAAAAAAAATTATTTTAATATTTATTCATTTAATTTTTAAAAATGTACAAATCTCTCATGTATTTTTCTAACTAAAATGTTAAAATACCAGCAGTTGTCGACCATCCAACAAACGGCCGGTCATTAAGATTACGAGATCCAACTTATTTAACGATACCGTGGCATGACACGTGCTGTGACAGCTTTTGGTATAAATAAATATATTTTTATTCTCGAAAATTTTAAAATTAAATACTGGGCCAGTGAAAACAAAACTGAAATTAATACTAGGTACAACATAGTTAAATATATTAATAATAAATTATAAGCATAAAATATGCATTAATAGGCTTAAATTCTTTTAATATGCGAAATCATATAAATTTAGTTAAATTATGTAAAAATTTCAACGTTTAAAATGTTGAAAAATTATGATAGGAAAGTCATAGTATTATTACGAAATTCCAACCATAGATAACTTAGTATATCATTAAATTGTAAGGTTCGGTGCAAAAACTCGACATATCCTTTTAAAAGGATAACGAATTACGAATTAAAAATTAAGTTACCGACTCGGTTATCGATGAACGATTCTTATTATGAAGTAATCACAGTATTATATTATTATTATAAATTTCTAACATGTTATTATAATATTGGGTGTTGGCTATTTTTGAAATAAAAATTTCATTTTAAATTAAAATCGGTATCTATAAAAAACCGATTTTCATTTTCATTTCAACTATCGATATTCGTTTTTTTCAATTTCAATTTCAATTTCAATTGAAATATCGATTTTCGAACATATCGATTTTGATATTGATTTAAATTTGTTTAAATAATTTTTACGGTTTTTGTCGATGTTTATAATCGATTTCAAGCCCTGCCTCAAGGATTAAGGTGATAATCCGTTAACTTTGTTCTCTACTTGTTTAAAAAAAAAAAAACGCCTTTTTTTTAATAATCACGATGGAAATTGAAATAACGTACTTATTAAATCATCAAAGAAAGAATTGTCGACGGTTCAGATTACTGCCGTCCGCGGTCCGGATTCGGACCGCGGTCCGCCAGTTGCCGACCGTTGCCATAGACCTATAAACTAATGGACAGCGCTTAGAGTGAGAAACTAGATGACGGAATAGTTAAGAGAGAAAAAAGATAGTTTGGGCCGTTAGTTTAAAGGTCTATGGTATAAACCATGTAAGAAAAGATTTTGATCACTAATTAAATAAGAAAGATTACTGAAATTAAATTACTATATTGGATCATTATTATAATTTTTATAGAATATTTAAATTTGTTTTGTTCTTTTTTTTTTTTTGTATAACTATGAAAATAAAATGGTAAATATAATTAAAACGTCAAGGTACAATTGAACTTACCTGTATAAACTTGAATGAAAAAAATTAGAATTACAATTAATGTATTATTTTAACTATTTACTCACAATTCACTTTATTAAATATCAATTTTTATTCTACAAACATTTGATAATGATCAAGAACCAAAAAATATTAATTAGAATCTGAGGTTAGGATGATTCTATGATTTTTCACAAACATTTAAGTTTAAAATTGTTGTAGGTATAATAGTAATTTCCATAGAAACTGTAAAGGAATTTACTTAAAATGATGTAAATCGATCCTGAACAACGATTTTAGTATTTTTAAAATTATTTATACATTAATATAGATATAAGTATTAGTAAAATCAATATAAATGATCAAGACTTGATACCAAATAGAAAAAAATGTTATAAGAAACTTAAAAGACTAAGTAATTTCAAATTGTTATTATGAACTGAATAGTTATGATGAGATTATTATTTTGAGATCAATAGACGTAATTTTATGTTGTGTATTTGGAAAATTGTTACCATTAATACGTGAGTTCTCGCCTTCATCTATAATGAAAATGAATTTATATTAGCACAAAATAATATAGTATGAAAGTTTATAAACACACACTAGCAGAGAGAAAGATTAAAAAAAACCGTTTATATTCAATAATCTTTTTCACACAGTTATTATAATCGGAATTTAACTTTAATTACATGTAATTTATGCATTTTTGTTTTAAAATATTAGTATACAAGAAAAGAGCAGAATACACAAATTCCAAGAAATAGCTTTTTATTAAATTAACAAAAAAATGGAGGGATAAACAACTGCTGGATCTGAAATGGTTATTCTCTAGAATCTAGATTAATCTGCCACTTCCAGTAGGCTGAAAACGATAATGGATGATGAGGTTAACTGAGCAAAATCAGATGTCGATATGGAATACAAATTTCATTTATTTATTTAAAGCCATTTACTCGTAATTAATTTATCTATACGAACGACAATTGATAGCCTACCGATAACATTCAATGGTAAAATTATCGCAGTAGAAGTCTCAGTAAAATATTTAGGTATCCATATGGACAAAAGACTCACACGAGTTATTCACATAAAAAACAAAAGCAAATATGTCAAATTAAAACTGCATTGACTTCTAAAACTTGTAAAAATTGTAACATTCAAAATTTCTAAATGGCCTCAATTTTCCAACTGTTTTCAAACTCAAATCGCTTTTATATACTTCGAGAAATTTGATACTTACATAAAAAATCACTAAAACAGTAAAACCTAATTATTTAAAACCTTTCGTCAAAGACTCTTCCTGACTACCCTCTTCGTTGATTGATACTAAATTCACCTCTTAATTTAACTAAATGATACTTTAAAACAAAAACAATTTACATGTATAAATATATACAGCTATCGAATTCACTTATTGTTATTGAAATATTAAAAATTGCGAATATATATTTATGTTACATTAATATAATCAAAATATAATATAATATTATGTTATATTATAATCAAAATAACATATATTATTATATATTAACATATATTATATTTACATTTCTTGTAACAATATTCAGTCAGGGTCTTTCCTCTATCTAGTTTATCATCTTTAATTGAAAATATATTTAAACCATTATTAAAATTGAAACATGTTAAACACAATTATTTAATATAATACAATATACATTTTGAAGACATCGTCTTTAATATTAAGGAAAAAGAACTGTACTAAAGTTTTTTTTTCTTTTATTATGTAAGTTTGGAAAAAGTGTTCTTTTAATTTCACTCTAGAAAATTTCCAAAAAAATTGGCTAATATTTATTATAATATCTATAGAGTTTTAAGAATTTTAAGATTTTTAATTGGACTAAAATAAAATATTTAATAAATCATAAGTAAAGCTATAATCAGTTAAAATGTTTCTTAAGTAATGGAACATAACATATCATTTTGTATTACTAAGTGTCGCCGCCTTCGGCTCCTATATATATAAAAAAGGGGTGCCTTAACGACTTAATAATAACAGATAAATTGTTCCAAATACAATAGTAAAATTATATTAAATTATATATTGGAAAACCGTAAAAAATATCAAAGTCAACGACGACGGAACTTACCCATTAATTAATAGTTTGGTATTTCATGTTTTATTACTTCCTCGCAGTAGTGCGAGTGTAGAACGATTATTTAGTGCCATAAATTTAAACAAAACCAAAATTCGTAACAGATTATGCACAGAAACACTAACTGGAATATCATATTCAAAAAATTTTCTAAACAGACAAAATAAAAGTTGTTTTGATGTTGATATTCCTAAGGATATGATAAAAAAACTCAATGCAAATACCTATGTACAAATATTTATTTGATTAATACCTAAACCTATCTATACAGATTATTATTATTATTCCTAAACTTGTTATATTATTATTTATATTCTTATTATGAATTTCAGTTATTTTTTAATTTAAATTTCATACAAAAGTACTGTATGCAATAAAAAGATTTATTTCATGTTTTTCTTTCAATACTTCATTTTTTGTTTTTATGTTTTGTTATTATGTGTTATAAACTTAAATATTACAATATATTTTTATTGTATAAACAAGTATAAATTGCCTTTATTATTATTATTAAAACTGAACTTGTTATATTATTAAATAAATTCGATTTTAACAAACATATAAGACTTAAAAGTTAAAACTTCTTAATTTGAATTTGTTATGTAGCTCAGTTATTTTTTTATTTAAGTTTCATACAAAAGTACTGTATGCAATAATACGATTTATTTCGTGTTTTTTTTTCAATAAATCAATTATTATGATTTTGTTCTAGATGTATATTTTAAAATTGTAATATCTTACAGAGAGCTGATCCGGTCGGTTCACCGGTTTTAACGAACCAGACTCAGGATAAACATGAATTATGGAACAAACGTTTTGTGTCACCTACACAACTGAACACACGCGAAATTAAGAAACTTTCGGCGACACTGAGGACACTAACTGCCGCACGCATGCTCCGGGCGGCCAATCACACAACAGCTGTTGTCGACCGCGCCTCGGTGTTGCACGATGCGAACCGGTACCTCAACAATGAATTCACGGATTAAGCAAAACCCGCCAACTGGCTATAATTCAAATTAATGTTGGCGACAACACTAAGTAATAAAAAATGTTAACTGTACCTACTAACTGTAATAAAAAGTTAATCATCAAAGGTTGTAAAGATATATAATACATACATTTTTTTTTCAAATGTTTTTTTTTTAAACTTGTTGATTTAAGCTATTCATTAATTTTGTGTGAAATCAAAAAACTGCTTGAAATTAAGTGTCTATTCAAAGCAAATTTATAGAAGTATTAAAATAAAATACAAATTGTAGCAATGATTGTGTTTTTGCATTTTATTCATATCGAATAAACGGGTATGCATCACTGATTAACAATAATCATCATTATTGTATGAATATGTTGGGTAGTCTACCAATTGAATTATAAGTACACTATATTTTCTGATTTGATAAATCGGCATGTGTATAAACTATTTACAATATACATATAACATAAGTGACCTATTTAAGGATGGATGTTCGTGTTACTTATTAAATTTATATTTTGTTGTTCACAACATACTGAGAACATAGGACCTCAAAAATACGCTATTATTGTACATTGTACATGATCATAGGTGTCATATTATCATTAGCAAATTACAATTTCCATATTAAATTGAATCATAATAAAATCAAATTCTCAAATTATTTGAAGAAAATCGATATTCAAAATAATTATTGACAGTTAAAAAAGCATATTATAGTGAACTAATTACACTTCAAGTTCACTTATTTAACTACTTATCTCATACAGTCTATCAAATAAATCATTTTTATAATATGTAATTAAAAATATTTTGAAAATAAAAATAATTTAAAATAAAAATAAGTTTATTATGAATCCAGACAAAACTGGTAACTTTTTTACTGTGTCTTTACTACGATTATGTGTAAAATATGTACATGAATTTTTTTTTTATAAATTAAGTTAACATTTTTTATAATTGATTTTTCTACAGTTATTTAAATCAATTCAAAACTCCATATTATACATACAATTCATCCTTAACTGTGATACTTCATAACTTCCATATGCTTTCAAAATTTCTGAAATATATAAAAATAAATAGACTTTTATTATAATTTTTATATGGTTATAGTTCACATATCTCTGGATTTTGAAATTATGATATTTATCCATAGCAATATTTTTTTACTAACTGATTTTTCGTATGTTAAAAAGTTTCCATCCCGGTATAACTAATACGATATACATTCACTAGGTTTTAATGACATTTTCAAAATTCTATGTCGATATCAATATTATCTAGTCAGTTAAGCAACGAGAGGTAGATGAGGTTTTTTTTTAATGTTAACTAAATCTTGTTAAATTTGAGAGAATATAATAATTACTGTACCAAACATTTTTCAAGCACTATTCAAGCAAAAAATAATTTAATGAAACTAAAGTATAGTTGTTTCTTAATATTTGACAACCAGTAATTTTTTTCTTTGAACAGTTTTAGTAGTTCTACCACTGATAACTTCAAATCAAAATGTTTACAGTGATGAGTCAAAGAGCATATTTTATTAAAATGAAACATAACCTATTTAATTCGTGAACGTAAAACAGACAACGTAGGTACCTAAAAATGATTTTAGATCTACATCATAATGATAAATGTTTGTTTATAATTATAGTACAAATTATAATTGATATATAAAATATAGATATAACTACTATAATGTATGACAACTTACATATTCTCTAAACACATGGTTTCTTTCGGTTTTGTTAATTGTTTATTCCTTTTAATAGGTTTATATAAAGGGTTGAGCCCCCCGTTTAAGCAGTAAATATTTTCATAAAACAACTGATTTTCCAGTCAAAGTTTTATATTATTGTAGTCCTCTTTGTTATACTTTCAATTAGGAAGATTTTGAAAATATTTTCAATCCCCTTAATTATTAATTTATTAAATGGTAAAGGATACCTGTGTATAATTTTTATTTGGTTATTTTTCAAAATAAAAACTTACTGTTTTCTTCGGTTCCGAACGCTTAAATATACAAATTGAGAAATATGTTAAATGATTTTTTTATATTTTTTGGATTCCGTAGACTGAAATAGCTGTGTTAAATTAGTCACTATTTTATCTTAAATTTTAATACAATGAACCCAACACGCGTGTAACCTCTGACCGACACACACATGTGCCAAGGTCACCGATAATCGCATTTATATAGCTTCCGATAGCAGTAAAACTCAACGAGCAGCAATCAAGAAGGTATGTAGACACACTATCGTTAACCATAGTTACATGAGGTGCCTAAAACTCATGACCCCCCCATATCCAAAAATATGGACCTCACCAAACCCAACTCTCTTGACACTTCACAGTCCGAATAAACCCAATTTCTTTAAAAATGAAAATGATTTAAGAAGAATATTTGTAGTAGTTGTACAAATAAAAACGACAATTATTCTTAGCACTAAAAAATATAATTAATTATACTATTGAACATTGTTTTTATAAAATTTAAACAAAAGTATACATTTGATCTAGTGTAAAGGTTCTAAACTTTTTTGGTCAACGGATCTATTGACTTTGAAAACAATTTGAACTGCAATAAGATGAATAATTATTATGGTGAAATAAAAATAATTACAATAATCACATTTCTGTTCTATAACTACGTTCTACTGAGGACGCGGCTCTCTTGAGAATAATTCATAACAAAGGCAGAGAACTTGTAGCATTTGCACATTTGTTTTGCGAGGTTAAAAAAAGGCAATAATATAAATTGTCTGTAGTTTTCTGAATAGATTCATAATCGATATTGGTCTAACGTCGTACACTTGTACACCATACTACATCACCAACAAAGTGAACCACGTGTCTACCTCGTCAACATGTGTATATAATATAAAGAGAATAATCAGTCCACCGAACATATTTCATTCGTGCTTGCGCATGCCCCACCTTGGACCACGTTCGAGCGGCTTCGTCGGTGCGTGCCTGGCGACGGTGTACGCCGATCGTCGGCTCTCGTGAACTTTGAAAGAAGGGGAACGGGTTTGTCCCTTGGGGGGGTAATTGGGGTCTGGCGTCGTTGAAGCCGTCAGTCGTGATGTACGAAAAGTGATTATTCTCTCGTGGAATAGACTATAGTAATAACAAATTATTTCGTTGATGTGACGCACAGGTTTGATAAATACTTATCTACCGAGGAAGTGGTCTTAATTCCCGCCATCAGTAGATAATTAAATGATATTTATAACTTCTAAGAATAGAATTGTTATGCTATTGAAATAAATACATACATAATTCACAAGATATTTAACTTTTTCGTTACTAATTGATTAGCATGTTGGTATATCGAGTCATCGAGAACTGCTTCTTTTCATTCTTTATGTTAACTCGTTGGTGTATGCAAACTTTAGTTTTAGAAGCAACATGAAAATAGTTTGGTCTATTTTGTTGACTCAAAATCGAATTCGACACATAATTTCATTTAATCAAATTATCGAAATTACACATATTGAAACGTTTTGATAAGGTCCATACAACAAGATGTCATCTTCACAAATCAATAATGTCAATATTAATATTGTAATCAAATAAAGAACTTGAGCAATGGAAAATTTAATTACAATCGTCTTACGTATTACTAAATAAGATGATTAAAATTTAAAGTAAGCCGACGGTTTAAAATTTGGAGTAATAAAAAAATGTTCAGATGTAACATTTCCTGCATCCACTACCCTGTACAAACACTTATATGTTATACTACATCTATATTAAAGAAAACATGTTGATTAATACATACTAAATTCATAATACAGTAGATTCATATTATTATTCGACAATTTTCCTAAAATCATGAAATATATTTGTATAATTTGATTTAAAGAGTACTTAGATTGACGTGTTATGTGAAAAATTATCATGTTACACATCGTATTGAAAAATTGTTTTCAGCCTTTGTATTCAAACACTTAAACTATAAACAATGTGTATACAATTGTAATGCAATTTAATTTAATTAACAATCCTCGGTAATATTATTATGAATTGAATATTACTACTTGTTAAAGTTGATAAAATTCAAATGTTAGAAATTTATTACACTCCCCGTCATTTAAATTATTATATCATGCTTGATAAAATATTATAAATACGTAATTATAAGAATAAGTTGATTTCATATGAAATACAAATAGTTACAATTCAGAGTTGGGAGTTTGAATGATGTTTTGATGATCTCTTAATAGTTAAAACGGTAAAACTTAATAGGTAAAACGCTAAAATAATTCAAACATTTTTTTCATAGGAAACTATTATGACACTAATAGAAGTATAAACAACATTTATCAATGAAGTAAGGAAAATAACAAAACCACAAATGTTTTATCAAGTCTTCAACAGATTTATCCAGTTTTCCGAAAACTGGTTCCGAGCCCGCATTTTTCCATTCTCATATTATGATAGGCATCACACAATGTATATCCAACGACAGATTTGTGAATCAACTACTTACCATCGGAATGTGCTACTCCATCGAGATCTAAAAAATATTTGTGTATCAAACCCTGGCATGGTCTATCGTATTTTGCAAGATAAAAAAGTGCATAAAAATCATGAAAAATTAAATTAGTCATCAAAAAATGTATCTATATTTCCCAAAAATCTATATATGTTAGGTTAGGTTAGGTTTGGACACAAACACAATAGCTAAGGTTACTGCTACAGGGGAATCGGAGACCCCAGAGCCGGCGGTTGGGGGACGGTGCTCGCCCCAGGTGTCGTCATCATCCGAAGGCACTCAAAGTGCGGAAGTGCTGAGGCAGGCTTCCGCAGCCAGCAACGGTGCTGGTACTGCAACTGCTGGTAGTTCTGCGAAGCAGGGCACTACCCTCGGATGGAGATCCGAGTCGGAGACTGCAACTGGATCTGCTGAAGGAAGCGGCAAGGACACACCTCGAACGAGTGCTGCAGCAGTGGGCAGCCGTCCTGTTGGAAAAGCGACGGACACGCAACGAAACCAGGTTTTAGATGGCGTTTCGAGCGAAGATAAAGGAACAGGCACGAAGAAGAAGGTTATTGACATCGGTGTCCTCAGCGAAGATGAACTTCTGTGCAAGCTACAAGGATACATTAACTCCATGTGTTTGTTCGCACAAAACAACAGAAATGTTCACAAGGAGTTGAAAGAGACCCTTGCGAATTCTAATAGAATTATGGCACAATATGTCAAAGTGCGTAAGCAGGGGAGAAGAAACGACTCTACAACTAAGGACCATACATTCGAGGCAACAAGAACGAAGGCTGCCGTGAGCAATGCTGAGACGCAGTCACCGTGCTGGTGGGATCAGAAGATCCGAACGCCAAACGATGATATGCACGGATTTTCTGGGGTAGCTGGTGTGAAACGCGCCAGCGACCCGGCGTGGATGGAGGCAGTGGACGGAGGTAGCAAGATGATGGAAGACCAAGCGAAGTCAGAAGCATCGCGGTCCCCGGACGACGAACCAAAAAACAGCAGCGACATCGACTCTACACTGATTGGCATCTCTCAAGAACTCAAGGCTTTAAGGAAGGAAGTCGGTGATATACGTTCAACCCAGGGGCACGGCAGCAGCACGGAGGATGGGGGTACCTGGTCGGAGATGGTCAAGAAGATCCCAGACGAGGGGGGGGGGGGTGTCCAGCTTGGCTCCCTCGGACCGGATAAGTCAGAGAAAATGGAAAGAAAAAGACAACAGTGATGGGAGTGGTCAACCAGGCTCCCGCTCCTGCTGATGCCACTAGAGTTGAAGATGATGCGACGGTGATGGTTGCTCAGTCTGTGACGGAACCACAAAAAGAACCATTGACATCTCCAAATTAAATGAGAACGAAATATTTGACATGATCCAAGGTTGTGTCGTGTATTTGAATAATTTTGTGGCCAAGAATCGAAACGTACACAAGGAGATTAAGGAAACTGTACACAAAACGCACATGCTGCTTGCACAGTACAAAAAGATCAAAAACCAAAAGATAAGTGATAAGTCAAAAACAACAGAGAAGCAGACAACATCAAATGCGGCCACGCGAACACCAACAGCGCAAAAGGATAACCCAGATAGCCCTATTATTGCCGCACTAGGAAAAATCTAGGAACAACTGTCAGCCCAGCAGGGGCAAATTAACCAGCTTTTGACGGAGCGGGATCACGTGCAACAACAACGAGCATACGAAACAGCCACAACGCGACCCGCGACCGAACCACAGAACGACCACCAGGAAAAGAACCCTGAATGGCAAATAGTGGCAGGGCAAAGGGCAAATAGCAAAGCGCAGAAAATGAAGCAGAATGAGACAAAGAAGACCAAACACCGACCGCCAGCAATACTCGTAAATGTCGGCAAAAAAACGTACACAGAAGTACTACGAAGCATCAAGTCCGAGGAAAAAATCAAGTCGGTATCATCCGATATACGAAGCGTAGGTTAGGTAGCGTAGGTTAGGTAAACAAAAAAAGGGGACCTACTCCTAGTCCTCAAAAATGATGCTTCGGACACAAGGCCACTAGTCGACGCAGTCTCCAAGTTAATCGAAGATACTTCGGCAGTCAAGGTCATGGAAGACATGGCGAAGATTGCGATCCTTGACCTCGACGAACTGGTTGCGAAAGAAGACATAGTTGTCGCACTTAACGAACTGAATGGCACTCATATCACTACAGACGCAGTCGTTAGTCTTTTTAAAGTACCCAGGGGACAACAAATCGCTGCTGCCTTGCTACCGGCAGCTGTGGCACAAAAAACGATGGCCTGTGGCCAAATTAGAGTCGGATATTCCAGCTGCCGGGTCCGCACATGGGAAAAGCGGGTGATGTGCTACAGATGCCTGACGAAAGGACACATATCCAAAGACTGTGTTGGTCCGGACAGGTCCGGCCTCTGCAGTAAATGTGGCAACGAAGAACAAAAGGCGGCAGAATGTGCAGCTGGACAGAAAGAACGAGAAGAATTCAGAAAAAGAACGAAATTTAAGACTAAACCGAAGAGGCCAGCTAGCATTCAAACTGACCATATAGTAAAGATGACCATAGAGGAAAACGGCCCGAAGCCTGAGACAAAAACTAATGCTCCCCTGAGTAATAGCAGTAGCCACGAACGCGACCTAGCTGCAGATGCAGCGAGACCGCGAAATAGAACAGTAACAAATACTCAATGATGAAAATCCTGCAAATAAACGTAGCAGGAAGTAGTGTTGCACAAGACCTGGCACTACAAAGAGCGCGTGAAAAGAATTTTGACTTGATTATCGCCAGCGAGTATTATAAGTTTGGTCAAAACATAAATGAAGCAAATGGCTGGTACTGTAATAATGACTGCACAGCAGCAATAGTAAACTGCAGTGACACCCAAATAGAAGAGATAGGGAGGGCGGATAACGGTTTTACCTGGATCTCCGTTGGGAACACCAGGATATACTCCTGTTACATAAGCCCAAACATCTCTATAACAGAATATGACAACTGGCTAACAAGATTAGAAATTAGCGTCAGAACCTCAACAGGCGATGTCATTGTAGCGGGTGACTTCAATGCGAAGCACCATACATGGGGGTCACGGGTAAACGACAGAAAAGGAGAATCTTTGACCGACTTTTTAAATGCACTAGGGCTAATAATTTGCAATTCTGGGGACAAACCAACTTGGCAGCGAGTGGACTCCGAGTCATGCATAGACGTGACAATGGCCTCGGTGAATCTAGCCACAAGATTCACATACTGGCAAGTTGCTGAAGAGTATTCTCACAGCGATCACAATTATATTGAATATTATATCCAGAACAATACAATACCCCTCGAAGAACAAACAAGGAGAAACATGAAGAACATAAATCAAGAGAAATTAACCAGAATAATAACTGAAAAACTAAGCAACATGGTACCTGGAACCACGCCAGATGATAGCGCAAAGGCCTTTAGAAACATATTAACCGAAATATTGGACGAAGTAGCCCCCAAGAAAAAAGTTTCCACTAAGAGAAGATCGGTGTACTGGTGGATACAAGAGATCAAACAATTAAGGGAAACGAGTAACCGCCTGCGCCGAATCTACACAAGGAAGCGAGAGCGCTCGGCCACGGGTGAGGCTAACCTAACAGCAGAGAAAGAAGATTTCAAGAGAGCGAAACTCGAACTCACAAAAGCGATAAAAAAATCGAAAGAAAAAGCATGGCGTGAGCTTTGTCAAATGGTGGAATCTGACCCGTGGGGTAGGCCGTATAGGCTAGTTATGGGAAAACTATGCAGGAAAATTCCAATACCAGGCATTGAGTTACCTGGTTGAATGGAAAATATCATCAACGGATTATTTCCAAAACACGGAAAAAAAAATACTACGACATGGCCAGCAAGAGAAACACCAGCCCTCATAACGGAGGCGGAATTGAAGCAAGCAGCCAAATCATTGAAGGCCAACAAAGCACCAGGATTGGATGAGGTGCCAAATGAGATCCTAAAGAAAATAGTATAATTAAGACCTGAAAGCATCATAGACGTATACGATAGATGCATCAAAGAAGCAATATTCCCGACAGAATGGAAAATGGCAAGACTGGTTTTGATTAGAAAAGGAAATAAGCCCCTGGAAGAGCCCTCATCGTATCGCCCGCTATATATGCTAAACACGACAGGGAAACTTTTTGAAAAAATTATTGACTATAGAATAAGGGAATTCATGGAAGTGAACAGCTGCCTTGTCCAGAATCAATATGGATTTCGCAAAGGGCGCTCCACTACCGACGCTGCGACCAAGCTGAGAGAAATAGTAAATAAATATGGTGAAAACACGAGGACCATGGTCGGGATGCTGACACTGGACATATGAAACGCGTTTAACTCAGCACCCTGGACTGGAATTATTAGAGAAACCATGTGAAAAAAGTTCCCAACGAACTTGTGCAAAATCATAGACAGCTATCTAGATGAAAGAAGACTGACGTACGAAACAGCGGGAATAAAGAAAACGATTGCACTGTCTGCGGGCGTTCCACAGGGATCTGTACTGGGTCCCACCTTGTGGAATATCTTGTATGACAGCCTCCTTTGGAAGACAATGCCCGAAGGAGTTGAACTCATTGCGTACGCTGATGATGTTGCTATTACAGCAACTACAAAGAACAAACGGCAGACAGAAAGACTCCTCGAACAGGCAGCCGAAAGTGTATTAGAATGGCTAGAGCAAACAGGCATTGAACAAGCGATCCAAAAATCAGAGGTCATACTTTTCACCAAAAAGAGGAATAATCAAATTAACATCATGATACGAGGTTACTCAATCCAATCAAGAGACTCGGTCAAGTACCTGGGTCTACTTCTCGACAAAAACCTCAATTTTAATGAACACGCCCGAATGATAACAAATAAAGCAGACGATGCAATTATAAGGCTCACAAGGATAATGCCCAACACGGGCGGAGCAAAATCCCCTAGGAGGAAGCTCCTTGCTACCGTTGCACAGAGCATCATGCTCTATGGTGCCCCAGTGTGGGCAACTCAAATGGGACGTAAAGGCTGGATAATGATGGAAAGAAGTAATAGGAAGATTGGACTAAGAGTCATAGCGGCCTATAGGACGGTAGCCAGAGAAGCAGTAGAGGTTTTGGCGGGCATGCCACCACCGGAATTGCTGGCCGAATACAGGAGAAGTAAGAACCTACCAGAGGAAAAACAAGGAGCTGAGGAAAGAATGATCCAGGCATGGCAGACCAGATGGGAAAGAAGAAAAGGAGGAAAATGGACACATGAATTAATAAAGGATTAGCTCCAGCACGGCGGGCTAAGCGGTGGTTCGTCTGACCGGCTGCTCACTTCCAGAGGACCGGACCAGTCGGCCGAAAAAGATTGTGAGAGGTCGGTAGTGGGGGATTGTCCCATCACCACCTCAACGCTGGACACGACGTGCCCATGTATAAACTGTGAGAGGCGTCGGTGGTGGTGCCTCTGTAATGATCATTTTTATTTTTAATAAACGATGGTGACCCACCACCTGAAGTATTGCTTCACGGCGTTTCCAGGTGGTGGGTGTATTGCCGAAATAAAAAAAAAAAAAAAAAAAAAAAAAAAGGTTAGTTTAGGTTAGGTTCCCCCCCCCACGAGAATCCACCTTGTCGTGGTGGGGGGGGGCTTGCGTCCCTCAATAGTCTGAAGAGCTATGCCAACGGTAGCTTGCTACCAGCAGGGCCACCCATGTTGGACAGGTCAACGGACTGAGGGCAGACTAAGGGTACTCAGACGCCGGCTCTTGCCTTAATTAGTCGGGGCCGGCGGCACTAGAGCCGATCATGGCCTTAACTGGTTGGGATTGGCAGGTATGGTAACCACCTGCTACCACAAGCAAAAGGGCTTAGAAGGAAAACTGTAAACCCCCTGTCAGTAGGGTTCAAATGGCAGAGCACACTGTAAAGCCGATATGAGTCTTAAAACAACTCATATTGTTACTTCTCCAGGAGGTTCGGATATCCTCCTGGAGACTACTCCGTAGGGTGGGCAAGGGAGCCATGCGAGGTCGAAGACCGATCCCAAGACCGCCAGCGTTCCTGCACAGGTGCTGGCGGGCACCCACGTGGGTGTCCAGAGATATGAGACGACCGACTCGGAAAACGGAAACAAATTGGATTCATTGGAACGGACAAGGACGAAATCGGAGATTGAGAGGGTGTCACTGGCACAGGAGCTTAAGGCATCTGGGTCAGTGGGCACGCCTAGTGTTGAAGAGGGGAACGCTCAGTTTCTGAGGCACTTGGAGGCTGTTTACACAACCTCCAAGAGGCTTGAAGAAGAGGTTGCTGCCGCCAGCAACACCAAAAAAGAGATCAAGCACCTAGTCGCATCGCTTGCGAATGCGACCAAGGGCTTGATCAGATGGGGAAGGGAAACTGGGCGTGTCACCACTGCTGTTTCTAAAAAGGCATCCCAGACGACACAGACGACAACCGAAGTCTGCTGTCGAACGACGCAGACGGAGGAGGAAGAGCCCACACGACCGAGTGAGAACACAGTCGAATCTCCCGACCGGTCGAGATTCGTACTGCAAGGGTTCTTCCAAGAGTTTAAAGACTCCCTGAGAACCCAACAGCTGCAACAGCAGGAGTGGTGGCAGCAGACGCAGCAGCAGCAGCAATAGCAGCAGCAGCAGCAGCAGCGACAGAAGCAGCAGGAGCAGAAGCAGCAGCAGCAGCAGAAAAAACAACAGCAACGGCAGCCAAAGCAACAACAGCAGCAACAGCCGCAGAAGCAGACAGAGCAGCAACATGATAGGCATCACACAATATAATATATCCAACGACAGATTTGTGAATCAACTACTTACTTTTGAAACCTAATTTTGCCAATTCATCTAAAAAATATTTGTGTATCAAATCCTGGCATGGTCTCTCGTATTTTGCAAGATAAAAAAGTGCATAAAAATCATGAAAAATTAAATTAGTCATCAAAAAATGTATCTATATTTCCCAAAAATCTATATATGTGTTATTATTTTTTTTAGAAAACAATTGTTTCGGTTATAGCAATGACTTGAAAACTACGTTTGGTCACTCAAGTTATGTTTGACTATCCTCTGAATAAAGTTTATATACGAAGTCATAATTTCAAAAGAAGCAGTACTATGACTTTTAAATTTATTTTCCAAATATCATTAACAATTTATACATAAAAGATGAAAGCTTCGAAACAATGGACAATTCTTGGGCTAAATATAATACATTGAAAATATCTATTTTGTTGATTTTTGAATGTTATGAAATATTAATTTTCGCAAATAAAACGGCAAAATTAGTACGATTCTACTGAAATATACTTAATCAAAAATAATGAAATAACCTCAAGATAGAATTAGTATTCACATGATAAAATGAAAACTACAGATTTTTACAGATTTGTAATCAACATTTAAAATTTAAGAAGTGCAGTATCAAGAGTGTGGTTTTATAATTGCTGGTTTTTGATTAATCTTTCCTTCATTCATATAAACATTTTAAGCCAATATTTGTTAATTGTTTATAAAATCATGCTATTAATAATAACAATTTTGAATTCATATTTTTAATAAATTTAATAAGCATTCATGTTAGTATTTTGAAATGTTTATTAAAAACATTTTAATTTATACATAAGTAAATATTTGTATGCTAAAATGTTGTTGTAAATACAAGTGAGATACTAATTATAACATATTGGTACAGGGAATTAGACTTACTTATACAATCTAAAATTAATGAATGAAATATTTGATTTAATAATCTATTTGTGTTTTGTAACGTTCATTAAAATGTGTGTTCTCTATGAGTAAATTATTTTGAGTATTACGATTTTAAAGCTTGCCAGTGAATACCAAAACACTGTCATCGGGTATCATGTCCCGCTCCGATCAACGAGGCTCCAGCTTAAAATATTTAGATATATTCTACCATGTTGTACTCGACGTGTGCCGTTATCGATCGACACACCGATGCTCGATTGTTATTGACATCCGACAGGTAATGTATTAATTATTATTGTTCAATATAATTTTTATTTTTTTTATTTATTTATTTTTTTATTTAAATTTTGTTTACGCCCGCGAGGACAAAAGTACAGAAATATTATTAAAAACTAACAAACAAATGAAACAATTATTATAAATTTTACACAATATACTTATTATTAATTGACAGCACGGATACGTAATAAATTGATATTATCAATAAAAAAATCGAAATTACTTAGTTCATTGCCGAATCTAAGCATACGATGAAGAGGGCTATTTAGAACAAAATTATTTTTATGGAACTCTAAAGAAAATAGGTTATGATTTCGTGTGTTTATACTTGGTGCTCTGATTCCAATTTTTCCCAATATCTCTGGACAATAAATCATACCATTAAGCATTTTAAAAATGAATGAAACATCTATGAATTTACGTCGAGCTTGTAGTGAGACCAAGTTAAACCGTTTTTCTACATCAGTTATAGAACAACCAGACATATTAATTTTATAAGCAATAAACCGGATAAAACGTCTCTGAACTTTTTCTATTTTATCTATAAGACATATTTAGTTTATATTCCATACAGTCGAACCAAACTCTAATCCAGAACGCACGAGAGCTATATAAAGTGTTATCAAACAGTCTGGATTTTTAAACTCGTTACAATTCCTTTTAATAAAGCCTAAATTTCTTAAAGCCTTAGAACAAATTCACTCAATATGATTGTTAAAAGTTAGGTTAGAAGATAGTGTAATACCCAAATCTTTTATATTTTTGACAACTTCTAACTCTTCATTTTCTATAACATATCTGTTAGCTAAATGATTACGAGTGTGGTAAAACGATATTTGCTTACACTTACTAGCATTAACTTTTAATCCATTCTCCCCACACCATTTCATAAATCTATCCAGGTCTTTTTGCAGTTTATAACAATCATCCATAGATTTAATTACTTTAAACAACTTAATAATAAAATAAAATACAAGAAATTTCTCCAGAGAACTTTGTCGACGCCGCGCCGCACGGTCATTTCGCGATATGACGAGCCTACCCGGAGTGTGTTCTCGATCAGGTTCGATATACATTATACGCAGTCAGTTGGCCTTGACGCTTCAGCCGACGTGTGTCCGTGCGCTTGTATCACGTTGCATCGCATTGCATCGCGTTTGTATTGCGTTTGCATGGCAACATTTCGTAGGTTTTCTTACTTCGGGGTTTTTGTATGTGAGCCGTGATAACCGCTACCATCAACTGGGCGCTCCGCGAACGTTTTGTTTTTATTATTGCGGGGTGCGCGTGTAACGTGTGTTGCTGTTTAGCAGTGCGGGAGTGACATTTTTTTTATTTATATCTATTCTTGAGTGCCCATTATTTCTTGTATATTTATTGTGCGTGTAATACATTTTTATTCGCGCCTAGCGCACTTTAAAATTTGTAGTTTTTATCTTTACCAGTATTGTAAAATCCTCTGGGTATTGGGCAAGGGCTTTCACCAACAGAGCCAACCTCACATAGAAGGAACTCTTTGTTACAAATATATACATGTTTTTCACTAAAAATTCTCACATGATTATACTTATTTTTATAAATACAGCATGTATGTGTAGTTTATCGTCTTTTAAACACCGTGAAAATGGATTCACATTGAAGCATATTAAATTTGGAAGTGAATAACTTAATTATCAAACCTATAATAGGTACTTTTTTTGACAAACCAGAGTAATTGGTTTGATTCTATGAAACTCGATAAATAGTACAATGTATTGTATACCTTCTTTTTTATAGTCAATTTACTCGGTTATTCTCAAACCAAGGGTTTGCATGCATGTGTGATTTATGTTATAATCAAATAAATAATCGCTATCAAAATTTAATTTTCTGCGATGACTAACTATTACATTTAGACTTTGAAATCGGGGTGTATCATCAACCACGGAAAGAAGTTTCATCAAATGTTTTTAGCAACAAACTAATATACTAATATCTGCAAGAACGGATCCACAGTGGCATTCCATGTAGGTATGTCTTCTTCTTCTTTTGGCCATTTTACTCTCTAAGAGTTTTAGCCGTCACTACAATATCCCGCCACTTTTCTCTGTCTTGAGCGATTACACGCCAGTTTTCTATGCCCATTTCCTTCAGGTCTTCCACTACTCCATCAATCCACCTCTTCCTGGGACGTCCCCTCGGTCGTTTTCCCTTAGGTTTCCACTCGAAAGCAACGCGTACAGGGTCGTTTTCTTCCCTTCTTAGGATATGTCCTAGCCATTGGATCCTTTGACCTTTGATGAAGCTAGTAACTGGAGCCAGATTCATAATATCTTGTAACTCTCTATTGAATCTTCTTCGCCAACATCCCACATTCGTGTCAAACACAGGGCCACATATTTTTCGCCATATCCTGTTTTCGAAAGTTCTTAACCTCCTTTCCGTCGTCGCCGTTGTAGTCCAGGCTTCACATCCGTAAGTCAGTGTGGGTCTTATAATAGACACATACAATCTCGTTTTAGATCTTCTCGATTGCGTTTTTGAGTTAAGAAATTTCAGTAATGCGTAGAAGGTTTTTTCCGCTTTGTTTATACGTATATTTATTTCTTTAGACCAGTCGTTCTTTATGCTCAGAGTTGCCCCTAGATATTTGAATTCTTCCACTTTTTCAAAACTTAGTCCTTCCCTTTGTTGGGGGTCTATGTCACTATTTATTAATTCCATTAGTTTTGTCTTGTTTGTGTTTATTGTTAGACCAACTTTTTCTGCGGCTTTTTCCAGTTCCCTTGATGCATTTGCTATATCTGTAAGCGAGTTTCCTATAATATCCAGGTCTTCAGCGAAACCGAGTATACGCAGTCCATTTTCGTTGTTTGTTACTTGGCTGTCTCTTAGGCACTGTAGTTCTCTTACAACTTTTTCTAGCACCAAGTTGAATAGGATTGGGGACAAAGCATCCCCTTGTTTCAAGCCTGTGTCTACAGTAAAGGGAGTGGACATTGTGTTGTCTACTCTCACTGTGTACTGTGTGTTCTCCATACAGAGTTTGACTAGTTTAATCAGTTTTCTCGGAAACCCAAATTCATGCATGATGTTAAATAAACTTTGTCTATGTATGCTGTCATACGCCTTTTTAAAATCTATGAACAACTGCCATACGTTCTGTCTGTATTCATACCTTTTTTCAATAATTTGTCCTATGATTGACAGTTGATCTATTGTCGATTTCCCTTTTCTAAAGCCGCATTGGTAACTGCCTATGTTTTCGTCTACGTATGGCAATAGACGTTTCAGTAGGATTTTGGAGAATATTTTGTAAGCTGTATTCAGGAGGGATATGCCCCTGTAGTTGTCACAATCCATTTTATCCCCTTTTTTATGTAGTGGTATGATGACTGCTTCATGCCAGCTTGTTGGCCTTTGTTCTTCTTTCCAAATTTTATCGCATACTCTAAATAACACTTTCTGGAGGTTATTTCCTCCGTATTTCAGTAACTCCGCCGGAATGTTGTCAGATCCTGGAGCCTTCCAATTTTTTAGACCCGCAACTGCTACATTCACTTCCTCCTGACTGATGTTCTCAGTGAGTAGTTCCACACCCTGCAAGGTGATATAGGGTGTCGGGTTGTCTGGTATTGTGGCATTTAGTAGGTTTTCAAAATATTCTTTCCACCTTGACGCTCTAGCGTCTGCATCCATAATTATTTGTCCATCGTGCCTCTTTATAGCTTTGCATATAGGGTTGAACTGTTTATATTGTTTTATTGTATGGAAAAAATTTCTTATTTTGTTTTGGCTTCGGTCTTCTTCTGCAGTTTGGAGTATATTGTTAAAGAATTTCCTTTTTTCTTGTTGTAAGATTTTCTTGCATACTTTACGTTCGGATATGAAGATCCTCTTAATTTCATTTGTTCCCCATCTTAAATGATCCTCTCTTGCTTTTTTACGTTGTTCAATAGCTTTTTGGCATTTATTGTTGTACCAGACATTTTTTGACCGCCTCAATACACCTATATTCTGTTCTGCTATTCTTACAATCATCTTCCGTATTGTTTCCCAGTCTAGCTCTTCATTTTTTACGGTCAATTCCTCGATGATTTTGTCCATTTCTATTTGATATTGTCTTTTTACTTCTGGGTCTTTTAGCATTTCAATATTTATCCTAGATTTCTTCTCTGCTTTAATTTTTTCCGGGATTTTCAATTTTCAATTTCGTTTTAAATTTTGCAATGACCAGGAAGTGTCGCAGTCAGCACCCCTATAACTTCTGACATCTGTTATACTACTCTTAAATCTGCGTTCAATTAAAACATGGTCGATTTGGTTTCTCGTTTTGTCATCTGGTGATTTCGACGTTGCTTTGTGTATGTCCTTGTGAGGAAATGTAGTACTGCTTATTGTCATGCCAGCGGATGTTGCAAACGACACTAGCCTCAGCCCATTATCGTTGCACTGTTGGTGTAGGCTTTCTCTTCCAATCGTGGGGATAAATTGTGATTCTCTACCACATTTTGCATTCATATCCCCCACCACTATTTTTATTGAGTTTTTCCTTATTCCCTCGTATATTTTCGTCAATTCATCGTAAAACTCATCTTTTTTATTTTGATTACTAACTTCCGTTGGAGCGTGTGCGTTTACTATACATATGTTTATTGGCTTCGTGTCAATCATAAGTAGCGACAGTTTATCTGAGATTGGTCTAAACTCTATGACGTGTGGTACTAACTTTCTATGCACCGCGAAGCCACTTCCAAAATGGTGAGAGCTCTGTGATCCAGAGTAGTATATTACGTATTCGCCTACATTAATTTGCCCAACGTCTAGCCACCGTACTTCCTGTATTGCTGCAACGTCTATTTTATATGTGTTCATCACGTCAGCTAAGTTTTGGCATGCACCAGTTCTAAACAGGCTTGTTACGTTCCAGGTTGCTATCTTTAATCCAGTGTTCCGTTTCCATTTTCCAGTCTTTAATCCATAATCTCTTGTCCGAGGCTTCGATATTTGTGATATCATAACATAAGAGTTTTTATTAGGTAGGGTTGTCAGCCCTACGCTAAACCCCCAACCTGGAGGACCAGACCCCTCAGCCAAATAAGGCCAGGGGGTGGCTATTGCAGCATCTAATGCTGGGCGATGGGGGCGCAACTTTCCCTACGCCTTCCATGTAGGTATGTGGATTAGATTTATTTTATCCATTTGTCCCTTTCTCCGAATTGGAGTCTAGAATCTATGCCTAAATTTCTGACCAACATTAGTCAAGGTAATGTTAAATTCAAAAAATATTTATGAGTAGAATATACGATTAACTATTATGCTATACAATATAATTTAAATTAACTTATTAGTTTCACAGAATTTTAAATGTTAATTGAATAAATTTATCTTGTAGACAATTGGTATTTATTTTTGAATACACGTACGTTAATAATCATAATCATTGTTAACAACGTTTTAATGACGTCATATCAATACTGATGATATTATGGGGAATCGCCATGTCAAAAAGATTTAATCCCATTAGCCATTGCTTATTCGACAATACATATGAATATAATATGATGTTTACAATAACATCGTTTACGGGTCCCATTGCGCAATAAAGGTCTTTACCTAATCATTTTTTCCCTAAGAATATAAAGATACCTCCATATTATGATAATATTATGTAGAAGGCAAGGTGAGACTAATCGTAGTACCCAGATGCCAGAATGTAGCAAAATCAAATTGTATTTTATATTGTACACATGAGCATAATGTGAAGTAAAGATTATATTTTTCATTTTAGTGTGCCTAGTTTAGCACATTTCTATAAAAGATAAATATATTGACTGAAATGCTATTAATTGCAATGACAATATTTTCAATCTTATACTTACTTTCAGCTGTAAGACCGGTAGTATTCTTCTAAAGATGATACAACAAATAATTTTTCATTTTTTACACAAAACATATTTTTATTTAATTCGTAATTTTCATATTATACGAAATTAATTTTAAAAACGTATTCAGCTACGATTGGTATTTGGAATATTGCACATGAAATAAATAACAATTTATCATTCAAGATTCAAATGCAAAGTGTGTATCTTCATGATATCTCTGTCTCTCTCTTCTTACTTTCATTCGATATATAAATAATTCATATACAATATGTGTATCTATTTATGCGTTTATTAGATGTATACATAGCGAGTGAGATCTATCTGACAAATGTTTTAGCAAACTTTTTTCTATTCATAACTCTAAACTAAGTTTGGCCATTAATTTATCATGCAATTTTAAACTTTTAGAAAATACGAATTCAATGATTTAAACTATTGTATGTGTTCTCAGATTTCAGTGATTTTAATTAATCATTCCATGATTGCGAATAATAAATATCAATGTGATTAACTAATATTTGTATACAACTCAGAGAGATAAGCAAATGTTTTGGATTAAATTAAATTTCGATTAGCCATTTAATTAATTGTACTATATAAAAATAAATAATGTCATAAAATATCATTATGGACTTTTTCATAATCTAAGAAAAATCGCAGAAATGAACAGAGAATCTTTTCTTAGAGATATAAGCACGAAAATTTTCCAAATAATCTGTTTCACCAAATAGCTATTTTGAATTGTTCACTAAATGGTTCAGTGAAAGTAAAGTTCTAAAAATGAAATTCAATCATTAAATGCAATTTGGTGCAATTCTGAATTCATGACTTAGTAATTTTAAATAAAAAAATTAACAAATAATGAATAGAATATACGTTTTTTCGTTTTTCAAATAGATCTGACACACCTAAAATGAGCTCGTGCGTGCGTATGTGTGCGAGTAGAAGAAATCATAGTTATAAAATGAAATTATGTTTTCAAGACTTGAAGAGTAATAGTGTCCAAACTATATACATAAGTAAAAAACACTCACAGAGTAAAAAAAATATTTTAAGACAATATTATTGTAGCGCAGGGCTTTGATATTCATTAAAAAAAAAAAAAAAAAAAAAAATGAAAAAAAATGAATAGAAAAAAAGTTATTGCATTTGTCAAATAGTCCAGACTCACTCTGTATACATATATAATATGGGACAAAATAAAAACTGGAATTGCACAGGATGAAATCGCTATTTTCAAATCACCAAAGGCACTTTCTACTTAAGTCAATACTATATTTTTATAATAACAAATAATATTTATCTATTACATACATGATTACAAAACATATGTATATCATCTGCAAATATTAAGAATAATTTTAATGAATTTAACCACAAAACAATTAGACGAAAAATAGAAAAATAAACCAATATTACGGGTTGATATAGGTTAGCAAATTAACATATTGTAATATCACTAATTATTTTTGAAAATGTATCAATTATAATACAATTTTCAGCTTAGCGATATACTTTACTTACATTCATTAGATATCGGAATCGCTGAGAAGACGTAGTCAAGGAAATCTCTTGTTTCACCTACAACACATTTATTAGTTTACACCCAATGTTGTCCACAGATAATTAAAAATTCATCCCGATAATGATAAAAGGTTGAAAGTAAAAATACATCTAAGATACAGATAAAATACAAAAAAAAACGTATTTTATCCTAGGTAAAGGTAAAAGATAAATCATATTCATATTTATGAAAAAAGAAATATAATTATAGTTTCTTTTTCGTTTTATCAACTGTAAAAATGTAAATCCACGTATGTACCATGTAACTATGTAATTACCACCTACCATAAAACCATGTTTTTGTTTGTATATTTAATGAAAAATTATATTTATGTTGAGTTTTTTTAACTAGCGTTGTGTCTTAAGTGACCAGTGTGAATCTGCAGATTGGCTAAAACATGTTTGCTTTTGTAAAATTGTAGTTGATTTCAATATTTATTAAAATATTAAAAAAGGATAATTTTCTAAAAATTAATTATTTTGTGTTTTTGTGTCTGTTTGAAGTCGCTTAAATACAAATAAAATATATTTAGAAACATCAAACTATAGGTAAATGCAACATAATATCACTGTGAATATTATTTATCGGTAACACATGGATGATGCAATATAGAATGCTAAAATTAACTAATACCAATATTCAATATATAAAATGTATATTAAAACCAATTCGTTAGTCACTCAATACTAACCTGGGACTGTTGAGTGTAATAATATCCGTAGAAATATAAACATATATATTCGTAAAAAAATTACAAATTTGATGTTATAAAAAAGGGCAAAAATACACACCAAAGGGCTTTTTAGCTCTTCAGACAAGATAATAGGGATGCGTGTATTTAATTTTAAAGAAAAGATAGATTATTTCGTTTTTACGATTCTGAGGACATCTAAAGTTTATAATATTATTTATAATACCATTTATAGTAAATTAAATCGTTTTTAGCTAGATTCTCGGCAAGTTTATTTGTATCATATTAGTTTAAAGTTTTCTTGTTTTTATAGACAAGATATTTTTAATCTCCATAAGATTCAACGCGTGTTCTATCTGTACCCAAAGATCCATAATGTTCGATGGGAAATAATATATGAAACACCTTTAATGTTGTCAAAAATGGTCATTTTTAATTTTTAAATAAAAAAATTTAACATTTTCAAAATTCAATTTTTAGCCAGGAAACCGTCAATTTTTTTGAAACTCTCGTAAAGCATGTAGAAAACATGCCAATAACATATGGTAGAATTGCCAAGTTTTTCCCTTCGCTAGAAAACTATTGATAGTTGAGAAAAATGATGGCATTAGAATACCATTATCGAGATTGAATTCGTAATCTTTAAAGATGTTGGATGAAATATGTGGAGCATTATTAGTGCCCAGAAAAAAGTTTACACAAAAAAAAAAATAATAATAATAATACATTTAAAATCATCGTAATTAAACTATAAGATACTTCACTTAATTTATAATCTTAAGATAATTGTATTTATTATATGACGACTATCCGAAATAAAATAAATGTAAATTCTAGCTGGATATTGTTGATTTTTATAACAAATATATCATTGGGTTGAATATTTTGAATATTTTAGTATGGTATTTCAATCATCACTAGAATTTATAGAATTTCATATTGTGCTTTACTAGTTATATACTAGTTTTTATAGAATTGTAAGTTTGGAAAAGTTGCATTAATTGAAAATCATAGAATTGATTATATTGATATATATTCATATCCAATATCGGTAATTGAAAAAATCTTAAAACTTATATAGTATCAATTGCTTATATGATTAATACAAATTTACTTTACCTGTGATGTCTGAAACTTCTATAAAAATGAAAAACATTAACTATATCATTTGGAAAGTCAATCCGGTAATACGATTGCCGATTCGATATCACGTTAAATGTTCTTTTTTATGTCATTGTTATGTATCCTTATTCATATACTAAATAAATCGTTCAATAGGTTTTGAGTATTATTAAATATTAAAGAAGTTTATTTGTATGTACCATAAAAAACAAACACATTATTGAATCATGCAATATATATTTCTAAATTGCTTATTATACACTATAGGTTATTAACTCTCCGTAGAATAATTTTTTTTCAATTATTTTGAGCTGTGCACTATTTTAGTACTTCACATATTCAGTTTTATTGTTCTTATTTATAATAATTGATGAATATAATGACTGAATTTGGAAGTCACGATTTTTTTCAATAATGTACTTACTAACATATTTTATTACATAAACAACTATGTCATGAATATCTGCGTGTCCATCAGGTTTAAGAGTTTCCGTATCCGATTTACCTAAAAAAAAAAAATTATAATAATTTACATTTAAAAATAACGTTCTTGCATACTGCAGAGGTGTATTTATAGAATTTTTTGTAGTTTAATATGTCGCATTTTTATGAACTATATAATATATGCATTGTAGTACTCATTTTCCACGTTCAATCAGCCTCTCATTCATATGTACAGTTTGTTTAAACAAGATATTATATTTATAAAGTTTATAGCTATAGTTTAGTGTTTTATTGCCCTTTGCTCGCGTATATTACACGCAAAACTACACCATGCATTGTGGAGTCATTTGAGCAAAAGTTAATACAAGAGTTTTTAGTATTATTTCACACTCGCGCGTTGTCACACTCACGTGTCGTCAGTCGACAATGAAATATCGTTCGCCGTTACCATATTTCTTTTTCTTCTCACTACATGTAAAATTCTCTAATTGCATTGATCGGTCGGCCCGCTGCAAATCACAAACTCATTACGCAACTTTATCAGTTGTAATATCCCGTGATAATTATAATTCAACAATGAGTAACAAAAAAACTGTCTATTAATTATTCAAAACTCTCACATACAGAGCAAGCCAAATAAATCTCCGAATTCTCCACCTACATCCGCTTCTAGTGATGGGTTCAGCTCTCCAACAAACACTAAACGACATTTCTGTCCGACACGATCACCTTAAAATAATGAACAAAAAAAAAGCAATCTACGTTTCAAAAAATCGTTTTTCGATATTTGTTACAAATGAAACCGTTGACCCTGTACATCAGAATACCAATATGGAATTATATAACGAGCCGATTACCGAGACCAAATCTCCACCGCCAATATTTATTCGAATAGTTAACGACTTTAGCTTGTTTCGTGCAAAAATTAAGGAGATAACTTAATGCGACAATTTCTCTTGCAAAAGCTCAATTAATGGTATTAAACTTTCCACGCACCTTAAATTCACGCCACTTCGTCATTGTCTCAGACTCCCAGTCCTGCCTCTTGGCGTTGAATACCTCTCTTTTTGTCTCACCCGTTTCCTATTTGATTCTAAAAATTCGTTCAATCCTCCTCTTCCTTTCCAGCGCTGGTTATACTATTAACTTTTTATGGGTTCCCAGTCATACTGGTATCTTAGGCAATGAAATAGCGGATGCTCTTGTAACCTCATGCTACAATAATGTCCCCTCTCCGATCAAAATTCCGTACACTGATTTCTTTCCCTATATTAAGGCACACACCTTGAGATTGTGGAATCGGAAATGGTCTAACCTACCTCCAACCTTCGCTGCTCCTTATCGCCTAGTCTGTCCTCACGTTTCACATTTCCCATGGTTTCATAATATCCCTATTTCCCGTAAGGTCATCATCTCATTTTCTCGCCTCCGGTTCGGCCACAACCGCCTCCCGGCCCACTCATTTCATTTATCGCTTAATGATTCTCCCTACTGTACGCGGCACGTGGAGCCGGCTATATGCAACGCTTCCCATCTCCTCTTCAATTGTCCAAACCTTCTCTCTAAACGCCAGCTTCTCTCCAATATCTGTTCTTCCATCAATATTCCCTTTACCCTTCCACATATTTTCCAATCTCCTAACGCATTCCTTATTACTTCTGTTGTTAATTTCTTCTTCTCAGAAGGCTTTTCACTGTAATTGTTTTTTTTTTCTTTCTTTATTGTCATCTATGTAATTGTTATTTGTTGTTAAATTGTATAGTTTATTTATAATCGCCGAGGCAAATATTTAATGCGCCTCTTAATAAATAAAAAATAAAAAAAAATAAAACTTTCCACGCAAACAGTCATATAGCTCTGTCATCCGATTTCTCCAAAAAAATAACGTTGACTTTCATACGTTTCAATTAATGCAAGACAAAGCATATTATAGAGTAGTGTTCAGAAACTTGCACCATACAACCCAATAAATGAAATAAAAAAAGAAATATAATCTTTAGGCCATACTGCCAGAAACATCACTCATGATCTACAACGCACCACAAAATTTCCACTACCGATATTTTTATCGACTTAGAGCCTGTCTTGAACAACAGAGAAGTATTTAAAATCGAATTTATACTCTACACCAAAATTAAGGTCGAAAAGCCTCGATTTAACTACTAAACTATTCAAAGCCTTCGCTGTCAAGGATTTGGGCATACCAAATCCTATTGCTACGACCCTCCAAAATAAAAAATCCATAATATTTCGAACGTTCATCTACAATTCGATTCTCCGACTATTTTATATTTCACCTTCATGGAAGTATTCAATCATCAAACTTATCCACAAGCCAGGTATACCTGAATATCTTCCTTCGTCTTTTAGGCTAAATAGTCTACTGCCTTCATTCTCAAAAGTTCTCGAAAAAGTCTTATTAAAAAAAATCTACTCAATCTTAAATGTTCAAAAGACGATTCAAAACACACAATTTGGATTTAGAAAAAACCATCCAGCCCTCCATCAAGTTCATACAATTGTAGATAACATTGCTCTTTCGCTAGAAAGAAAACATTTCTGTTTGGCTGAATTTTTACGAGTAGATGTAGACCAAACATTTGATCGAGTGTGGCATAAATGACTTCTCTACAAAACCAGATTTCTTCCTGTTCCTATCTACCTTACTCTTAACTTGTATCTCTAATCATACTTTCCAAGTGCACTGTGAAGACGAACTTTCTGAAACTCACATTTCAAAAGCAGGGGTACCCCAAGATAGCATTCATGCTCCTACGCTGTATAATATTTACACAACTGATATTCCTCACTCTAATCTTACTAGTCTAGCTACATTTGCCGATGGTACTTGCTTAGTATATTCTGACTCAGATATATACACTGTAACGGAGAACCTTCAATCCCATCAAAATGATCTACAGAATTGGTTTAATCTATGGTGAATTAAAATAAATGAAAATAAATCATAACACATCACATTTATACTTCGATCGAATAACAGCCCCTCGGTTACACTCAATAACGAAACTTTTTTTTTTTTTTTTTTTTTTTTATTAAGTAATCCGCGGCAGCTATGGCCATTGGATGTAGTATTTTTTGTTAGTAGTTTGGTGGGTACAGTATTGGTACACGTATGTGTTGGCATGATACGTCGCTAGAGGATCGAGTGACCCATCCGATTGCTAGCGACGTTGGACGGGGATTAACCTCAGTCACATTGACGTGACTGTGGCCAACCGCTCCGCCACTCCATCTTCTTATTACGAAACTATCCCCAGAGAAAGTTCAATAAAATACTTAGGTATTCGTCTAGATCAAAGACTTACATGGGCCACGCACATCAAAACAAAAAGAAAATTAGTGAAACTAAAACTACATAAACTTCGGCAACTTCTTCGTTCTAAAATTCCACTCAGTTACAAAACTCTTGTATACAAACAACTAGTTCGTCCTGTAATGACATATGGAATTCAAATCTAGGGCTTGACCAAAAATTCAAACTTGAATCTTCTCCAATCCTTTCAGTCGATTAGTCTCCGTCTCCTGACAAATGCACCCTGGTATGTTAGTAATCATACAATCCATATAGACCTAAACATTCCAACTCTTCACACCCTCGCTTCGAAACAATATAAAAACTTCCATTCTAATACAAACAATCATTCAAACCCACTCCTTTAAGAAAATCTTAGATTAAATAACCTTCCCCGTAGATTAAAACGCAATTGGCCTCGTGATTTTCTCCGTTAAGTAAATAAAAAAAAATACAGTTTGAAGTAGTGTCAATGGAAGCCCCCTTCACTCAAGCCTCCAAACCTTATAAATAAAACTAAAATAAATAAAATAATAAATAAAAGTAAAAGTTCAACTTATGGATGTTAAATTCTTGAGTTTGATTAGTATCGTATTCATAATGCAACTCTCAACTATTGTCACAAGTGCCATGTTTCCTTGATAACTTCTCGTTAAGAAGATGGAAATATCTTCACACGATTCGAATACGGAAAAAGAGTATTTGCGGGTTTTATGAAAATTTAACGAACTGATTTCCCACACTTTTGTAAGATTCTAATATTTTAACTTTTTTATCATAAATTATGTATGAGTTTTATAATTTGAAAATTAAGTTTGATCTATCAAAAAGGTTAGATAAAATAATTAAACTATATTGGTGTTAATAAAAGTAATAAAACTGTAGTAAAAAAGGTTGTTATGGGTCGCAAAAAAAGTGTTACATTTTATTTCAATACAAATAACTTTGAGTAACATAAATAATATATCTGAGGTCTTGATTTAATGAATGAATAATTTGTTATTTTATAGTCACGTATGCCATAAATACTTACTATAAATTGCTTTGATGATATCTGTTTAGATCATCAGTAACAATGAAATAGTTTATTTAGTTATTGAATTCACGTTAATTTACGCCTTAGGATTTTTGAATTAGTGCTGTGATAGAAATATAACCAGGAATGGTAACCTTTTGATATTTTCGTTTTCGGTATTTAATTATTTTGTTAAAAGGATTTGGTTCCAATAATAAATATATATATATATATATCTATATATTTATATATAGGATATTTATAAGATTTGATTACGAAATCTATTTTAATAAAAAAAATAATCTGAAAAAGTCGAATAAGTGATAAAATCTAATACGTACAAAAATAAAATCTATACATTTATCATTTAACCATTGCACAAATGTTTAAACCAGGGATTGAAACCAAACCAAAAAAAAAAAAGCATTCTGATATCTATAAACTATTATTTTTTTTATAATATTTTCGTTCATTATTATTACCACTTAGTAACAGTTATCAGTTATGTATAATAATATTATGTTATAAATGTGATAATAATATAATATGATAATATAATAATATAAGTATTAGTAAGTTAGTAGCTAGTTTTGGTAATTTTTCTTTCTTGTCTTACTGCTAATAAAATTGTACGGGAAAATATACAATTTAGACAATCACAGAAAACTACCATACGTTAGCTTTTATCACTTATTCGACTTTCTTCACATAATTTTTTTCATAAAAATAGATTTCGTAATCAAATCTTATAAATATCCTGTTATACATAGTAATGTAAATATAATGGAGTAAAATTTAGTATCGTAATCTAAACGTACCCATGTGAATTATAATTAAAAAAATTAAAAATAAAAATTCAACATAAATATAATGTTATGATAATAACTTAAGATTATTGTCATTGTATATAAACCATGGAGGAAAAGATAGAGATCACTCAAAAGAACTTATTAGGTACAAAAGATTACAGATATAAAATTACTGCACTGAACCGTAATTTTTGGCTTTAATTTACATTTAAATTTGCTTTGTTCTAATTTCGGTTATATAAATATGATAATCAAATGATAAATATATAAAAAAGGATTCATGTACAATAAATCTTACCTTCACAAACTTGAAGGAAAAAAAATGTGAATAATAAATCATATAGTAGTATGTAATGGTCTTTCAACTCTCAATCACAGTGAATACAAATACATAATAACAATAATTAAATATCATTACGTATTTATTTGTCTCCATCATTTCGCAAACATAGTGGTTGTATATATTATAATTCACGTTATTTAATATTAATTAATATTCTATTAACATTTGATAGATAAGTTAAAAAAAAAAAAAAGGAAAGAAGCTGAGTTTAGGATGGGTCAATTATTTACCATCAACATTTAAAATTGAAAATAAGTGTAAAAACAGTCAATTCCGTAAAATTTGTAAAAGAATTTAGTTAAAAGTTTATAATACAATCCTGAGTAAGATTTTGATTTTTTTTTTTAATTGTTTCTACTTCAGTATCTATATGTGTATAAGAGAATATTAATAAATATTCAAGACTTAATATCATAGTTTAAAATCGATATTAGAAATTTAAAAAAAGTACTAATTTCAGAGTGTTATATTTTTTGTTATATGTTTTATTTTTTGTCATAAATTAATT
This sequence comes from Therioaphis trifolii, assembly GCA_027580255.1. Lineage (NCBI taxonomy): Eukaryota > Metazoa > Arthropoda > Insecta > Hemiptera > Aphididae > Therioaphis > Therioaphis trifolii. Next base: position 39,666,856 of record CM050409.1, on the reverse strand, counting down.
AATTAATAATACTAATGAGTATCATGTAATAATGATTTGCATACAAAAAACTGTTAAAACACAGTGCGCAGTACGTTCTGGTCAGGTATCAACATAAAAGTACCAAAACAACTTGACAAAAAGACGAACGTTATCAACAAATCCTTTGAAAATTGAAAATATGCGTCAGCCAAACCAAATACTACATCTATATTATGTTCTATTTGAAGATGAAATTTTGTAAATTTGATTTTTTTTTCTTTATTTTAACTATGCAAGCGTGATAAAAAAAAAAATTTTTTTTGCGTAATTTCTTAATTAATTTTGGTAGTTTAACCAACTATTAAGTCAAACATTGACCAAGTTACAGCAATATAAATAAAAACAATGGCAAAATGCACGTGATTTGAAGTTTTTTGAATTTAGTTAAAAGTTTATAATACAATCCTGAGTAAAGATTTTCATTTTATTTTTTTTATTGTTTCTACTTCAGTATCTATATGAGTATAAGATGTTATTAACAAATATTCAAGTCTTAATATCGTAGTTTAAAATCGTTATTAGAAATTTAAAAAAAACGTACTAATTTCAGAGTGTTATCATTGTCCAAATGGTTATGATGCGTTTATAATTTCGATATCATTAGACGTAATTATTGTATTTTGCCTATCAGGAAATTTTTACCATTAAAATGTATGTTACCATTAACCATTAGATTTCCATTAGGCACAGAAAACATATTATAAAAAACAGTTATAATGTACTTGTGAAATCAGTTTACCTTCAAACTTTTTTTCTTCTTCATCCTGTCCATTATCTTTTACTGTGTAAAAATATGATCATAAAATTAGAAATATAAATAAAACGGCAATGTACGGTGAAATTGAACTTTACAATCTTGAAGGAAAAAATTTGAATTAAAAATCGTATATTAATACATTATGATACGATTCATGCATAACATGCGAGTGTTGACATATCATTCAGCCACGTCGACGACATACGAGTTTTTATTTTTTGTCATAAATAAATTAATAAATTATACAAATGCGTATCTCGTGAGAAAAATTTACACACAAAAAACTGTTAAAATACAGCAGTGGCGTTGCGAAGGACCTAGTTTGGGGCACGTGCCTCAATTTAAGGGGTGGTGGGTGTCTGGTGGTCACTGTTTAGTGATCTACAATCATCATTTATCATTTGTTTTCTTTGTATAAAACTTTTCAAGTACCCTATAGTAATTAAATACATGGGTAAACTTACTCATAACGGGGGGGGGGAAGAAAAATTATTTTGTGCCTCGACAATATTTTAAGTTCGCCACGCCACTGAAATACAGTGCGCAGTACGTTCTGGTCAGGTATAAACATAAAAGTACCAAAACAACTTGACAAAAAGACGAACGTTATCAAAAAATCCTTAAACAATTGAAAATATGGGTCAGGTAAGCCACATACTACATCTATATTATGTTCTATTTGAAGATGACGTTTGGTAAAATTGATTTTTTTTCTGTATTTAACTATGTAAGCGTGATAAAAAAAAAAAAAAATATGATTACTAATTATTTAAAGAATATTAACTTATTTTGTTACCTGCAAAATAGCCTTGGTCAGAAAAAATATAAAAAACTATAAAAACTAAAACTATATATTTTTTCATTGAATTCATTTTAAATATGTACAGTAAAATTTTTGAAATTTAACTTATGAATACAAATTAAATCACTTGATTTACTGATTCTAGTGTATCTTAAAGAATATTTTGGAAAATAATGTAATGTACACTACTTTAAAACTCGAACTGAAAACAGAAAATTGTATGTGAAAAGTATATACAGGTGTTTTTTTTTAAATAAAGTGTATATCGCATAAATCTACTTGTATCCATATATCATCTGAGTAAATAAAATTGTATTTTAAAAGCAGCTATTGTACCATAGTTATTTTGTTTCTTAGTTGTATATCTCGTATGAGTCATATTTACGCAGGTGCCAAGTCAAATTTTATGTTTTAAGTTTTTAACAATATAAACAAAAATTTATAAATTTTATGACCTAACATTTGGAGGAAATGTGCTATTTCCAAGAAGCCGTTTGTATAATATAAAATGGTATTTCTCAGATGTATTTGACACATTTTTATGACCCTTAATTTTTTTTTACTTAATTAGACTAGTGCATGAACAGTTCAACTATTTTTTTTTTTTTTTTTTTTTTTAATGGTAACCATCGATTTTGACCACTAATTACTAATTTTTTAATGAATTTTGGTAGTTTAACCAACTTTGAAGTCCAAAATTGATCAAGTTACAGAAATTTAAAAAAAACAATTGCAAAATGTACCTTATTTCAAGTTTTTTGAATTTAACTCTGAAAATAATTATTCTAGGATTGTTAAGACATGTAATTTCCACGCCAATTTTTAATATTAAGTATACACATCATTATACTTTCATAACTACTGTATAGTTATCACTTTAATTTGTGTATGAATTCCATTTTATAGCAGAAAAGACGTACATAATTACATAAATCTGTTATTTAAGTTGCCACACAATTTTTGCAATGTAGTGCAGACAAAAAATGAACTAGGTAATTGAGTGTGTCTTCCCGGATATACTGAATAATTACTTGGATCAAAATTGGCTAAGCCAACGTGCTATTTTAGCAGCAAAAGATGATAATGTTGACAAAATTAACTTTCAGATATAACAGTTATTGCCATGTGATTTGATGTCTTTTAAATCAATCGAAACTACTGTCGATGAAAACGAAACAGCACATTTTCCTACTGATTTTTAAATTCTCTGGATATACTAGGAATGCCACCACACAATCTTCGACTGAAGATTGGTTCACCAGTAATTCTTTTGCGTAATTCGTATCCACCTAAATTATGCAACGATACCCGTTTAGTAATCAAAAGGATCACTGGAAATGTTCTTGAAATAGTGCAGTTGCCACGTATTCCAATGATACCATCAGAATCTCCTATACCAATAAAAATACTTCAATTTCCTATTCGTTTGGCTTTCACAATGACTATAAACAAGTCTCAATGACAAACAATGTCCATTTGTGACTTGGACTTGGAAAATCCATGATTTCCCATGGGCAACTACATGTTGCATGCTCAAGTGTGGGGATGTCATCAAATCTATTTGTATTGTAAAAACAGTTTAACGAAAAATATTGTGCACCAATAAGTTTTAAGTTAAATTAACTTTATTATTATAATTATATTAGTTGTTGTGGTTCAAAATAATATGCCATTATTTAAGATAGTTTAAAATGTATATCATTTATAAAAATATATTTGTTTATGTTATCAATAGGGCAGAGAAGTTATAGGATTTGCATATTTTATTCTGAGCCTCTGTTTTATAGCAAACCAAGATATAAATATAAGTCATAGGCCCCACAGTTGAAATCTAAAATTTTTGTTTGCATATTTTTGCATATTTTAAAGATTTAAAAAAAAATTGCATATTTCGTTATTTTGTGCATATTTCATGCATATTCTACATAAAAACTTTATGGTATTATTATATACTGTACAGCATATATAAATTGTACACCCCTCGATGCCCGTGTAGACTATGTACTATATAATAGGTACCCACATATTTTAGGTGGGCTTTCGGATAATGTTATCGAAGATAAGATTTGACAGATGGCATTTAAGTACCTATCTATATTAAATTTTATATTAACATTATTATGTGTCCAGAGTCCACTGTCCGTCAGTAATCTTGTTAGTATGGTGTCAAGTGTCGTTCGATACGAAACTGCGTGCCGTTTGTTGTGTTTTCCATGCTTACATTTTTCTTTTAATATATTTTCTACTAACATTTTGCACAATGCCAAAAATAAATGCAAATATATTTAGCAATCGGCGATCATTCGACGTAGAAAATATTTAAAATAAAATTAATTGTGCAATGCAACGATTTTTTATTTCTTTTATATCTAATTTTTTTATTTTACTAAATTATAATTTAATTTTTTTGTGCATATTATCTTGCATATTTAATGAATTTGAATGCATATTTTCAATTTTTTACGTGCATATTTGCATGCATATTTTTCCAATTTTACCTCCTATAACTTCTCTGCCCTAGTTATCAATAAAGAACTTTGTAATTTACTCATTCATTGCAGACTATGACGTTCTATCCTTGATTCCGCGGGTTATTAGTTATAAATAATAATATACTATATACAGGGTGTCCCACCGAGATTTACACAGAGCGATATCTCCCGTGTTAATACAGATAATCAACTTTTTTTTTTTTTATAAGACTCACAGAGCTAAAAACATTTATTTTACATTAGTTTGGTAAATACAAATGTTGTATTAAAAAAATTACTTTTTATTTTATAATTTTTGTAAAATTCGAAGATAGCCATTTTGTAGGGCTTGTTTTTCTGAAACTTTTGACGGTGCAAGTTTCAATTTTCATCAACTTCATGATTTTTAATAATTTTTTTAGTTTATAAGAAAAGAGTACTATTTACCCACGTTAAAATTTTAAATCGCCTCATCAGCTCGTTCCGATGATTTATGGTCATATCCCCGTCTGAAATTTCCCCGTCCTCGTTTCCCCGTCGGACATTTCCCCGTCTTTTTAATTTCACCGTCTGACATTTCCCCGTCCAATTCACTTTCAAATTATAAAATATAAAATTTGTAACAAATTTAAGTTATTAATTGTGTTTTATCGGTATAAATAAATATAAATTTTTTTACCTATTGATAAACTCTCATTCAAAATTAACCAGTTAATAGTTGGTCAGGAACCACTAACTAAAAGAAAAAAATATCGAGATGTAGCTACTAGTATAACAAATATTGTAGCGACTTACAATGGTTGTAATAAAAAAGAATACTTAATTGGAATAGCACATAATTTAGAAATGCAAAAATATTTATATCTATATAAAAAAAAAAAAAAAAAAAAAAATGTATACAATTATATAAAAATAATATATACTAGGAATTAAAAAGAAATTAAAGGAAAAAAAAATTAAATTATAAATTAAAGTATGGAACATAATGTTAAAAAAAAAAATTGAATGTACCGTATAAAATTTTAATGTTTAAAATTCTACATTAATATGTTTTGTTAAAAAAAAAATTGGACGGGGAAATGTCAGACGGTGAAATTAAACAGACGGGGAAATGAGGACGGGGAAATGTCTGTCGGGGAAATTGAGACGGGGATGTGACCTGATACCGTTCCGATACCTAACTATTATTTTATTGTTACCATAGATAATCTAATTTTCTAATATAGTAAAAAAATTCTTAACGAGTGGGATCTTACGGGGGGTACGCGAATTTTCGTTTTTATTCCCCTTTTCTTTTTACGCTCATTTCGTATTTTTCCCCCATACTCTGGAACGTTTTATAATCAATTCGCTTTTTTTCCCGATTTTTCTCCGTTCCCCTTTCCCGATTCGACCGGATGGAAATCTTTTTAGGTTAGAATATAGTGGCTCCAATCGCGTTCGTCCAAATTCCCTCCGCCTTTTTTCTCCCCTCGCCTACCGATCGGCTTATCTCTTATCTTTCCCGCTATCTCGATTTTTTTGCTCGTATTGATAATAGTACGCGTCGTCGTATCACGAACCGTTTAACAGCTCGAGTTTTCAACGTGAATCCCAACTCGAGTAGGTGGCTAGGTAGGTTTAGGCGTAGGAAATGATAGTAATCAGTGCACACCGGTTTCGATTCCGGGCGGCGGATACTCTAAATCTCTTTCTTTTTTAGATTCTGAACGGAGTGAAGAATGTATTGATTTTACAATGATGTGTGTTTTTTTTTTTTTTTTTTTTTTTTTTTTTTTTATTTATTTTTGTGTCTGTCGACACGATTTGGGGCAGTAAAAATGCTTCGATTGCCTTATATAGCAACTTTTCTGAAAGGAAAGTGAATCTAGTTGGTACTTTGGGGGGTCAAAAGTTAAAAATTTTCAATATTTTTTTAACGCGCCGGGAAAAACCCTTAAAAAATGAGGGAAAAACGGTATATTTTACGCAAAACCAGTTTTCGACAAAATCAAATTTTTTATTTTGCTATAACTCAAAAACTAATCGATGTAAATACTTGAAATTTTCACCAAATGTTTAGATTAGCGTTCTCTATACACCGTTAAATTTTCAAAGTATTTTGACTTTTATTGAGCTAATTATAGACAATTGAAATTTTCAATTTTTTTAAGTATTTTTTTTTAAAATAACGATAAAATTTTTTTTTTTTGCCAGAAAATCTTGAAAATTTAATACAAGGTTTCTTATAAGTTGTTCCATAACTGATAAAAAAAAATCCAAAATCGTAAGTCACAATTTTTTTTTATAAGTGCTCAAAGTTCCAATTTATACGAAATATGTAAAAATTGCGAAAATTTGCAAATAATTTTGTTGTTGAAAAATCGTAAAATTTTTTTCTTTTATAACTAAGTTTTGAAAATTTGGTACAAGGTTTTTCATTAGTTTTTCTTCAATTATCTGCAAAAAAAACTCTACCGGATTCAGACAAAAAAATTTTATGAGGGTTTGAAATTTAAATTTTTACAAAAACACGTTAAACAACGGTTTAGCCTCAAACGATTTTTGCTATTTGTTTTTTTTTCAAAAAGTATAAGTTGTAGAAACTTGAAAATTTTATCAGTTGTTTATATTGGCATTTTCTTTATATAATTTTATTTTCAAAAGATTTCACTCATTTTTAATCAATTTATAGGCATTTGAAATATTCGATTTTTTTTATTTTTTTTTTTATGAATGTTGATAAAAAAAATGTAGCTCGGACGAAATACTTGAAAATTTAATAGAAGGGTCCACATAAGTTGTTCTAACTCCCATTCAAAAATTATAAAAATACATAGGCACAATTTTTTTTTATAAGCATCTAAACTTCAAACGTTTACGAAATAATTACATGATTGCGTAAAATAATAATTTAGCCTTCAACGATTTTTGATATTTGTTCTTATTCAAAAAGTATAAGTCGAAAAAACTTGAAACTTTCACCAAATGTTTATATTGGAATCATCTATACGTAGTAAAATTTTTGTAAACTTTAGACTTTTTTTGAGCTTTTAATAGACAATTGAAATTTTCAACTTTTCTTTGTTTTTTTTTCTGAAATGTGGATAAAAAAAATTTGACTGGACAAAAATTCTTGAAAATTTAATACAAGGTACCTAATATGTCGAACTTATCGGTATAAAAAAAAATTCAAAGCGTAATGCACGATTTTTTTTTTATAAGCATAAAAAGTTCATATTTTTACGAAATGTGTAGAAAATCGCGAAAATTTGAAGTTATTTTGCAGTTGAAAATTCATAAAATTTTAAGTATTCAAAACTAAGAATTGTAAATTCGGTACAAAGTTTGACATACGTTTTCCTTCACTTATCTGTAAAAAAATTTGCACTGGAATAAAATCAAAAATTTTTATGAGTGTTTGAAATTACAATTTTTTCACATAATCGCGTAAAATAACAATTTAGGCATCATTGATTTTTGATATTTGTTCTTATTCAAAAAGTATAGGTCGTAGAAACTTAAAACTTTTACAAAATGTTTAAATAGGCATTTTCTTTACATAGTTGTATTTTCAAAATATTTCGTTTATTTTTTAGCTATTTATAGGCATTTGAATAATTCGATTTTTCTTAGATTTTTTTTTATAAAAGTCGATAACAATTTTTTGGCCCTACCAAATCGCTTGAAAATTTAATAGAAGGTTTTGAATAAGGTGATCTAAGAGTGATTCAAAAATTATTCAAATACATAGGCACAATTTTTTTTTATAAGCAGTTGAAGTTCAAAAATCGACAAAATTTGTCAAAATCACGAATATTTGCAAATTATTTTGTAGTTGAAAATGTATAAAAATTTTTGTATTCAAAGATAAGAAATGAAAATATTATGTAATATCACAGCTGATAATTAAATAGATTAAGTTTATTATAATATAATCAGTAGCTGACAGCTGTTCTATACAAAATATTGGTAGATTGTAAACACGAGGTGTATAACGTACCTTTACATGGTTGAATAGAACGTTACTAACTTCCAATTTCCAGTTATTTAATGTGTGTATCAGTTCCATAAACATTCGGATTTTATATATTATTATTAATTATTAATATTTAAATAGACGTAGCCACGGAGCATTCAGCATATATGGACGGCGGGGTCGGGTGGTACCGTCACGATAGTGCATTTAGGCAAATAATATGGTATTTACCTACGCCCTATCTATGCACATCCTGGTTTGTCCAATGCTCACGAGCAGAAGTCACATGAATAGACAAATGTAAATTTAACCCAATCTAGGATATTAAAATAAAATATATATTACAATTTAAGGCTGACATCTTCATCTTCGTTCAGAATCGTTTTTTTTTTTATAATATAAAATAATTCCAAAATCTATCCAATAATGCCTAATCTAGCAATGCATCTCGTGTATCCCACCCAACTACTGTATCCTGTACTTAACTTACAATGATTTATCATTGCATTCAAATGTAAAGTACCATACAACTAAACTATCGTAAACCAGGTGATCCCATGATAGAAAGTGCTATACACTCCTCACCATTATCTTGTCCGAGGAGCGAAGCGACGAAGGACGAACTTCCACCACCATTATCTTATCGGCTTTTTTAAACATGCAATGATAGTTGTTGTTAAATAATTATCAAATTTTGATATAATTATTATTTTAGGTATAATTAAAATTAAACTTATATAAAGTAATAAAAAGCCAATAAAAAAAGTACATACCTATTAGAAAACAATTTTATACTTGGTGTTTTAATTTATTATAGTAATAATATTATTATAAATAGTTATAATTTTCATAACTATTTTATTAAACACTGAATTCAGCATTATACAGTAGTATTGATTTATTATTTAATATATTCAACTAATCAATTACACTAAAAACATTTTTAAATTGTTAATATACATGTCTTAATATTCTCAGCTTTTAATAAAAATATTTTTTGAATTAGCTCACTGAAGATACTTATCTATTAACCTATCTTATAAAAATAATTAAATGTTATTAATTAATCTAATTATTATACATGACTAAATTTTTATATTTTTCAATAAATATTAGCTTTATTGTTAAAAAAAATATATATACATCATACATTTATCTAAATGTATATATACTGTATTGTACATTTGAAATATTTTGTGTACAATAGTGCTTATAAAACATGGATTTATGTAAGTATATCGTATTTTAATAATAATTTTAAATTCAATTTTTATAATTTAGGTAACAACTATGATGATGTTTTCGAAATTCCACCTTCTCCTTCTTCAAACACAAATGAAATTATTGGAAAAGTTTTATGCTCTCCAAGTACCAGTAACTGGACAGTTGAAAAAAATAACAAATCACAATAATTTGTAGAGCATGCTAACTGTAACAGTAGCATGGCTGTAAAACGAGTTCTGCGGTTTCCAGAAAAAAGTAAATAAAATTAGGTTTTCTTTAAATATGATTAACAAGTATCAATAATTTTATTTTTTTATTTTATGAAGTATTGCCTGAAGAACCAATACCATCTAATGAAGTCAGTTAGAATAATATTGAGACATTTAAATCTCGTCAAGGTAAATATTGTTTTTAATCTAATCATTTAAAATTAACTTATTTCATATTTTATTTCTAATATTCTGTTTTATTAATTAATTTAACAGATTTTGAAAAGTATATTTTCACCACATTAACTCATTTAAAGTATGATGTTAATAACATGATGAATGTCATTAATGTTACTCACAGAAATACCGAAACTTTAATGGATACTTTTTCTCGTGGATCTTCTACCTCTGGACTTTTAATTGGCAATAATGATATAAACTTGGATAATATTTTTCCTATACATAGTGATGAACAACTGACTACTGTTGAAACTAAAATTATCAAAGGACAGGAATTTAGGAATATTTTGGTAATTTTTAAATATAATTAAATAATTATTTATTAAAATATGTTATTTATTTATCAATAGATTCTGGGTCATAGGTGATTAAATTTACTACAGTGTTGGTGACATTTAATGAATGTAATAAATTTTAAAACATAAATTACATGCGAGTTCTTTTTTGAAATAATAATTTATGAAATTAGGTAATTCACTATTAGTTATTGTACTTATGACTCATAAGTTATGAGTATTCTATTGTTGCCAGTTTCTTCTATCGTGTAGGTATAAATATGAAGTTAGAAATACATTGATATATTATATTTTAGGTTGTTAAATTTTGATTCTGTTGAGTTAATATAGGTTTAATAGATAGAAAAGAGTTAAAACTGAAACATAGTACTTGTATTTAAATAGTGTTTAGGCACCTTTTTTTATTTAATTACCTATGTAAAAAAATAACCATTAATTATTTTAATTATGATGTACTTGATCAAATGAAAAAGTTATTGATATTATATAAGATAATATGTAACAAACCAAATTGTCTTTACAGTTATTTTTTTGTTAATATTTTTAAATAGTTTATGGTACCTTTGTATTGTGAAATATTTTTTAACGCCATTTTTTTTTTCATCATTATGTTTCGCTATCATTTCTTTTTTAAAGATTTGTACAGTTTGAAGTACATTTATATTGAAAAATCAAATAGTTTTAAGATATTATAAAGAAAAGTCCTTAAAAACCTTAATTCAACACAAAATGTGGTGATTTTTATTTGTATAAAAATGTATTATTATAACTTAGCTTGTCATTCATCTCAGTTTGACATGTCCTGGTGTTTTGGTTAAAAAAGCAGAGAAAAAATTACTCACATATTTATATATTTACAATTTACAATTTTTCTGTCTATACTAGTAGGTTTATAAAAGGAATTTCTGGTCTATATAGTAGATATAATTTGTTTTTGCTTATGAATTATGCTTGGTCAGATGAAAGAGGAAAGATAAATAAAAATATTCTATGATATCTGATGGTCTGTAAAATTAATTTTGGTTTAACTTGTAAAAAATTTAAAAATAATTCAACTATTGAAAAAAATCCATTCAAATGAAAAGTATCAATAGATAAAATGTAATATTAGTGAGAACAGTTATGTTTAAATTATAAAAATTATACCAAAGAAATAATAAGTATATAATACTACTACTATAATTATAAATAACCAATAAATGATAATGTATTTTTGTGTTAGCTAATAAATATGTATCTAAATATAAAATAAATATACATCCATTTCCATTAATCTGTTACATTACATAAAAAAAAAAAAAGGTTATTCACTATGATATCCAGATTTGGGGATTTCAAAATCTGGAAACCCTGATCTTAATAAGTTAATAACACTTGTTATTTTCCTGAAAGATTATTTTGATGTAATATTATTAGAAAATTGGAATTTATATTTTACGTTAATAATTCAATATTTTTCTATAAAGTTATATTAACTTTAGAAGATTATAATTGTATTTTAAAGTCTAAAAATATCGTAACTATTGCACTGCACCTATGACTTATAAGCTATAACTATAATATACTTATTGTATGCTTATAATACTTATTGAAATCTATCATTCTGTGACAGTTAAAATTATTGTTAAATTAAATAGATTATTCAATATGTTTAACAAATGCATTTAGTTTGATTTTTAGTGTTTTAGTTAATAGCTTAGGTTTGTGTGCTTATGATTAATTTTTTTGTTTAGGTTTCAAAACTATCTTTGATAGTAGTAGCTTATGATTTAGTTCATAGCGTACGGAGAATTATGGCAAGGATGTTTGCTGATGAATTCCTCGTTAACTATTCACTAATTTGGATTTAAACAAAAAAAAAACCATTTTCTAAATTGATGCTATACCGTGTTCTCATAGGTAATGTATACTAAAAATTACAGAGGTAATAATTAATTTTCAAGATCTTTTTGATATGTTAAAGTTTTAATGATTTTTTTTTTACTTTTGTCTATATCATTGACAAAATTAATACTATGTACAATTAAATTAAGGAGCCACTAAGTTCAAATAAATACTTTTGCATTTAGCATCTCTTTTTGTCAAAATTATTTATGCACTTATTATGTACCTATATAGCACATAGGCACTATCATAAAATTTGCCTTGTTTGTTCATAAATATAATATAAAATAAAATATATCATATTGTTTTATAGTGTTTTTTTATTTTTATTTTTAGATTCTTTGAGAATGCATATCAAATACAAAATGGCTACTGAGCGAGAAATTGATATACCACTTGGTGTATGGTTAGCTCATGCACGCTTCAGATGTGACCAAAAGAAAAAAAATTAAAAATATTATGTACCCTTCACTGTATTTTATTTTTTAAATGATAATAAACTTTGATTATACTGTTTAAATTCATGTTCATTTTTTTCCATAGTTATATAATATAATATATATATATATATATATATCAATTTTTAGTTCATTTTATGAGGTATTAATCTTTGGTTAAAAAACATGATATCTTAATTGAGTTTAGACTGTAATAGAAAGTCATATATCTATTATATTGGTAAAAATTATTTTTTTAACATAAAATAATATTACATTACAATAATATTTTACTATAGGGTAATTTATAATATTATACCTATTTTATTTTCCTTATATTTTTATAACATTATATTACTTATATTATTACAACATTGCTTTGATAATATTAGTTTAATCTTATTGAATAACATTTTTAGAACATTTAAATTGTTGACAAAAACTTTCTGAGAATATTATATACATTTAAAAAAGATTCTGAGAACTTTCTAAGAATATTGAAGAAAATGATACATTTTCATGCAATATTACTAGAATATTACAAGAATATATTTTTGTTATCTGGGTTGTCTAAATTTTATTTTTTTGGAAAATGTTACTTTAAAACTGAAATCAATTGGCTCTTGGACACCGGGGAATATCTTGTCTAATTTCAAATTTTTAAGAAATTATTTCTTTAAAACTGAAATCAATTGGCCCTCAGGCGCCGGGGAACCTCTGCTCAAATTTTGAATTGTTCAAATAAATTCATAACAATAAAAATCAAAAAGGCCTCGGGTGTTGGAGAACTTCTTGTCTAGTTTTTATTTTTTTGGAAAATATTTCTTTAAAACTAAAATCAATTGGCTCTCGGATGCTGGGGAACCTCTGCTTAACATTTTAATTGTTTAAATTAATTCCTTATAATAAATATCAAAAATTTCTTGGGTACCGTTATATTTCTTTTCAAACATTCATTTATTTGGTGCCAAAGATAATTCATTCACTTTTTATTATTTTAAATATATTTCCGAATAATTAAAATCAAATAGCCCTCAGGTGCCAGGGATCTTCTTGTCTAATTTTTATATTTTTGGAAAATGTTACTTTAAAACTGAAATCAATTTGCCATCGGGCGCCGGGGAATCTCTGCTCGAATTTTGAATTGTTCAAATAAATTCATTACAATTAAAATCAAAAAGCCCTCGGGTGTCTGAGAACTTCTTGTCTAGTTTTTATTTTTTTGGAAAATATTTCTTTAAAGCTAAAATCAATTGGCTATCGGACCATAAAATATTAATTCATACTTGCTGAAGATTATTGAAATAATTGTATTACAATTAACATTTATAAACAACTTAATTTTTTTTTTTTTTTTTTTAATATTTCCATTGGTATAAATATGCTTTTAAAATACCATGATAATGGAAATCTAATAATTTCGGGGAAAAAAATGATTGAATTGATTAATATAATAAAATTAATAAAACACTTAATGGCTAAATTTAAAACATAATAATCAATATATTCAGTTAAATAGCTATAATTATAAAATTAAATTACCATCAAATATTTCTTAAATTATGTTCGTGGTTATCAGTAAGAATAATGAATTTTTTTTATATTTTTTTCTAATTTATTCAGTAAGATCGAAAAATGATTAATTTCATTATATTTTACGTAAAAAACACTATTATTACATTTTTTGTTCGAGTTCTGGATAAGCCTCCTAAATTATTTTATTTACATCCTATCTCTTTATTCGACAATAACGTTTTCATTAAAATAATTTCAGTTTAATTTTATATGAATTGTATTTGCGTTCATAAAATTTGTAGTCAGTGCAGGCGCAATCAATGAAAATTTTTATTTGACACCCAAACACACGAATATAAGTCAGTCTCGGATAATAATGAATATTAATTAATAACATATAATTATCATTTAGTTTTTAATTAAATACCGTATGAATTGTTTAATGGTAGACATAATTGTACTAGTGGATTTCATTTTGAATTCTCGTGAATTTCCCTATTTTGAAAATTAAGAATTAGGTGTATAAGATAGTTTGTGTATAGTAGTATTGATATCTTAAAAATATAATTGTTTTGAAATAGGAATGTATAAAAATAATGCTAATTATAATTTCATTTTCTATTTAAAATAATAAATTCATTTTCGATTATTTTCGTTTATTTTATTAATCACTTCTTCGTCGTTTATAACCGATCTTGATGAGATAAATATTTCCGTTACATCGATGACTGTGAAATACAGGTATACATAATATTCTATAATCTATGGTTAAATAAAAATCAATTATACTACAAATCACTTTTGTATAATCCGTGTGAATTGTCTAATATCTCATTGGAAAATTTTCGGCTCATTTTATGTACGTGGCAAAAATATTTTACGATTATATTACAGTTTATTGTTATATATTATTCAAATATTTTTTTCGACGCATTTATTTTTCAAACACAACTGATGGAAATCACTAGTACGTAGTATTTACTGTATAAATTACACAGAAGAAATTTGCAATCCAACAACGTTGATAATTAGAACGATCTATCCTAATAATATTTCATAAAGGTTAGATTTAGATTGGATAATTTAATTATCTGGTTTACTTGAATGCTTCAATACGTTTATTCTGATTCGAAAGATGTTCATAGATTCATAGCTCCTATTTTTTTTTTATTTTTTTTTGTAATTTGATATCATCATCTCTCGCAAACAAAATCTACCATCAAAATAATTTATAAATATTTGAATCAGATGATTGAAATAACTGATTTTTTGGTTCTGAGTGTAGTGAAGTCTACTGTTTTTACAATGACGTTTATTTTTTATTTTTTTCTGTAAATATTTTCTCAGGTAGTTATTGTAATCCGAAAATTTCATACAACTTCATAGATAGGATATGTCATTTAGATTGTACTTTGCAGAGGTGATTTTTCTATTCTTTTAAATATTTATCCGGGTTCAAGAAAAAACTGCTGAAAAACCGAGTAAACACGGTAAAACTGGCTGTATGATTTTCGTAATTTGATCTTAACTCACGGAGTCATGTTGCTAAAACTTCAAATATTAATTGTGTATTATCGCATAATTTATAAAAGTTTAAAATAAAAAAATTGAAAATTATTTCAACGAAGTTAATTTAAACAAAGCATTATTACTATCTTGAAAACATAATTGATTTGAAATAGAAATGTATAAAAATAATACCAAGTAGAGTTTCATTTCCTGTTTAAAATAATATTATATTCATTTGAGATTGTTTTCCTTTATTATATTAATCACCTCCATTTCGTGTCTAACCGATCTTGATGATATAAAAGTTACGTTACATCGATGACTGTTAAACAAAGGTATACAAAATATTCTATAATCTATGGTTTAATAAGGATGATCTATATTCTATATTTATTTTTCTACAATCCGTGTCAAATCTCATAAATCTCATTTTAAAAATTACTGCTCATTTTTCGTATGTGACTGAATTATTTGACGATTAAAATACAGTTCTTTAAAATATTATTTTTTTTTCTGCAACGCATTTATTTTTTATTCATTCGTGGACATTTTTAGTAGCTACTGTTTATACAATGATACTACAACTTGCAATAAAGATGTATGGAATCCAACAGCGGCGACAACTACTGCGGTGTATCCGAAAAGCATCACATAAATGTTAGCTGCAGAATTATTAATTTGGTATTTCGTATTGGTTAACTTTTTGAATCATACGTATACTACAATAAGTTTGTTCTTATTCTAAACGTTTTCACAGATTGATTTAAATTTTTTTTTTTTAATGCGTTACCGTAGTATTCTTGCAAATAAAAACTTTCTTTAATTTTATTCATAGATACTCGCTGAAGATTATTGAAATATTAGTATTATAATCAACATTAATGAACAACTCAGTCATTAATTTAACAATATTTCCTTCGATACTAATATTTATTAATATTTAATTAATTTTTTAATTTTTTTTTCTTTTTTTTTTTTTTAATATTTCCTTCGATATTAATATGCTTTTAAAATACCATAATAATTAAAATCTATGTGTGACTTTTCAAGAAATAAATCGGTCACTAATTTAAAATTACATTTTGTCGGAAAAAAACCAATAAGTTCCTATGGGGTGGACAGTGTTTGCGCCCAAATATCGTAGTTTCGCCTATATAGAAAAACCTTGAATGCGCTTAACAAAATTAAATAACATTAAAATACTTGTATGCGCCTAATAACATTACAAACCAATAAATTTGGCAACAATGCGTAGAAATATTATTTATTTTCCATTTTTAAATATATAAATAATCAATAATCATATCATTTATATCTATCCAGCTTAGTTGTAGATAATTTTTATTACCTTGATAGTCGATAGGACAATCCTAGAATATGCTTTTAAAATAATATTAAACGCTTTAGTCGTCGTTCTACACTTGATTGCACATTTTATTTTAAAAATGTCAGAAAATAATATTATATTAGCAAAAAGTGCAAGTGACAACTTTAAAGATTTACTTATTGTCGATAGTTTTAAATTTAGAAAAGTTTACGAAAGTAAATGTGGTAACGTAACGTGGCGTTGTACAATGAAATCATGTTTAGCAAGACTAATTAAAAATGGAAATTCAACTGTAAGTAGCAATTTTGTTCATAATCATAATGCCGATGAAAAAAAGTTAAATCGTCAACTTATTTGAAGTGTGTGTAAAAAAAGAGCCAAAGATATGACTGATCGTCCAATTAAAATTATACGTTCTGAAATTACAAAAAATAGTTTTGATACGTTAGATTATGGAGACGTTAAATTAATTCGTGATAGAATGTACCCTTGTAGAAATATACAAAAAAATATTCCCAAAAACTTTGTTGAAGTCCAAGAATTTTTACAGGCAGAAAATATTATATCATCTAAAGGCGAATCAATGGTGGCAGTTAATGACATAGAAAATAATATTGTAATATTTACATGTACTACTAACTTGCAGTTTTTAAGTTTGGTTAAAACGATATACATCGATGGCACATTTACTTATTGTACAAAATTTTTCTGTCAACTTTTTACTATTCATGGATTTTATAATAATCATTACATACCTCTCATTTTTTGTTTGTTACCATCAAAATGTGGTGAAGTTTATGAATATGTGTTTAGAAATATTAAGCGTTTATGTTCAAATCTTAACTTAGAGTTTTCACCAGTTGAAATGTATTCTGATTTTGAAAAAAGCATTCTAAATTCTGCATCTAAAATTTGGCCAGAAATAAAATTGTCCACTTGCAGATTTCACTTGGGCCAATGTTGGTACAGAAAAATTCAAAATCTTGGGTTAACAAATGTATATAAAACTGATACTCTTGATGGAAAATGGTTGCAATATTGTTTTGGTCTTCCTTTTTTATATCCACTGGAGGTTTCAGATTGCTTTTTAGATCTTATGTCAGAAATTCCAGGAGAAAAAAAAATACAATTATTTGCAGATTATTTAGTTGACAATTTTATAAGCGAAGATAGTGTATTTCCACCTCAACTATGGGCTAAAGGATGTAATAATCAAACGCAGACAACAAACGCATGTGAATCATTTCATAAACATTTCAATTCATATTTTTTTAATAGTCATCCGTCAATCAATAAATTTGTAGAAGTTTTGAAAGAATTTCAAACGGATACGTATTTAAAAATAAATATTGCTAGAACAACAATAAAAAAAACAAAAAATAATGCTGTGGTAAAAAAACACTGGGAGATTCAAAACTTAAGAAATGCATCCACATCACCTATTCAATTTATAAAAACAGTTTGTAATAAAGTTAAAATCACAAAAAGAGTATGAGAAAAAAAGTATAATAATTTTATAAAATTTAAAGTATAGTAACACGGTAATAAGAAATTACCAAAAAAATTTAATTTTCAATATACAATATCAAAGTAATGACGCATCAAACTAGAGAAGCTTAAATTTTTAACCACACCAGAATAATTATTAAAATATATTTAATTCTGTCAGTTCGAAGTCTGAAAAAAAGTGGGACGAGAAATTTAAGTTTCACTGCACAGTTGCCAAATTTATTTAATCATAATGTTATTAGGCGCGAACAAGTATTTTGACGTTACTTAATTTTATTAAGCGCAATCAACGATTTTCTATATTGGCGCAAATACGGCATTTGGGCGCAAACACGGCCCTCCCTTCCTATGATATACGTATTTAAAACAAATTCACAGTCAAAGATTTCGTTAAAATGTTTTATACAAGATCCAATTTTTTAATACCTGCTTAGGGGAATCGATATAATTTTACAACTAGTAGCGTTATAAAAAAAAATAAACAAATAAATAAAACTAGTTGAAACAAATTCTATAATATTATTGAAGTAAAAGTCACCCAGAGGAAAAGGGCTAATAGTTTTATCTCGGCGCGCCATGCTTGTCGTAGAGTAAGGCGACCATATTATGTCCGTTCAAAACGGGATTGATCATTTTAAATTCTGAGTGAAGCGGAAGTACTGTTAGTGGTTTAAATGCTAATATCCTTATTTTAAATACTAAGAACTAGGTGTATAAGAGAGTTTGCTCAAATTAATATTAATATTTTAATAATATTATTGGTTTGAAATAGAAAATATGTAAAAAAATAATACAAAGTATATTTTAATTTTCAATTTAAAATAATACGTTTATTCATGATTATAATTGTTTATTTTACTAATCGCCTTTTTTTTTTATTTGTTCATTCGATCTTGATGAGATTCATATTCACATAACGTCGATGAATGTGAAATAAAAATATACATAATATTCTATAATCTGTGGTTAATAAAAATCGACTATATACTCTGTCACTTTTGTACAATCCGTGTAGAATCTCAAAAATCTCATCGGAAAAACTACGGCCCACTTTGTGTAGGTGACCACATTATTTGACGATTAAAATACACTTCATCGTTATATTATTAATTATTTTTCTTCTATGGATTTATATTTTAACACTTCTGATGGAAATGAATAGTATCTACTATTTATTAAATGACGTTACAGCATGCAATAAAGAAGTTTCCAATCCAACAGCACCGACGGATAGAACGCATCGTCCAAATGGCATCGCATAAAGGTTAGATATACAATTATTAATTTAGTATTTCGTATTCGTTAACTTTTTTCATATTGAATTCATTAAATTAAATTAATTTAATTAAATTCCACATTAATTTTGTTCTTATTCTAAACGTTTTCACAGATTGATTTCCAATTTTTTTTTTTTTTAATGCGTTACCAATGTGTTCTCACGAATAAAAGCTTTCTTTAATGTAATTTATAAAGAATTTAATTCATGAATACTTTCTTGAAGATTATTGAAATATTTGTATTATAATTTACATTAATGAACAACTCTATCATGAAGTTAACATTTCCTTCGATACTAATATTAATTAATATTTAATTAATTTTTAGAAATTTTATTTTTTATTATTCATATTTGCTTTTATATTAATATTAATACAATGATAAATGAAATGTCAAAATGTCAAAAAAAAAAAAAAAAAAAAAATTACTACATTGATTAAAATACAATGTCATTATGGTCTGAAAAAAATATAACGTCAAACAATTTTTTTTAGTTGACTAACGTTTTTAGACAGTCTATGGCTAAATTTAAAACGTAATCATCACCTCTATGTCGTATTTAACCGATCTCGATGATATAAAATTTACTTTACATCGATGACTGTTAAATAAAGGTATACAACATATTCTATAATCTATGGTTTAATAAGGGTGATCTATATTCTATATTTATTTTTCTACAATCCGTGTCAAATCTCATAAATCTCATTTAAAAAATTGTGGCTCATTTTTCGTAAGTGACTGAATTATTTGACGATTAAAATAAAGTTAAAATATTATTAATGCATGTTATTGTATTATGTACAACATTTTTAAAATTTACTGATTGTTTTCAATAACAGATTGTTTATGTTCTTTTATAAAAAAAGAAAAATATATTTTTTTTCTTCATTGCATTTATTTTTTATAAACAATTGATGGAAATAATTAGTTTTTAGTATTTATTCTGTTATGCTTTAATGTGTTTTGTATTACTCATAGTGAAGACATGGAAATCCAACAACGTTGAAGACTAATACTACAGACCCGAAGAACATCACATAAAGGTTAGATTTAGATTTATTAATTTAATATAATATGTTTAAAGTGTATTCTATTATAAGCATATTTTGATTTAAAAAATTTTCATGGATTGGTTTTTAGTACATATTTGTTTAATGTGATATCCTAGAATTCTCACAAACAAAAACATTCATTAAAATACATTTCTAACACTTGCTTCTAATTATTGAAATAAATATGTAATAATTAATAATAATAAACTATTATATCATTATGATTCCATTTATTTTGAAACTTGGTTAATTTTTTTCAAATGTGTTTTCTAAAAACTGTTTAAATAAATTACTACCAATTTTAATGTAATTCATCATGGCCTAATAAAAAAAATACGTTTTTATAACGTATTTTTAAATACGTTTAAATTAATTTTATATTATTATTTTTTATAAAAATCTGAAATTTCGGGCTTAATATAGAGCTGTAAAATATCTAATTTTTGTTAAGTTTATTACTGACACAATTTTTGATATATGAGTTGGATTCTTAATGTGACATGTCAATCAATAGGGCCTGATGATGCAATGATCAAGTACTGCGAGGCGTATCTGGGACACAAGCCGAGAAGAACAAGTGCTCCCAAGATAAGGTAAGGTAGTGATATAAGTAGACATTTCCTAAAAACGTAGTCTCTTAGAATATTAAATAGTTATTTATTCAATTAGTTCGAATATTAAGTTATCTCATTTATTGTATGTCATAAATTTCATTGACAATTTGTCTTCTTAAAATTAACTTCAGTTTAATAATTTTGTTTTCGTTTATGGATGGGTGTGGGTGTGTACGAGTATATGTGTGTGTGTGTGTGTGTGTGTGTGTGTGTGTGTGTGGTGTGTGTGTGTGCGTGCGTGCGTGCGTGCGTGCGTGTGTGTGTGTGTGTGTGTGTGTGTGTGTGTGTGTGTGTGTGTGTGTGTGTGTGTGTGTGTGTGTGTGTGTGTGTGTGTGTGTGTGTGTGTGTGTGTGTGTGTGTGTGTGTGTGTGTGTGTGTGTGTGATCACATATCTAAATTTTGGGGATGAGAATTCTTCCTCGGTACATCACCCATGTCTTAAGTGGTGACTTAAATGGATTTATGTTTGGCAGGCAAGTGGAGTTTAGGTATATAAAAATCATTAGTAGGATTGGAGGACCTAGGGTTCATTTGACTTACTGAACGCTCCAAATTCTCATTCGATATCATTACAGTATACATACTCACGTATTCTTAAGGCTTGTATCTTCCACTGGGATTCGCTACCTATGCAGATGGAATCTGCCTCCAGGCATTTGGAATAGCTGGTCGTAGAAATTGTCCCTCCATAATATTATATTTTACAGTAATGTCTTGTAAATTTTTTTTTTTTGTTCGCCAAATGTGCTTTTAAGAGCTCAACTGCTTCATGATAATGTTCTTAGTTATTTCTATCTATTTATATATACATATATATAAATAATATGTATTTATGTAGGATATTCTGATAAGTGTTTTAAGTTTTCATAAAATTGTTCATTTAGATGAAAAATATAAATAATGAATTAATACATGCCGAGAAGTCATTGACTATATTCTTTTAAAGTGAGGCTCCTTGAGATGAATGTTTCTTTTATGAAAAATAAGAAATCAATAACTGAAATAGATATAAGTTATTGATTTAGATTTTTATTACCTAGTCGTGCCATCGGTTCTGTCCCTGATACAAATGTGCATATTTAATAAATTAAATAAAACAAATATATAAATCTGATGTTATTTATTCTTTATTAACTTAGTTACTAAAAAAAACTAAATACTACTCAAAATGTCCACCATTTGCATTTACACACTTCTTCAAACGATCTGGCTACTCATCTATGGCAGCACGCACCACTTCCAACGGTATTGAGGCAGCTGATTTTAACAAATCGGCTTTCAATGACTCGATATTTCTATGAGGCTTAGAGCAAGCCTTCTCCTCTAAAATAGACCACAGTCTGTAATCCAAAGGGTTGAGGTCTGGACTTCCTGAGGGCAAATCTTGAGCGACGATAAATCCAGGTAAATTGGCCTCCAACCAGCGTTGAGTCGTTTTTGCCTTATGTGCAGGCGCTGAATCCTGCTGAAAGGTACAGTTTATTCCCGCAAACAATGTATCATTTAAAGGCTTCACTACCTCTTCTAAAATATCATTTCGGTAGTTAACCGCGCATGTTTTGACTCCCTGCTCACAGAAATGCAGTTGAGTAACGCCCTCATATGACACTCCCCACTAAACCATCACTGAGGCTGGATGATGTCCTCTTTCTATTCTTTGAATTTTTCTGCAGCTTCTCGAGAGTTGTGAGCATAAACTCTATCATTTTGACGGTTAAATTTTTCTTCTACGGTAAACATTTTTTCATCAGTAAACAGTATCAGTCTGTGATCATTTTTCGCGTACTGCTGAAGTAGCTTCTTCGCTCTTGTCACTCTAATTCTACGTAAAGCGTCAGTCAACCGCTGACCGGTACTTCTTCGACAAGCACCAAGCCCAAGGTCTTCTTTAATTATGCGTGACATGGTTCTTGGTGGAATTTTCATTTCTCTAGCCATGATTTTTTGTTTGCGGAGTGGATTTCTGCGAATCCTCTGTGCGACAGCTTTGACTGCTTCATTCGTTCTTATTTCACGTGGACGTCCACTTCTTGGCTTGTCATCTATAGTGTTCAACTCGTTAAACCGTTTAATAGTCCGATAAACACATTTTTTTGTTATTTTTAATAGTTTTAATAAGTTAAAAATCTCTATTGGTGTTTATTACACTTGAATAACGCAATGACAGCAATACGATTTTCTTTAATACCCCATTCCATATTTAATACGTCACGTGAACTACCGTACTGACCAGAAATAGTAGATATGACACTTATTGAAAATTATGTTCATTATCAAAGTCATTAGTGTTATCGTAAAATATTTATAGAACAACTGATAAATAGGGACAGAACTTATGGCACGACTAGGTAGATATTACTTGAAGATTGAACAACATCATTAGGTACTCGTAATCTCAATTCATTATCATATCTGTCTTCAGTGGGAATAGCTTGTATTAAAGTTTTAACTTATTTTATATTACATTTTAAAATAATGTCTTGTAAATTAATGATAATGTAGGCCGTAGGGGAGACTGTGGTGAGTTGACGAAGTTAAGTATTATCAAAATAAAATAAATTTCAGAAAATAAGTTGCTTATGTAACATTATACATGTCATTGATTACTAATATTGATTGTTATCATGATTTTGTTAATTAATACGATCGATTATTCATCTTACCGACTCGTCAACTTACCACAGTCTCTCCCATATAATTAAATATATTTAGTTGGTTCTGAAGCCATGCCACTGCTTTTCCGGTTCTTTACCCGTCCACTATGCTTTACTACCATCCGCTACTCCTATAACCGGCCTTAATTTAGGTTCTCCTCGTTATCACCTGGCATACGCGGGCTTCACATCGTGCGAATTGTCTGTATGTTTCAGTCGACATAATTTACACTAGCGAAAATAGCTATTAACTTATCCCTTAAATACATACTGTTGCGTTTTTACAACATGTTTAAAAATGATAATATATCTTTATGTTAGTTCGACGTTGGCTATTTTAGAGTTATTTATCAGTATGTAAACAAATTAATTAATTAATTAAAGTATCAATTTTAATTCAAATAATAAATGTTTTAAATAAATGCGTCGTGGTTGACGGCAACCGAAGAACTGAACAACACATACAAAAATAATGCCCACTTCAGCTTATCGCTATTTGTCTTATCGCTCACCCTAACATGCAACCCCCTTGGAGCGCAGTTTCAAATTTACGCACAAACATTGAAAAAACACGTATACTACCATTTATACAATACGAATTAAATAATTAACGTCTGACACCGCCAATACATACAAATAAATAGGTTTAATAAATATACTGAATACAAAAATAACTACAAATACGTTTTTGTTTTTTAGAAATTTAATTTTCATTTAGGTCTTGCCCGGGTCATGGGCATTTTGTTTCTTTTAGCAATACCACAGTTCCTATCCTGATATCAGCCTTGTCCGGTCTATGCCACTTAGCTTTCAACTTTGCTATCAACTTTGTACTATCAAATTCTTCCCATAGTTGCTCTATTTTTTGTTTTCGTAACCTTAAATGTGTTTTATTCTTAATGTTATCTTCGCACATGAATTTTTTAAATGTTGACGACATAATGTTTATAATTTATTATAAATAATGTTTCTTTATTTTTCTATACCGATGTAGTTATGTATTTCATTAAGATATATGACGACTTAAACTTGGATTATTTTTCAAATTATTGACTACGTCCAATAGTGGTTAGACAAATGCATGCCTAATGAATTTTAAAAAAAAGTTAAAAAATACTTTAATTAAATTTATGGATAAACGTTTTGTTATTGATCAATATTCACTACCGATTCATCATACACATATCCAAATAAACTGTAAATATTCGTTAAAAGATACGATTTTTCCTTATTCCTTACAACTTATTCGAAGAGCCCCTGGCATGGCGTATAGCTTGTAAGCTCGTACGAATAAACGATGAATTATGGAAATATTTATTAAATGATTAACTCTTTCCTTATTCTGAGAGCCTCTGGCATGGCGTATAGCTTGTAAGCTCGTATGAATAAACGATGAATTAAAATAAATTTAGTTACTTGACGAGATGTTATAGACCGTTGGCTAATAAATGTGATAAAAAATCACTAAGGCATCACGGTGTGTCAGTATGCTTCGAAGGAATGGGTGTTTGAATGTCGTTAAATAAAAAAATGTACATAACAAATAATCGAAGAAAATTTTTTTAATAAAGCGTATTTATAAACGTACACAAACACTGATATCTATGTGAACTGAAATCCGTTTCATGATTTTATTTGTCGATTATTCTCTTCACATAATTCATACATCAGCTTCATTTTGACGCGTTTTCTCCCTGTCTTTAAATATTTATTGGAACGTTGGTTGTTTGTAAAATTTTACGCGTAACCTCAACCAAACTCAACACGAAATGTTCAGCGACTATATCTGACGTACATTGCAGATCTACGTGAAACACGGGGGAAATAGAAATTTCAAAACGTTCCAAGGATTCTAACGATATTTCGTCACTGGCATTAAGATAATTATCTACTCCGGAATGTAAAGATATTATTAGTGTATGTGATCTACAGATTAAGATTATAGGAGTTTAAATATTTAAACGTTTTTAACATTTTCTCAAATCTAATGATTATTTTATGTATATTGCAGATTATAATAATACAATTCTACCTAACCAAGGAATACAATATAACAAATAATTAAATGATATTTCATACTGTAGGTATAATACCAAAAATTACAATACTCTAGGCTAATTTTTATGTTTTAACTATTTATTTTTACACATAGTGTAATTTATATAATTTATTTCAAGTTCACTGATGTTTTAATGAAATTAAATCATATTACAATCTGAATACATTTATTAACATTAAAGTACGTATAAAAATAAAACATTATT